>JAPZDY010000013.1:20205514-20228465 GCA_029783645.1 Ctenochaetus hawaiiensis | reverse complement strand
ATGTGTACTGTACTTAAAAAAATACTGATATTGCCAAATAAGCCTCATGTAAAATAAAAAAATGTTGTCATTAATTGCACTCATAAATTTGGTTCAGCCAAAAGATTTCCAGCAGAGCAGTGATTTCTGTTACTTAATGTTTGTGCTAATAACACACACATGCAGCTAAATGATGTGATTTTCTAACTCCCTGTTTTAACATGCAGCTTAAAGGGCTTTATTAAATCCTTAAAAAAACATTGACAATAATAATTCTAGAAAGCTTGACTAGTTTAATTATTGATCATTTATCACCACTGAGATGTTAAACATACACTGAACTAGAGCAGATAATGATGATTTCACAATGAGGTACACTGGACTGAATCACTGTCTATTTTGCCACAGATTTCGACCTCAAAATATTATAAGTTATGAGCAACCAGTGAGGTGCAGCCACCGATGGGACTGCATCATGAATAAAAATGTCTGTTCTCTTTCCCCAACGCAGCATGCTGTGCACAGTCGATATTTAAAGGAGCCTCGACCCTCCTGCGGCCTTTAAAAATACAACAACAAAACAAAAGAAAGGAATCTTTCAGTCAGTCTCGGTCATAACCCCCCTCAGAAAATCTAAAAAAATCTGAATTTCCTTTTTTTTATTCTAAGTTAAAGACTGAAAACTAAAAGACAGGGTTGTTTAACCTGTGCTGACACTTAAATGGGAACAGTATTGGGAACATTTGACACAAATAGAATACACACGTTCTTTCTGGTTGTCAGCATGTCGTTAGTGGAGACCTCGCTGTTGGATGACATTAAAAGTGGCACTGAAGCTACGTTACCAGGGGTTTCCTGCCCTGAGTGAATTAATGCTGGTGATTAATGCAGTGAGTAGAGTTCACTCTCAGGGGGCGATGGGTGGGAGCTGTGAGGGGAGCACAGGCCTCATGTGGGCCACTTCTGGATTTGCATACATATCTAAGAATACAGGAGAGCAGAGGCTTTCCTCGGTTTTGTTTAACAGCAGACATTACTCTAAGCGATGTTTTCTCTCTTTTTGCAACACTTCTTCTTTCTCTTCTACACATCTGCTTTCCAGTCCAAATGCCTCTGACCCTGGACTGAAATCAGATCAAATGTTTATAAGCCACTTTTTATTTAAGGCTCATTTGAAGCTTTTTTAAATGACAAATGTACACTGAACAACTGCTTGAACAATGAGCAGCCACTATAGGCTATTTTTAGACTCTGACTCTGCAAAATATCTCCAGGCTACATTGTATTAAAATCTGCAACAATCTAAAAAAAAAAAAGCAAAACAAAACAAAACACAAGGTAAAAGAACAGCAGGAACCCACATGATGAGCAGTAAGCATTTCTTGGAGCTGATGGCAGGGCACAGACAAAAGTAACACCTACAGTATGTAGAAACAAAATTCAGGTTTCCTAGAGCTTTGAGCTTTCTACCTTGTCTCCTTGTTTGGTGCTGCATATGTCATCTTGTCTTTGCATCCTCTCCTTTTTAAGCACAGGATGTGATAACCCTCCATTTACCATCTGCCTCTCCCCTCCATAGCCATCACTGCTACCTTCAAGCATCCCCACCGGTGTGTACAGTAAATAAATGAACACTGCCAACCTGCAGTGAGTATTCACAGTTTATTGTTGAAGTATTCCAGGTAGGACTGATTTAGAGTTTTGGCAGCTCCTTTCAATCATTTATGTTCCCCTTCTGCCGAATTTGACAATGAAACTGAATTAGTGACCCTGACATCACTGTTTTTTTTTTTATCTTATTTTTAAATATAACAGCATGACTTAAATCCAAATCTGTATTTATGACATGCATTCTTTTTTTATGTCAAATATGCAAGTCCAAATTAATTTATACTCTACTTCATGAGAAAATCTCTTACAATGCGCATAAAAACCATTCAACAGAAACACAGAATGTTAAATTATAGAGTGTTACCTCCAGCAGGACTTATATTAGACTGGAAAGGTAACAAAATCCTCCTACCAGCAACTCCAGTGCTCACTAATTAGCATGTTAGCCTATAACTGGCACAAAAATGTTATAATTCAAATAGCCTCATATTTAGTGTACAGACTTTTTAGTTTAATCAATCTCTCATCTTAGTCTTAACAGGAAAGCAAACAAGTATACTGACCAAAAAGTAAAAGATTCCTTCCTGATGAATTTTATTATTTGCATGTTTTCTAGTTCAATAATCCTGCATATATCACAATGTTGGGAACCTTTAATGACTGGACTGCAGTCGGCACAGTCACATGATGTAGGCATTAAAAATTAGCTCCAGGTAGACAGATTATGTCATGTTCAGTACAATGTTGGCTGGGAGGTAATCACAGCGCATTTTCTTGAAATCCTTTAAATCCCCTTGACCCTGTGGGCCTTCCAGCACACACATGCAGACACAGACAAATAGACAGCCATTGTAAATGTTCACCTTTAAATGATAAATACTTATCCTTAAAGGTGGTTTCCCACACACTGATAATGGCCACAGCCTTGGAGGTCTCGAGGAGGTAGGCTTGTATCCGCTGCATGCCATCAGTGTGCAGTGACCAGAACTGCACTAAAATTCACTTTTAAAACTAACCAGTGAGTCACAAACACAGTTTATCTGAGGAGACTGACAGAGTCAATGATGGACCTAAACATTTCTCAAGAAATGCTTTTGTCTTTCTCAAAATGTTGGCTCTGGACTGCAAATCTACCCAGGTGCTTCATCGGCCCTCTGAGACATTCATTGTTGTTTTCTTTATGAGGTTGTTTATGCAGTTCGACAAGTTTTTGTCTCGGAGACTAAATAAAATGCAGGCAGACAGAACATGCTGTCTGTCAAAACAAATTAGATCATGGCAAAAACATGAGCTCTTTCTGAAATAATCACTTTGTCCCTCTAGTTGACCGCTGCTTGAACTGAAACCAGTATAAACAATTGATGTTGCTCATTTAATTTTCCTCCTCCTTGGACCAACTTACCTGTGAGCTTTTGCTGACTTTGAAGGAGCAAACAGTGGGAAGACACACAGTGCTTAGTCAACTCCGGAGCTTATGTATGGTCGTCAGTCTAACAAGTCTTTCCGAAAGCAAATGTGTCAATTCTAAGGTATGCTTATTCATTATGAAGAGAGTGATGGCTTGCACATGCATATTTTATGCTTTTAAACCTTGCAAGTTTCATGAAGTTGTCCAAATGAGTAGCATTTAAAGATGAAGTGAAGTAATGTGCTTGAATAATTAATCTATAATGTCTTTGATAAGAATTATGACCAAGGTCATCAGTTTTTTTTTTTATGCCAGGAGGTTTATTTATTAATCTTAATTACATATTTAGCTTGTCAGTATTAGGAACCTTATGGGTGAAATGTATTTGGTACATATAGAGTGACAGAAAAAATAATCTATTTGTCTCACTTGAGCTGTTAATGGTTCAACTCACTTCTCAGGTTATGCAGTGGAAATGGTAAGAGCGCAAGCTCGTCATCAGTTATTGCGTTGGCTTGTAAAGCCTGTGTCGGTATGTAAGAGTACACTCTGCTTAGCTATAAAGTGCTCATCCCCAATGCGAGTTTGCTTCCTCCCTTTTCTGACATAACACCTCCTTTCTCATTGCTCTGCCCTGTGCTGTCCGAGTTGCCAACTAAATCTCAGCCTCATCTTGTCTGCCGTAACCTTGTTTATTCCCAACAGTGGCATTAGCAAAGCTGTAAAAGTATTTATGGGGGTACAAATGCGGGACAGCCAATCTAAGGTAAATCTATAAATCCTGGCTGTTGATTTCTCAGGGCCAGGAGGTGCAGGCCGGTGATCAGTAGAGGTAGAAAGTATTCCCCGGGTGACTCTATGTGACTAACACACAGAGGCCGAGCAGCATGCCAAACAGTGCAACGGCGACACTGTTGTGCTTGTAATATGGCTAAGCTGGCCTTCGCCTCTGAAGTAAGACGACGCTTGACTATCCATCTACCATGAGCTGGTATCATTAGCTAACACCCAACAGGGACCTGACTCAGCAATAGTGTGTGTGTGTACGTGCATGTGTGTGTTTGTGTTTTGTTTTGTACCCTGTCCTTGGCTTGATATGGGGATTGTAGTTACACTACAAGCAAGGACTTATAATTATGACAAAAGTGTAAAGAGCACAAACAAATCCCATATGCACAAGTGTTATAAATGGGACTTACTTTACAGCTGCATTAATCAACTTATGACCATTAGGGGGCAGAAAAACATAAGAAAAGCACAACACACCACAATATTGGTAAGTTTTTCACAAACAGTTGCCTACTTGCAGACATTGCAACATTTATTAGCATTCAGTGTGAGTCCTGTTTTTTCCCACCAGAATAATTTAAGTCTGATAAATACTGACTCTTCTTTAAGCTTTATGTTCTACTCTTGCTCTTCAACCTCCTGAGAAAAATATCTCTGTGGTCTATATGCAAAGTTCTCCACGTTTCTTCTATACTAGACACAAGGCATTCTGGGGGATTTGTCAGATATTTAATGGAGGGAGTTGTGTTTGGGTGTATAGTTTAGTAGCCTGGCTCAAACAACATTGTTAATGTGGGCCTTGAACCAAAACAAATAGCTAAAAGACAATACAAGGTTTGTGATGATGCAAAATTGGTAGAAAATTCTGTATTTGTTCATGATCAGAGGTAACTCTGCAATAGCAGGTTCACAAATTTAGCACAAAATGTGAAAAATGCCCCTTGCATTCTAGTCTTTTGTTATCTCTCCAACAAGCAGAGTTATGTTGGCTTTCAAAGTGGGGGCCTTTGAGCATGTTTTGCTAGTTGGTAATGGCTGGCATTGACGCCTCACAGCAGAAGGTCCATTTGAGACTGGATCTTTCTGGGCCTTTGTCTCTGTTGCATTTCTGTTACACATTAAAAAGAAGATCATTCTTCGTCTGGATCTTTTGTGTGTATGAGCACTATGATAGACTGGCAAATTGGTCTAGTATTTACCCTCCTTGCACAAAGTACATCCCAATAGGCTCCTGTGCCCCTCCGACTAATTGTTATGCGTAAACATTGTGGCATAGTTATGATGGGAGACGAGGAAAGTAATTTGGAAAGAAGTGAATAAAGTTGCTCAAAGTTACAAACAGTCCCCTGTCTGAGGATTAAACCACTTAATTTAGCAGATGCAAAATGTAACTTGTGTTGTAGTAGTCTGTCTTTTTGTGATACATTTTTTTATGAAAATAGGTTCTGATAGTGAAACTTCATAATAATGGGATTATAGCATGATCCTCTTTATTGCTGTAGTCCGACAGTCTGAATTCTGTTTAATCATCATGCTTATTTACTATTTGGGTATTCAGGCATTCCTCCCTCTTATTACAGAAGTAAGTTGAAGACATCCTTTCAACCTACATCAAACTTGTCTCTTCTTTTAACCTTGTGCTCTTCTCGGTATCGTGCAGGGAAGGAGCCTCCATCAGCTTTCATCTCTAATAAGATTTACAGAGTATAGCAGAGAGTGCAGGGTCATATGTCTTGGGAGCTCTACCCTCAATATTGGCAAGGAAATCAATGTGGTGAGTAAACCTACCAGCACAGTTTGCAATCAGCTGCTAGGCCAAAAGTAATCACTGAATTGAAATAATCCTGAAAGGTTTCCCCACTGTTGCAAAGTTAATAACAAAAGAGTCATCCAGGCCTGCGCCTTGAATTAGATATTAATCCTTGTATCAAGAATAATTACCAGAAAGGTTCAGAAGCAGTGACCTCAAAGAGAGAGCCTCTCCGGTTGTCCAACTGGACTCGTTTCAACATTCAACAGGCAAGTCGGCTCGTGAATGTGTATTCAGTGACACAATTTGCAATGGGACGATGTAGTTTCTCACAGCTTAATTCTTTGCACTGCACCACCAGAGAATAGTCCCTCTGCAGCCAGGAACCTCATCATCAACAATTTCTCACTTGTTTACATTAATCCTATCTAGATATCCACTCATTCCCATGGCAGCTCTTTGTAATTCTGCTCTATTGTTACGGGTTTGATAGACAGTTGGCCAACACTCACTAATTAGCTGTGAATATTAGCTGCGTGTGGCTCTGGAAATTCTCTTTTAATGCTCCTTAATGGGAGTCAGGTCATTTGTTAACACTACGCGGGCAGACTGAAAGGCCTCACGTGTGTGCACTCCCATTGAGCTTTCACATAAATCCTGGTTCTTTGCTGTTTTATTAATTAGGAGCTATAGCCAGCAAGCCAGAGTCTCTGTGGGGAGGACCGGTTGCACGTTACTTCAGGGATGTGATGAGCCGTCTGCTGTTTTGCTCGAGCCTGTCTCGGTTTGGAGGGAGAAGACATACTCTCGAGCAAAGCCTGTCTGCTAGTTAACTGTCAGACAGCTAGGTCAGATCTCTGTCGAAGCTCCTATCATTTTAGTTTATGAGAAGTTCATGTGGATTGCAAGTGCCCTTTGTCTGCCTCTCCAAGTGTAAATGCAATATTTTGCAATGCTGAAAAGTAAACATGGCCGTTCCTCAGAGGCAGCATTTTATGAAAAACCTTAAACTCATATGTGCTTAAGTGTCTGCGTGTGAAAATGTACCACCAAAAAAAAATGCTCACATTGCTGGGCACAGGACAGACCACAGTCTAATAACTAATGAGATCAGACATTGTTATTAGATCCTTTTATTTTGACAAGCTATCATTCTCTTAAAATGACCTTCAAATCTGAATTATTTTTATATGATTTATCTATTTGATGATTAGAGTATTTTGGCAGAGACTTTTTAAATACACATGTAGAGATTTGCTTTGACTTATGTCATTAGCCACAAATATGGCCTTTGCTCTTTGTCCCTCTCTACTGCAATGCCTTCTCTAAATCATAATAGTGTTTGTGGTGCTGTTAATTGCGCACTCACTAAGATTTATGTCTTTATTTATGTAGTTTTTGCTTGCAGCTGCTACATGGATATTACTGTACAGTGCTTCATGCATGTGCAACAGAGGCAGTCTGCAAAGTTTTTGATTGCACCTCATATTTGTATAAAAAATGCCACAATATAAAATGATATATTTGCTCTTAACTATTTGTTTAATGTTATCAAGCTAAGTCAAATTTCACGCTGTACATGTAGCCTTGTCAGAAGAATACAAACTTCACAGTGTGATTCACATTATCATGTTAATTTTTAAGTCTCCCAGCAACAGCTGTTTTTAACCATCAGTTAAATACTGACTTTAAGGTTAAAGATAAGATGTTGTCACAGAAAAACAGTATTATGGCAATATACTCTTTAGAAAAACTAAAAGTATAAACAATAGCTGCAGTATCACTGTAGCATCAAATTTAAGTTCAACTTGAGGCTTAGATTTAAAAGGTTATACTTTAATTTCTGCACTTTCATCTGAACTCATGTTTTAGCTTCAAAGCTGCAACAAGGTTAGATGCTCATTATCATGCTGCACAGCAAACCAACAGAGCCATCTACCAAACAGTGTTTTTCTGTTGTTAAGGAAAAAGTACTTAGCAATTTTTAACTACCTATTTTTCACTGACTCTGGGTTCTTATGTGCCTGTGTGTGTGTGTGTGTGTGTGAGTATGTGTGAAAGACAGAGACGTCAACTTCAGCCCCCACCTTCTTCCTGCTTTGATATTGACGCAGGGTTCCTGTTAGTTAAATGCAGACTTTGGGTCCATCCATCAAGCATTCTGCTCATTGCTCGCAGCTTGAACATGTGAATGAGTCCTCTCCTTGGCCCTGAGTCTGTAAAGCAGTAGTAATGATCATGGAGAGCCAAGGTGGGAGATCTATCAGGTCCAACGTGAACTACCAACACATCAGATGAGCAGACATGGTTTGGCATGTTTGTTAGCGCGTGTGTACATAGACACTGCTGTGCCGAGGTGTGGATGCATGGTGGGGCTCGCTGCATGGTGCTCTCTGCAGTGGGTCCCAGTGTGGTGTACAATAATGACCTGTCAGAAATGCAGGCCTCTGAAAACAGGGATAATCCACAGAGGCTATCTGACTAAATTAATTCTAACAGGAGCCAAGGCAAGCCTCTGAGACCCCTGAAAAGCATAATCTACTCCATTGGTCTCTTATCAAAACCGACAAAAAAAAGGAAAAAAAAGAAGCACACTGAAATAGCACAAGCTTGGCTTGAGTAGAATGATTTCTGTTGTAGAAGGTACTATTTTTTTGTTACAAGATAATTATTTTTCGTGTATTATACATTGTTTTTTGTAGGGCTTGGATACTTCAATAATCTGCTCACTTAGTTAAAACATATTAAAGTGTAATCATAATAATAATATAATCATTCAGACAGGGTTTCTAAAATTGAAAAGAACTTGTTATCTGTTATCTAAATGAATTGTGTGTATTTTCCATAGACCATAAATTAAATGATGATTGGAGCCCCTGATGTCACCACTGGGATGTGGACTACCATTTCAAAGCCACAAGTCTGGCATTATTCCTTCACCATCTTGTTTTTTAGGAGCCAAAAGTGACAATAATTCAGAAGGCAGAGCCAGGGAGGATACGAATATGTGCCAGTGACTCACGCTGAGCAAACAGCTAACGGCTGCTAACCCTCAAAGTGGGCGCACCCTTTATTCTGCATTACTCCAAGCCTTAATATATTTTAGACAAATAAGTTATATGAAAACTGGCCACCTTTACAATTGTCAGTAACAGACTGTGGATCTTTATTTCTGCTGTAAAGGTGGGCTTTTTAACATTGGGACCTGTTAAGATTGATCCACCAGCCTCAAGTGGTCATTCAAGGAACTGCAGTTATGCCACTGCATGCTGGCTTCATTCTTCACCGCCTGGGGTCACTGCTTGGTAATGCACACAGCATTGCTAGCATAAAGATGTTTTAGAAGGTCATGCAATGTCACTGTGTTTTTAGGTCTCAGTCTTTGTGGTTAGTTTGCTGATAATAAATTGAATTTTAGGAAACTGCAATAAACCAGTTTGATCATTCAAAACTGGTATTATAATTCTGGCATGAGGCTTGTTTGAGAGTAGATTTAAATATTCTTAACGGGCCCAAGAATACACTGCTGTAACTGCTGTCAAAATGAATAACCACGAATAATAAAGTAGGATTGCACAATGAAAGAGCATTGCACTCTAATAACTTACTTAACCTAAATTAATTCAGGGGTCACTGTTTTCCAGAAAGTCTTATTATACCTACTTATTGTTGCTGATTGTTATTTGTTTTCTAAAATAATTCACTTGCTCCTCTGCAGGGCTGCTCTCATCTTCACTGTAAAAGATTTTTCATCCAAACTCTGCCCATAAACTACCTGAACCTGAGCACCTACGTATAAACTGACATTGGATATGGATAAACTAATGAAACGAAAACTGTGCTTTGCTTTTAAATGCACAGTTTGTAGGGTTTTTTTAGCACTGGAGATGTTTCAGACAAGGTGTAGGTTTATTATTAGATTATCATTAACCATAACACAGAAGTCTGTCTTAATTTTTAATGAAATATAGTGAAATATAAAGAATGATAAAAAGTACAGTATTAGATTTCTCCAAATATGTCGATCTAACATTAATTTAACAATTATTATCTTACAGTCTAAGTAATTTGAACATTTTGAGCAAAGTCAGTCAGCAAACTTAAACACCTGCATATTGAAATAGGCAGCTTCGGCTATAACACAGTCAATAACACTGAAATAATGTCTAAAACTGCGGAGAAAAGAAGAGGGAGAGATGGTGCCAGGACACGGACTAGAAATGCAACCCACCACCAGTTCATTATAGTTTAAAATAATGCACCACAGCGATGATAAAGATGTTTAATGGAGGAGAACAAAGCCTTAACATGGATCTGTCTTTCCTTTTGCCGGTGTTAGCAGAGACTTTAGTCTGCAGTGTGGTTTGCTGAAAAACTACAGAACTGTGAGGAGGTAACATTGGGCTCAAGGATCAAAGAAAGTTTTTATATTACCATTGACAATTCTTCACTTTCCTTGAAATCCATAAGGTCCATGAGCTCCCTCTCTCTCTCTCTCTCTCTACTGCAGGTCAGCATCACCCTTTTTATCAATTGATGGTGTTTATAATGCCGGGGTTCAGCCCTCTCACCAACTGTATCTTCTGTGCCATACCTTGTTTCATTTCATTCCAGACATGGTTATGAGGTCATGTTTTTCACCTTGTTGTCCACATTTATACATTCTGCTTGAAAAACACAGTAAGAACACTCCAATGAAATTCAAATCATCTTTTTGTAGTCCTTCATTGCTTGGAAAATTGTAGTTTCGCCATGGCAGACCCATTTTAATAACATTTGCTGTCACCTTACTACATAACCAAGTGTAAGCAGTAGAACGTAGTGTAAGTAACACAACCTATGACACATGAGAGGAGGAACTATAAATTAAACTAAAGTGAAATAAAAAAAAATGCTGACATATATGAGAATATCCAAAGTCACCTTTTATGATTAATATCTAAAATTGTCCTCAAGCTGCTGAAAGTGAAAGTCAGATGCACCCTAAAAGATGTCAATGTAGGTAATGAAGTGGACAGTTTACTGTTGTGTTGCATCAATGCTGTGCGTCTGTGTCTCTTAAACACCCAAAATGCAGAAAATGCTATCAGTCACTGCTGCTTTGAGCTGCCAACCCCTGTGAAGCTGCCTCACATAGCTTTAAAAATGCAAGAGAGATGCAGGAGGAGCCCGTGCTAAATCTCCAGGTGGATATTTCCTTTAAGACAGAGCTGTCATTTCCGTCAAAGGTGCTTCCTCGTCAGATATAAGTGACGTTGAATCTGAACCCTCAGTCTGCCTGAATTACTTTTTGATGGAATCTTCACTCCATAATAATCCTATTCAGTCAAATAATCAGACTCCATATAGCTTAGAGCGGGAGTGAACCTAAACTGCCAGCATTCAATTAGGCAAAAGATTTTGCTCTCCCCTTGGCGCAGCTTGTCAGGCTGAATAATATAGCCGTCACCCCTGAAGGTGAAAACCGTCCACTGAGTGGATGGAGACCTATTGTCTGGAGGATTGACAAGGGTTGATGCAACAGGCTAAAGTGAGTTAGGGCCTTCACACACACACACACACACACACATATACACACACATATACGTTGACACACTCCCTCTCTCCTCACCGCTCGTCCTCCCTCCGTCCCCAGGGAGAGTATTTTTCATGCTTTAAAACCACCCAGCAGTGACAGGCCTCTGACAACCTCTGCTTACTGTGACACCTTTGTGGGTCCAGAGGAGGTTTCCACCACAATGCTTCCTTTGACGGGCATCCTTGAGAGAAAACACACATTATTCTGCCATAAGGCCTTATCTGATTGATTGGCACAGTCAAACTTCTTGGAGTGAGAGACGGCACTGAAGACTTTGATACAGATTTATTTATTTTCTAGGGGGCCCCAGTGAAAATATGTGGATGCTGAATGTAAGATTTTTGCTGTTAGAGCACAACTACTCTCTGGAAAAACTTTTACTTGCCATTACCAAGATCATTCATCCTCTGAATCTGCCAAACAGCTTAATTAAGAAATATCTTTCATAAAGCTTATCTGGTTTCATTACATGTTTTATTTCAAAATACAAAAAGCAGCTAACATTTTCATGGTCAGGATTAGAGACTCACAACTCTTGGTAAAGGTAAAGGAAAGATTGTGGTCTTACTGACTACAGACTTTTGCAATGGGCTTATTCTGTTATAGACTCAGGTTTGAATACACTTGATATCTATAATAATATAATTCATTAACTATCTGTTTTAAGAATCATTGTTTTTAATTTTGAAAGGTTCTGACATTTAAAGGTGTTTTACATTAATATACTGAGATTCCCTCAGTGAGGCTTATTTGAAAGGATAAAGCTCACCGGCATGAAATGCCTTTTCTCTTTGTTTTTATTAAATTCTGCGCGGTATGCTGCTATTCTTTGGAAGCTTTCCTTGTTATTGTCTCGATTCAGGCTTGCGTTGATTGTTTTTTCAAGTTTTCTGGGCCCTTCATCTTTGAGCCTTTTAACTAATGTCCTGTCCACAGAGATACCTGTAGCTGTACACCGGAGTGTTGTTTGTGTCAGAGGGCAGCGCCTCGCCGTCACAGAGAGGCCACGTCGGTTTCAGCTGACTGCAGCCGTGGCACTCGCCATGTGTGGCTGGGAGACTGCATATCTGCTGCACAGCATCTCGCTTACTGAATCCATCCCTCCTTCTCTCTAAACCCTGCACGGGGACAGTTTCCCAAGGTCAGTCAACCCAACACACACACACACACACACACACACACATACAGACATACCTATCCTCTCTCACTCCCCACTGCTGACAACCCTTCCCGTGAAATCAGGAATTGGTACGGCCATGAAGTTCTCGTTTACATGAGGTAAGACGAGGGTGAAATGCCAGCATGACATCCCAATTTGTTGTCATGGCAACCTGGAGACTTGATGACAAAAAATACTAATTCAGAAGCAGGAAAGACAAAAGCATCATAATAAATCATCTTTTTGTCCAGAATGCGGCATGAAGGAAGCGTGTCTGAGAAATGAAAGAAAAAACAATAAAAGAGCAGCTGCTGACAGCTGCTGCCTTTGGGGGAATCAAGTGGAGTGGAGCATGTTTCTGGACCACGAAATGTGAGGCAAGTACTTTGACATTTTCCCCAAACCAACATTTGATGACTTTTACCCCCTTGCAGAGGACACTGCAGACATTTTGGGTGAGTCCTCCTTCCCCCCTCACCCACTGCCGAACCCCCCCCCCCCACCCTGCCTCAACATATTGCACCTGTTCAATTATTTAGCTGCTACTCTGTGGTTCGGTCCTGAGCTGCAGAGAAAGCTGTACCTGCCGATTAGAGCCGGGCTTGTCACCGGAGCTGGCCAGATATCTCTGTCTTGTCGTTGTCTGGGAGAGAGGGATGCCTTTGGCCACATTACGCAGGAGGAAATGTCATTACCTCATTGCAGGCTTGTCGTTTCCAGCCTTTGGTCTCCTTGGTGCAGCGAGGATTTGTATGCGTGTGAAGGTGTGTGTGAAACCCATTCACCCAACACAAATGTATAAGGCCTACACAGTGGTGGGTGGACTCACTCGCAAGGCTTTTAATGGTAAAACTTTAACGTTTAAATATCAAAAGTTGCCTGACCAAACCCTGAAAATCCAGGTTCTGAGTTTCTGTAAAATCTTAGAATCCTCTGATGTATTTAAATTTTGAGAAACTAAAATTCTCTAGTTTTACTTTCACTATTATAATCATATATGTGATATTATGATTATTTTGTTGGCATGGAATTCAGTGTTATATTCAAATCAATTGGAATATTGAAAACATCTTGATTAGTTCTGCATGTGATTTGTCATCAAATTCAATTTCATCCATCATGTCAGAAGTCTAATAAACCACACAGAGTTCAGAGTTTCCATAGACAGGCTCTTTTATTAAGACACAGTAATGAAACACACCTTTTCATCATCATTTATTATGAAAAAGACAGAGAAAATTTTGGCACAGAGTTCCAGGTAATTCAGTTGGTGTCTGTAGCAATTGTATAATGAACATGAATACTCCACTGCTGCTTGTATACAGCTGTTTTGTGGTGTGCTGCTGTGGTCTTGATGGACAGTAAACTTGTTGATCTTATCTGAAGAGTGCAAAGATCTGATGGCAAATCAAGCAGAAATCATGAAGAGCCAATCTTTTCCTCCACTGGGGGGCACTGTTGAAGCAAATACAAGCCTCAAACACCAAATCTGCCTTCACTATCCAAGGTATGGTTTAACCAGAGCACTGCCTTGGTCATTTTTTGGAGGGCTTGTATCTTCTTAAACTACTGTTTGTTCCAGGAAGAGCTGGAGGAGGAAGGTCTCCATTTTCCCAGCCCTCTTGCATTTGGCTGGGACCAGGAACTTAAAAAAAGTATTGGAGATGAACAGTTGGAAAGTACCTGGCATTGCCTGTGTGTATGTATGTGTAAGTGTGTGGGTTTGTATGTGACAGAGAGAGACTGAACCTAAGAATATTCCTTGTGCATCCCTCTCCCCAGAGATCCCACCAAAACTGCATTCTACAGTTTGATTTTCACTGGACTGTATTTACTGTGTTGAACGTCTGTCCTCAATTTCAGGCATAGATATGCAAATTACACTGGAGTTATTAATCGGAGTGTCACAGGGATTATGCAAATGAATAAGAAAGAGCGACGAGAGACAGAGAGGAAAGAGAAGAGTCTGGATGTCAGCAAACTTGTGTTGGCATTCACCAGAGGGAGATTTTTTATTTATTTTTTATTATTTTTTTTTTTCTGAAAGGATGGGATCATGGCTGTGATCATCATCCCCTTGTTCAGACCTCATTCAGACGGTCTTGGTGAAAAGGTCGTCTTTATGTCTGGAGACGTTCGGCGTGGAAGAAGTCGAGGCCTGTCAGAGTGATGATGAGCCCGTTGTTTGGCAGGGGAAAGCCAGGCTGGACGTTAATATGGATTTCCCTTTTGTGAATCCTTGCTCACAGTTTTAATGTTAAGCAGATGTTGATACGACAGCTTGCAACAGCGTTAGAAACTTGTAAAACCACAAATACACCAATAAAAAAAACAAATAGACACAGTAAATGAGATCTTGATGAAAATAAATTACTCTTTACAATGCTGTATCATTGGAAGAAACATTTGTACTTCTATCAGTTCAGAAGTGCATTTGTCTCAGAGAACAACATTTTACAAATTTCATTTTAATAACATTTTCATAAAAGGTCTCGGATTTTTCTTGCAGGTTTATTGGATAGACGGTGACGTGCAGGTGGTATGGACCCAGTGGCATGACAGAGAATATGACTAAACAGCTCTGGAAACTTGAAAAATTAATATCAGCCACATATTTTGTCCCAAAGCATTATACATTCACATGTGCAGGCTGTCCTTGTTAACAGCTCTTGAATACCATGTTTGCTGGGATGGAGGTTCTTAATAAAAAACATTGGAATTATATTCTGCTGCGGTGTCTTCCTGTTTACCGGTTAAGTGGCTGTAATCCATATTTTAATTTTAAAATGACACTTTGTCTCATTTGTTTGTAGAAAGGGGTCACTCAAAGCAATGAAGCCACTGAAATGATTAGAATGACTGAATTTTCTCTCAGGTCTGTAAAACATTTTAGTGTCTTCAGCTCTTTGGTTTGGTTTGCCAGCTTGCAACTCTAGTGTTTTGGATTCACTCCCAGCACTTCCATCTCAGTGAAAAGCTTTAAAGTTCCTGAGTGAAGGATTTTTTTGCTCTGTCGAAAGGAACAGTATACAGTATTCATAGTAATTTATTATTTTCCGTAGAATCAATTAAAAATACGAACAGTTGTGTTTAATTACCTTAAAAAGAGCATTTTAAATCTACAGGAGGAGTGAGTCCTCTCCCAAAGAGTCCACCATGTTTGACCCCCATGTTTTTAGCCCCTAAAGGACCAAACAAACATTTGCTCTATAAAAAGACTTTCACATTCGTTAAGTGTGCGGCAAGCTGTGGGCCCTCCTACACGCATGGAAGAGGAAGTTGGTTAGAGGCATATCAGCTTGGTTTCAATGTGCAATTTCACCTCAAGTTAACACTAAACCTAGATCCCACAGCCTATGTCTTTTCTCAGGAGTAAATGGAAATAAAATTAAGTTTGACCTGACATTCGTTGTCAGAAAAACATCCCTAAATATATACTCTTGTTGCTCCCTTTCCACCAGATGTTCACACAGGCAGTTTCCTATTGACATTTTCCATATGTTTGGTTAAATATGTCTTCTTTTTTGCACGTTTTGTTGTTGTGCCTCTGAACAGCAGTTTTTCTAACCGCTGAATTTGAGAACTCATGTTCACATGCACAAATTCCTCATATGAAAGTTGTGATGACTGTCACAAAAAATAATATAACTGTCATGTTTATGGACATCAATACTATTGATTACATTCAGTGACTTTTTCAAGACGTGTGATGGGGCTGAAAAAATAAACTGCTTTGGGATCAGTAAAGATAAAATAGCAAGAAGCCAGCAAGCAGCTAGACATGAACACAAATTCTAATAAATGCTAATGTTTCTGCATACTTGCTGAGGGTGTAAATACACATGAGCATAAAGGTGATTATAAATCACAGTTTTGTTCACAGCTGTTTTTTAACTGATGTTTTGGATCAGCACAGTTTTTTTAATACAGCACTAAATACTGTAAAGATTTATGAAAATACACACCAGTGTCACAGTGTCATTCTCTGTTTTCTTTAATTGAAAATTAAAATTACCATGAACTATTTTCCTTGAAAATGAAAAATGTAATTCCCTTGTGTCAAATATGTTTTTGGTCACCTGGTATACTGTTTGTCTGTTTTCCACGAGTGCCTCAGGATCCCTGATGTTGAAGACCACTGCTTCTCCTTAAAGCCTGTTTCCACTTGTCCTTAATCTACCTGTGGGACCTTACAGATTGGAAATAGATCACATGAGGAAAGCTCGGTACCTGCAGTGATTCTTTCCCGCCCTGGTGGACGATTATTGGCAGGTTTTGGGGCCCTGCCGCGAAGGGTGAACAAATGCATTTCTGCAGATGACTGTGAGGCAAGGAAAGATTGAATTCTCACTCCCTTCCATCTGTGTGTGTGGTGGAGAAAACGGGCGAGTCTCCTAGAAATAGGCAGTGATAGATGAGGTACATGGAAGAAGACAGCTACCCCTGCTCTCCAGCCTGGCTGAATCAGGAAACTGTCTGCCAACTAAATGCCTCTCCCTCCCTCCCTCCCTCCCTCCCTCCCTCCCTCCGTCTCTCACGCTCTCATTATAATTTTCTCCCTTTCCTCTTGGCCTCCTCTCTTCCTCTGCTTACGAATCAATCGTTTTGTTAGTGCTTACCAGACAACAGATCTTTAGTCATTATGAGATTGTGCTTTATATCACTGCTTAATGAGCACTACACCCTCTGCAAGCATTCCAAGCAGCAGCTAATGGTGAAAAAAAGCTACACTTTCTTCCACTTACTTTTTTATCTGTGTGTGCATGAGCATACATCTGAGTTAAATATAATGGTTATGTACTGTAAATAATACAACTTGGTACAACTGTCTTCTGTCAAAACAATTCGATCAGGTTCAAATACGGGGAGAAATGAGCACTCCATTGGCTTGTATTGAGACCAGAATGTTTGCAATCTGTGTCTCCACAGTTTCAATTAGAATCAAATAGGTGTCACACCACCTTAAGGAGCTGCTGACCCTAAATGAATTTAATTAGCATGAATTTCAGTGCAGAATGTCATAATGGTTGGGAAGCTGTTTCACATCAAGAGTGGATTTTATAACATATGTTACTAAAAGCATTGAAAAATCTCTACAAGTCACTAGTTGTGGTCCCTCGGGTGGATGGCCAAGAGCCCCGGGTCCACTGAGCCAGGCCAAAAGTCAACTAATGACAGGTGGTGACCATCTTTGACCATGACCTTTAAAAAGGTTCCTTGTTGAAACCCACTTCTCCAAAGTAAATGTTGTTTTTCATCCTTCCGGCCGTGGCTCTGCTCAGGCCTCTTATTCCAGCCTTTGGGTGCTTCTTTATTCATTGCTCGGATAAATGTACATGACCCCTTAAAATAACAGGAGCTGCCCCAGAGGGCAAACTTGAGCGATGTGACATTCCAGCTAACCTGAGATGACTTTTAAAGAATGGATAAGTGGAGGACAGTGGGAGGATGAAGGGGATGGCAGAATGGACAAAATCAAATCAGTGTAAGCAGATAGGTTAAGCAGAAAAGGTTAAAGACAAAATATGAGACCAAAAAAAAGTAGTGAAAAAAAAACCTTTCCTCTTTGATTTCAGTAATGATTTCAGTTTATGACTTGACAGCCTTTTGCTTTGTCTGGAAGATGCGCTGACAGTGCACGCACTCATTAGTCCTCGGAAATAGAAGGATCTTTCCACGATAATTGAGACATACACACATGACTGCTCATCATTCTATAAAACACCTAAATGCAGTGTTTGAATTTGCATGCAGCTAAGACAAGGTCTTCTGTCAAACACACAGGCGAGCACTCATCAAGGATTCAGTATTTAATCAGTGGAAGTTAATGCTTTACAAACAGTCTCTGTAAAATGTTAAGCAGAGTTCCTAATTAGCCTATCGTGCAGTTATAATCACTTCAGAAATAAATTAAGCTGAAGGTATTTCAGCAGGCTAATGACCTGCATTGGTCCTCACAGCCACCCTCTTCTACTAAGCTGTCATGTTCAAAGAGAAGTAATGAAAAGCACTTACTTTGTTCCTAACCTCTTGCTCTGTGGCTCAGTGGGTAAATATTCTATACTTTATCAGTGTATGCACCGAAGAACTATGCTGAACTTGCAGCATGTGTACATGCTTGTTTTTTGGATTTTGACGCTAACTAGAAAATGCTATTTTTCTCAAGTAAACTGCCAAATTCATGTGCAGTAATGTTGCTCTTTACATTGACCTTTGGTTGGTTAGGATTGATTGATTGACAGATTGTTTGTATTTCATTTTGGTCTTAACCATATTCAATTCCATTTTTTTCTTCAGCATTTTTTCTACATGACATATTTATGCGTTTATGTAGAGCACTGTCACTGTCACCGACTGAAGAAGAACCATTCTTTCTATTTAGTTGTTCATTTACTCCCCTAAAAGACCAAATAAGGGAATATTATACATTTTATATATATATATCATACAATTATATCATAAAAAAATTACCCGTCAAAGCAGATATTTTTACATGCTATGACACAAAAGCAGAAACAGTTTTATTTCCATAAATAACAAAGATCTGATAAGTTTGTCTGTTTAAGGGTCCTTGTATGGTGGTGGCTCTCTGGTGTACAATAATGGAAGAACTCTAAAACCACAAAGTTAAAATACTCTGTATAATACATAATAAATTAACTGAGAGTGCTTTGAGTATTAAAAGAAAGGAAACTCATTATACAAAAAAGACCCCTTTTGGAAAATTGTTTCATATAAATTACTGAAGTGAATTATTATTGATGCATTAGTATCAAGGCTAAGCAGCATGATAATATTGCAACTGGGAGAAAAGGATTTAAAATGAGCCTTAATAATATGCCGCCTCATATGCTGGTCATTTAACTTATTAGGCTGTGTTTTTTATTTAATTAAGTGATCACATATTGAATGATATTTAATAGGATCACGTATTAAACTGTAGTAAAGCAAATGCAGCTGATTTAAGCACAATATTTATTTGAAAAAAATAAAGTGGCATATAAGTATAAAGACAGGGATATATATGTCTCAGAGCTTAGGAACAGTACTCGGGTACATGTACTCGATTACTTCCTACCAAAGCGCGTTAAATTAGAGACCTAATTAGGCTTATTACTTCCACCTGCGCTGTCAATCAAGCGGCTGCCTTCCGCTTAAAAACCGAAGATGTCGTCGCTCCCGAAAAGACTCTTATTCCCCACAAACATGTAAGTAATTCAAGAGCACTTTTTCCTGAAATTAATTCCGCCTAAAAAGTTCCGATCATGTCCTCTGAAGGAGCTTATTAATCGTGAAATACACCTGAAAGTAAAAAAAAACAAAACAAAAAAACATGGCGGCTTTTTAAGTTTGGTTCTGAGGTTATTTAGTCGCACAGTTGAAACCATATCATTCAATATGGAATTGTAGGAGGTACTGTTAACACTTATTTTAAAAACTTTATTAGTTATTTTTTTTATTATTGTAGTCGAATTTGATGTCACAGAACTCAGAGTTGCTAAGTATATATGGCTAATTGTAAACTCTGTACTTGTTCATGAGCTTCACTTTTTGCATTTCTCTTGGTTTGCAGCCTCCTCTGAAGTAAAGTGGCAGAAGGTCAACACATCAGCTAAAGTCTAGTTTCAGAAAACCAGCTGGCTAACAGGTTAGACATTTCTATATGACCGCAGTAACAACCACTTTATATAATCTCTGTTATTCTTATATATTGTTTTACTGTATCCTTTGTTAAAGTTGATAGTGAGGGTATTTTCTGTAAATAGATAGTTATAGTTTAATAGAAATTCTATTATTTTAAATATGTTTCATTTGAGCCTTATACACAAGCCTAAAGAGTGGTGTGTATATATACTTGTCACATTCATGTTAAAGTAGATTTTAATGTTGCTGGCTATGCAACATTAAAATCTACATTACCCATAAAAATAAGACAGCAAAAATCAAAATTCCTGGGCTCCTGAAAGCTTCTGGACCCTTGTGCACTGCAGTGGTGATGTGATATAGCATTTACCAGCTTCAGGTTGTATCAAGCATAGTAGTTTTGGAAGAGCGTTGCAACAAATGTATGGGACAGTCAACTTGAGGGCTGTAGCCAACAGTTATTTTCATAACTGATCATTCTTTCCGGTCTACAAATAGTGTCCAAAATTGACTAATTAATAATCTAATCTAGTTTTAAGTCAGAAGTGGAGGTAAGTTTCCAAGAGCGACAATTTCTGATATCTTGTTGGACAAACTTTTCACATTGAGAAGCTGCAACTAAAGGGTGACTGGCATTTTGCATAATTAGCAAAGTTGTTACAGATAAAGCCAGACTGTTATTTTTGTGGTATAAGAGTTAAATGAATTATTTGAGCACTATTTCATTTTGTCAGGAAGAGATAGTTTTGGGGAAAAATGCATTGAAATATTTGTCTGGTTTTGAGGGATGGAAACAATTTAACATGGCCCTTGTACCACAAAAATAACAGCTTGGGGGTGTACTTGTAAAAGTTTGTACATGTGCCATATGATTCCAGCTCTGTTTAATCTCTGATAGGCAGAAGAAACTCAAATCTGTCAGGCTGTGATCAGTGAATCTTCTGGTGTGATTCAGATGAAGAAAGCAGTTAATCCTAAAGGGTTGTTACACCATCAGCTGTTTCTGCACCAAAATTACAAAGAGAAATATGTCCATTGCACAATCATTTAAATAATTCTAATCTTGCATCAATCAAATATTTTTAAAGGACTTGGTGAGTAAAAAAATGTATGCAGAAACTTTGAATGTTAGCAGTCATGATGAAGATTTCAGAGGGAACATGCAGATGCATCTGCAGTTTTGTCCAGAGCTGAATGAACATAACAGTTTTCCCCAATGTTTGACTATACATTATGCACATTTACACACACCATTGAGAAAGCTTTGATTAGAAGTGCTACTGGCATCAACTACTTAGACTTCTGGCCTGAAATTAAAGAGCTCCTCCTGGTTTCTCACAAGTAAACAAATGAAGCGACGCAGCTTTGACAGTGCTTATCTGTGTGAGAGAGTCATTTGCATCTGGTTGATGGTAGGATCACTCCACACTGTAATGATGTGGGCAGGAAGTGCTGATGTGTTAATCACTCACATAACAGATAGTTGGACATGCTCGCTTCAATGTCTATCTACATGCAGTTCAGTTATTGATGCACAGAACCCTTTATTTCTGGTACTCAGTTTGTTCAAGTCAGGCATGTGTTAAACTTTTGTATTTATTCTGTGGCATAAATGTTTCTGCCATGTTTATTTTTTTAAGTTGCAAAAAGTTTTCTGCCCATTTGCAATCTCAGTGAACCTGAAATCTGGGTCTGTGGCTGTTTCCCGGACACCAGACTTTATTTAAGAGGGGAGACAGAAATCACAGCAAGCCAAATCCGCACAGTTGGGACGACAGAGAGCAACAACAGAGCTGTTGTAGGTAAGAAACTCAGCACTGAATGTTCTCCCATTGGACCGTCAGAACATCCCAGTAGCACTCAGCGTTAACAGTCTGACCCTGGGGGATGAAATTACTGTGCACAACCCCACAAATGTCAAAGAAAACCACCGGTGTGCTTGGTGTGTTTTCGCTTTAGACACACCTTCTTCGGTTTAGACTGGATGCTCTCCACTGCAAAGACTGTTATTTGGTCTCTGAGTTATTGCACTGGATACAGGTCTTACTACTGCTGATCCCAGGCCTTTAGAAGGAGATCCATGCAGACTCTAACATGGCGCTCTTTATGCTCTGGAGTCAGGAACTCCTAAATGTGCATGTATAATTGGTAGCAAAAATGTGTTTAACTCAGGATGACTAAACGATGTAACAGAGAATACGTACTATGAGTTATTGCTGCAAGTGCAAAACTGTTCAGCACTGCTATCATGTGCAATGGGAATAGTATCAAGTTTTTCTGAGTCCACCTCGTATTGTGCTGCAGAGACATCTACTGAAGTCAGTGTGCTAACCAGCTAGCCCTGGCCTGTCTGAAGCTCAACTGTTTTGTCAACGCATCAACAAAAAACACTTTACACCTGCGTAGTCTGTTCAAAGATTTTATACTTTGGTTTGGTCAAAACAGACCTTCATTCACAAAGTTAAATGTGAAAATCCCCACTGGTGATGCCCATCATCCTCTCGCTCCTCTTGGCTTGCTGTGTGCTCACAGACTCTGGAACTGGGTCTTGGTCAAAGCCAGTGAAATTCGCTGTTAGCCTACTATATTCCTTGTTGTCAAACTGGCTTCTGTTCTTCAAAGCTGTAGTTTCTCTCCTGTTATGGCTGTATTTGCTAGGGGTCCAGTTCCATTGCTCAGAGTGTGAACACCACCTCACCCAGTTTCTCCAAGTTTTGAGTCACTCTGGACTGGTCAGTTATTAGTGTCAGAGCCTTTTACAGCTAACTATGCTAGTGGCAGGTACCACAAATAGCAAACAGTGTAACAAGCAGCAGTCAGTGGTGACTCAGTTTACTGCCCTCTATCATTTTTACAGGTTTGCATTTTAACAGCAAAAGGATGTGATGGTGAAAACAGCTGAGCAGGGCTACACAAGTCTGGAGGCTTCTACCTTGACACGGTACAGTCACTTTTTATTCTTTTCACACACACACACACACACACACACACACACACACACACACACACACACACCACATCACACACTGGGTG
>JAPZDY010000013.1:20189274-20205414 GCA_029783645.1 Ctenochaetus hawaiiensis | reverse complement strand
TACAGTCACTTTTTATTCTTTTCACACACACACACACACACACACACACACACACACACACACACACACACTCCACTTCACACACTGGTTGCATAAAAGGATAATTTAATTATACACCAAGGATTTTTATCAGCACTTGCCGCTGACCGACACCGCCATTATGGTCCTGATGATAATCAATCTCAAATCAATTAGGCAGTAATTGCTGAGTCAATGGGGGAGGCTGGTTAAATATTGATAAGTGTCTAAAAGGCCCATCAGGGTCTATTGACAGCTCAGGGAGACAGACAGCACTGGTTCAGCTGAGAGGGGAGAGGGAGGAGTGATGGAGAGATGGCTTAGGGGCTTGGGTCATATTCTCGACTGAAGCTGGCCGCTCGGGTGATCAATGCAAACCTGCTCTCTCTCTCTGGCTGTAAGCTCCGTTCATAACCTTGATATTATTGTTGGAAGTACTTACTCTGCAGTTATTAAACTATCTAGACTCTAACCTTGATAAGAGAAGAAAACAGCCTCTTAAAATATGGCTATTGGCGTTGTTTCATTTATAAAACCCGTTTTTTGGTCTGGTTGTATTATTCTCATTTTTTGTAAATAACAGGCAATTCAAAGACATAGATATTTCAAGGGCAGGTTCAATTTCACAGTAAAGGGAACACTCTGCAGCAACATTAAGTATTTAAATGCTTTAACCACTATACTATAAGCAATGCGCTAGCAATACCAAGGCAAATGCAATATGCATTCCTTACAATGAAAGTGTCATTTCTTGTGCAAATCTTTGTGCCCATTAGAGCAGCGTAACCTTGTGTAGAAAAGTGTTTTTAACGTCAGACTGCTTTACATTAATCTTTCATCATGTGGTAAGTTCCTCACTGCCTCTTCTGATCTCACACCTCAGTTAAACTATCAGTGACAAAAACATTGTTTTGGAATAAGAGGTTTTTAAAACATTAGCTTGGAGTGATCCACTCACTTGTGAACACCTCTGAATCAGAGTCAAATTCCATGTGACTCAGTTTTTATCAATCAAGCTCTTCTTGGTTCAGTTACAGAGAGAAATTTAAAGTTCAGGCAAGTGAGCTACAAAAAGTCAGTTAATCTGATCATATATGGACTTAACTAGAGGTGAAAGTCAGATTCAGTGTGATATGTGTTGGTCATACTGTTCTTAAAAAACAAAAACAAAACAAAAAAAATAGTGTGAACAGTGTGAATGTGGCCTATTAAAGAGGCTGCTTCAGGAAAGATTAGAGGTTCCATTAGTGTTTGGCTGTTTTGAGCAATAATTGAGCAATTAGGTGTGTCACTTTAAATTAAGTGAACCAGGTTTGGCAGGGGATGTGCTTGTATTCAGTATCTCTTTAGTATCTCTTGCCCAAACAATTCATCCTCCTTGTGTTGGAAAAAAAGAAAAAAAAAAACAATTAAAGTCATTTTTCCTATTGCCGAAGAAGCCACAGTGAATAAACATCCACCTTGTATTTCCAGCCATGTAGCTTGTTCTCCCTCCAAACTCCTACTTTAAGTTTTGGTGGACATTGGCTGTGTTAAAGGACTGTGTGTAATATACTCCACATGATGGATCGTCCTCATGAATGACTGTGAAAGGCTTTATGAGGCCACTATTGCATCTTGCAGCCAGCTAGCCATAACGCAGCTCACTAGCTTAGCTGTATCAAGGATTAAAGGTCTTTCAAAGATTACACTGCTGCACAAGCGTCTTCATGTATTATCCCTGACACAAATGTTTAAAAACTCAAGATTCGAGACATTTATTTGCCATTTGCACTTTAAAACAAGTACATAGGAATTACTATGTATATGTCGCTGAGGCAATTTAGATGAAAAAAAAAGTGCAGACAGCAATACAGATTGAGACAACAGTATAATAGTAGCATTGAATAAAATAGAAAAACTAATAGCTGGGAGGCACTAGCAACATAGAAATAAAAGAATTACTCTAAATATTAATACTCACATTGAAAAGTACCCAAATTTAGACTTAATTACTACACAGCACTTGATTTTCTTGAACTGCAAGTTACATTTTTGGACAGATTGAGATTATTTGACAGAGCTCTGTCTGTACATTGCGATTATAGCACATTTTAGGGGGTTATCAGTTCATGTGGCAATAACGAGATAGTTGTGTGGTTCATCTGAAAAGTTTTAATCATATACTTAATTTTCAATGTAATTTTAAGTTGCTTAGTGTTATCAGTATGTTAATAAATTGTGGGACTGTTCAAATCATTTGGCAGTGTTCGTTTGCACTTCAATGTCATATATCATTGGTTCAACAGAACAAAATTATATGACAGCAATAATGTGTTTAATGATGTTGGTTAAAATCCTATTCAGTACTGTCACAAAATATTAGTATTGTGAGATCCAGTTTTTCTTTCAGTTTAGACTGAAATGAAAATATCAAAGTGCAGTGTCAGCGTTGGCATTTAAAACCCATATTAGTAGCACCACAGTCTGTGCCGTTTGCATTCTGACTTACATTGAGTCTGAAGCTTAAGAGAGGAGATGAGCAAGGACTTCGCTCTAATTATCATGCTGGCTAAACATGCTGTGTCGGTTAAATGCTATTTGCAACAGGCGCAACCTCTGGATGCTTATAGCAGCTACTTCCTGACACTCCCAATCAGCTTGATTGATTGGATCCTAAGCCACTCCCTAACTCTGACTGGCAGCCTAATGACAAGGGGGAGGAGAATAGCTAAAGGAGACAGGGTGGTACTGTGATACTTAGCTAATCCAAAGTAAGTTTTTCCTCTGTGAATATATGTGTGTAAGAGCCTCGCTTGCTGGTCTGCAATAAAGGCAGCAACAGAAAAATATTCATTCATAATAATCTGTCTGGGCTCTTTTCTTCGGCTTTCCCAAAACTGTCACATCTATCAAGATTAGGTGACTGGTGGAGCCCAATTTCCCCTTAAAATGAATCAATCTCACTGAATGCCTGCAACAACTGATGCCGACTGTCCAAGTGACTCGTGGTATAACCAACTCTGACAAATATTCAAGGCTCATACCGAACCACTGATTAGACAGCAAAGTAATCCATCTTCTGAAGACAATACTGACAGTCATGTTAGCATCCATCTGCATTTGTTTCTCATAGGCACTTAATATCATTAGCCTTTTGAGAAGGACCATTAGCCCGTGATTTTCTATAAATCCTTTCCTTTTACAATAACAAATGAAGACAGGGTGGTTTCAAGCTTGGGTATCTTCTTTGATGCTGACCCTCGCTTTGTACCCCGCTCGTTTTTACACTTTGAGATGTTTAAACGCCTTCAGCTTTCATTAAGACTTCTATTTAAGGCACTTTCATACAGCGCTGCAGCTGCTAAGCCTTTTCTGAAACAATTTATAGAGGGCCTCATACATATATGTCACATTGTGTTCCATCATTTGCTGGAGCTCTGCTGCTTTTACATGGGAACGAACATTCCTGATTGAATTCTTTGAATCACAAGTATTTGACAGTGCACTTTGCTAGTTCTCATCTTCGTCTTTCAGTCAATTCAGACATTGTTTTCATATAATATTCTTTCAGTGATAAATAGTCCTTTATCATTCTTCATCTAGGTAACAGAGTCCCAATGGAGCAAATTGTTTGTAATCAGAGAATTAAAAGAGCATTTAATCTTAAAAGGCTTGTCATGTGGAATAGCTTTGATGTGAGCTAATTCAATATAAACGTAACCTGAGGGTACTTAAGATGGAGATTGGGGTTGCGATAAGATGTGCCTTTGGAATACTAGCGCGGAGCTGGCACACCCAGTGAAGACTAATCGTGTAAAGGAAAATCTTTTCTTTGAACCCTTCTCGAGAATATGAATAAAATGAATTAACAGCAGCTGATTGCATGCCATCACAGGACTCGTGCCAAGGCTTGCTTGCGTGTTGAAGCATAACTTTGAAAAATAGAAACTCCTGGTTACATGAATACGAGGTCAGATTTTGGAAATATTTTACAGTATGTATCGTTTTATTTTTTTAAAATGACATTGTCATAATAATTGGAACAGTTTGTCAGTTCAGACGTCATTTAACTGGCTGGAAAAATGCGAGAGAATAAGTGCATAACATTTTCCTCACCATTATATACTGCTGAAGTGCTTCAGAGCTCGGCAACTACCTCCTATTTGTTCCACTGAGCTTGTTAGTGGAAAACTGAATGTGAATGTGTGCAGCAATATGAGCTTGTGCGTGTGTGTGTGTGTGTAGGTGTGTTTGTGAGTGATCTTGAAATGAGGCTGCATGCTCAGCAAACCTCTCCAAGGTAAATAAATATTTAAAAAAAGCAATAAAATGATAACTCAAAGGGGCTGTAAATACGGCTTTTGCTTCACTGTTGAACAAAATGACCGTAATATTTTGGTAGGATCGTAGATCACAACAACTTAACAATTACTCGGCCAGAGAGTTCAAAAGTAGTGGGATTTCTGGACGGATTTTCTGCTCCCCAATTTAATTGCCAGTTAAGACTCAGAGGATTCGACATCTCAGGTCTTTACAGAGACCTGCATAGAGGGAAAGGGTCTATAGATGTCGTTGTACTGCTGAAAATAGAGGTCCATAAGGCCCATAGCTTATTCTCACGCACTGACATCTGCTGAAGTTCAAACATGCTGTCTCCACTAACATGCTTTTCACAAGGACAAACTCAGGAACCAAGTAAACATTACTAACTGAACAATGATGAACATTCCAGTACTTTTTTAAAAAAAGATCTTATATCCATTTTAGCAGATCACACTTTTAAAACAATCACTGGACAGCAGAGGCACGAGAGGAAAGGTGACATGTGATATAACTGGGAGCAGATTGACTTCTACTAGACTGGCCATTTGGTACAATTCTAATTAATCCAGTTAGTCTCCATGGGACTGCTGTTAGCACCGCAGCCGCTCACACAAACTTAACTTGGCCAAGGACACCAGCTAAGAGGAATTTAATCAATG
The DNA here is from genome assembly GCA_029783645.1 of Ctenochaetus hawaiiensis. Taxonomy (NCBI): domain Eukaryota; kingdom Metazoa; phylum Chordata; class Actinopteri; order Acanthuriformes; family Acanthuridae; genus Ctenochaetus; species Ctenochaetus hawaiiensis. The sequence goes on along the minus strand of JAPZDY010000013.1, from coordinate 20,200,432 downwards.
TGATGGATAACATTTGTCTTTACAGCTCTTGCGGCAATTCCCATGTTAACCATTCGAGGCGACAGTACTTTTCTTCCAAATGTTCTTGGCTGTTTTCTGCTGTCGAGTGATAAGTTAAAGTAAAACCTATGGACAGGGGAAAAAAGTAGAAGCACTGCAGTCATGAGAGGGACGGGGACGAGAGGACAGTGGAATACAGCAAAAAATGCACCTAGACATTAAAACAGAATAATAACCACTCAGTTTTAGAGCTGGCATGACGTTTTGCCTGTCAGATCTGTATTTGTAGACGTCACAAACTTTCATTCAAAGCCAGGAAGCAGTGAGCCAGGACTTTGATGCCTGATGCAACCAAGATGTGCAAGCAGCGAGACAATAAATGAGACTGAATTTACATTGGTTATTTATGAAATACTTATTTTCTGAACCAAAACATGTATATTTCTGTCTGTACACCGTCATGCTCACATCCTTTCAAAAGCTGCTGTTTTGCCATAACAGCGCAGTTATGGTTTAAAGCTTCATCTCAGTACAAACCGAAGCATCCTAGAAGACCAGAGAGTGTTTCTGAAAAGAGAAGCCCAGGAGTTTGTATCAACTCCTCCCAAAGCTCAGCTGAAGGCCCTTTTAAAAATACTTATGGATTCACATCATGTCCATAATGCTATATTAGAATGTGATATTGGTAGAGGACACACTGTAAATGTGTTGAATTAGCTTTTGTTATTTTTTTGTTGTTTGCTTTGGTATTTTTAACATACACACTAACATTCTGAAAACATTGCAGTTCTTTTCAAAAGTTTTGTTACTGCTCAGATAAATCTAAAGCAGAATAGAGCTACATTTGGCTTTCATGCTGCTCTGAGTGCAATAAATCCTGTTATGGATAATGATAAATGCCTCTTGAGTGAGACTTAATCACTGACTGGCAAGAAATGCAGCCTTTTGGGAGCCTTGATGTTATTTATGAAATTGCAGATTATACTCTATCATCGCCTTATTTCACACGCAGTGCAAGATGCCGTGACCGTAATATCCTCAGAATGACTGGGGGAGTGGGCACAAAGAGGTTACCTAATGCAATGCCATAAAAGCCAGTGTGTGGCCCATATGTTCGGCGCCTGCACACAGCAGATATTCACAGAGGGGCGGGCGTTGTAGGGTGCAAGTACAGTGCTGTTTTAATCTAACAGCCCCTCCAGCTGTTGCCCACCGGGTGAATTGAACTGAAGTGTCTTCTTCCGACACAACGCAGTGAAGGAGAGGAGACTCCTCATGTGTCAACTGTTCTTTATTGTGACTCGCAGTTGTGCTGGGCTTTAATGAGACTGCAGAGAGAGCAGTGCACAGGATAGAAGGCTGCAGTGCTGTGTAATCATGGGAGCTGACAGAGGGCTTTTTTTTGCTGTCACAGGTTGCTTTACGCCATGCTCGGCACACTAGCAGGCAACCATACTAGACTGATGGGGTTAATTTGCATGAGGCATGTGTTCCTGTATAGTGCCATGCAAACAACTATTCCCTTCACCCCTCCATCTGATATCCAAACAGGCGACAGTATTTTGGACTATATTTACAAAATGATTACAAAACAGAAGTCTAACATGTCTAACAAATATTATGTTACCGTCAGCAAATTTTGGCACCAGTGATGCAGTAAAAATTAGGAAACAGGGATGAATTACAATAGCATGAATAACAAATGAGCAACTTTCATAGAAGTAGCTTGCAGTACAAAAGAGTCAAACTGTAAGTTATCCTGACATTCACATGAAACCCAGCAGTCAGCGCAGCAGAGAACAAAGGCAACATGAGAAAAACACCGACGAAAAAACATGGGCACATCATAAATATTAATATTTGCAATTGTTGGGAGTCTGGTGGTCTCATTCAATGGAGCAAGAGTGTGATTGACAGCCGGATGGCAATGGCACACCAATCAATCATCCACTTGAATGAGCGGTATTCCCAATACCATATGCTGCCTACATGTAGGACACTGCACTGTCTCTTGGACGCACCACCAATCTGCATTTTTTATAATTTGATTTGAATGACTAACAAGACCAACCAAGCGAGTTCTAGTAAAAAGGGCTGAATATTCAGTGAAAATGTTAATGCATCATTTTATGGAAATTAGGCACAAAGCCAAGAGGCAACAGATTTATAAACACCTGTTTGCATTTGATGTTTTGCCATAAACTCACAAAGGAAGACTTTATTTTTATTCAAAACTAAGTGATAGAAAATCTAATGAAATAGAAGAAGGAACGGTAAGCGGGACTAAGGCTATGTCACAATTTAGTAAATGGATCTATAGGCATATTTCAAGGATGATTAAGTAATTAACTAATCTATATTAGAACTTTTCTCAAAGAAGGAAGGGAATCTTTTTTTCTTTCCGCCAGAGAAGTCAAAGTCTGTCCCATGAAATATTCAGAAAGCTGTTTTTCCCTGGGACAGTAATTCATCATCTATATATAGCCTCCTTTTTATCACTCTTCCTGGATCATGGAAGATTCCTGATTCCGGCAATGCATTTTTTTTTCCCAGACCGAGATGATGAGAAGAATGCTAGATGAATAAAATATTCAGCTGCCTACTTAGTCATGGTGGCAGTGTGAGTGTGTGTGGGGGGGCTATCATATGAGTAACCATAAATAACCAGTGAACTTTAGCTAAACATAGTTCAGGCAGAGGCACAGGGAGTAAGTGTGCGAGCACAGGGATACAGAAAGGGAGTTGTGCCTGCAGTAATTAAGTGTGCAAACGACTGAAGCAGTAAAAATGGAAATATTAGACAATCTCTTGTTAATACCTGAGGGTGAGACAGAATGAATTACATACTAACAGGAGCAGAGTGGTAAGGTAATCAACACCTCCACGCAGGGCGGGGCGAACTGTGTTCTTGAACTGAAATTCTCAACATTTGGTGTGAAGTGATCAAGAAGCTGCATAAATTACTTATTTCTGTCAAAGCAGCCAGCACCATATTCATATTGTTTCCTGAAGAATTAGATTTTATTTGTGGTGGTTGCAGACGGGAAGTTCTCCAGCGCAAATATGTATTTGCTAATTACTTTGTGACAAAAAACTGAAAGAATTATACAGCTCCATTGCTTTACTTCATGTTGAATACATGCAAGTCTCTGTCCTTATTGACTGCTCAAACAATGGTACCAAACAGCATAAAATGATGTGCATCCAAGTCCAAGCATTGTCTTCTTTGACTAGATCTTATAGTATGGTATAGTATTATAATACAGTCTCCTTAATTGCTTGTTAATAAGTGATTTGAGGATACAGGGTTTTGAGCTTAAAGAGCTATTTATATTATTTTGTTCCTCAGAGTTGGTTTAAGTTGTTCAGTGATACAATTTGTGAGTGGCTCCTCACAACATAGGCCTTTAAAGTTTTCACAATGCACTTTAAGTTACCTCACAAAGATAATTTGTCAATGAATGTTTGTTGTCAATGAATCAAAAGACGCTTTTAACCGCTGCCTCTTTTAAAAAGAGGATCTAAAGATGTTACGAGTCGCAAGATAACTCCAGCATATGCATGCTATCAAGTGTCCAGGTGCTACTCTGCCCTTATAGTTGAGTTTCAAATCCCCAACATCACATTATAAACTAGTTAAAAAAAATAGATTCTGAATCATAGGAGAAAGGAAACTTGATTCTTGTGTAAGTCAATTTCTTTTCACAACCCCCAAAGTCTGCCAAAAATATTTAAAGACAAGCCTGTGAAACATGTAGCTTCTAATTCTTCTTCTTAACACCTGATACATTCTCAGCTCTCTGCTCGGGTAATACTTCCACTCCAACATAATGCTTGCACCAGCACACTGTGTTTTATAGAGAAAGGAGATTTTTCAAACTATTCCTTTTTATCTTGCCTTCAGTGCTGTATCTTACAAGGGATTGGAACGGGCCGAACAAGGTACCTTCAAAGAGCTTGGAAGGCTTTGATGAGTCCACCTCGTCTTCCTCATGGATCAACAGGGCAGTGGCCTTTACTTGCTCCAAGGAAGACAAAGTCCTTCCTTGAACTGGTAATCAGCTCTTGGAGAGGAGCTTTAGCCAAGAGAGAGGCTGGGACTGATATGAAATCACATTATGTTGATTTCTAGTTGTTAGTGATGTTGCTCATGTTCTTAATCTGGATTGAGGATTTCAAAATGGAAAAAACAAAATAAAATTGGATCACATTAGAGAAGGTAAAGTCATGACTTGTCTGATTGAAGTCACAGGTCAACTGTCATCTGATTAACCAGCTTAACTGCTGCATTATTACGCCCTCGAAGGCTGCATTTCTAAAGTGAATCCTGTCATCAAATGTCAGCAATCCAGATAAACAGAATATTTGAACCGACTACATTAGTCAATTCAGTCAAGAAATAACTGCTTCATTAATTACAGTTATGTCAGTTTGACAAATTGACATTCATGAATTGTGTAAATGTGGCAAACTGTTGTCAGAGTTCAAACATTCTCCAATACAAACAGGATGGACTTGAGGCTAAACAGACTTTTGAGTTGAGATGAGAGGAACTGCAGGGTGCTTGCTGCACAGCCAGGGAGCAGAGATGACCAAAGCAAACCCCTGTGCTACTGGGTTGGCAACAGGGCCCCAGGAGATGCTTTTAATATTTAAATGTGGAATTTTAAATGTGTATTTAAATGTGACACTATTTTGCAGTGTAGAGTGTAGAAGAGTGTAGAAAAACCAAAGTGTCCCGTCTTCGGTATATTTGGCAGAGGCATAAATATTGTCCATGAGCAGCTATGTGTAAGCAACTAGGACTCATTTGTAACTTCCTTCCCTCTGTAAGGAAACTCTAACAGGAGTAAACTTCTCTAGTAGGAAACTTTAATAAACCTGTGCTCATATTTAAGTATTTAACAGAAGACAACACTGAAGATGTTATGCCCATTCACCTACCTGTACAGCTATACAGGTGTGAGATTTTGGTTGTAACTTACACCTTCCTTCAAGCTAGGCTACGCTTGATCTTATGCATATCTGGTGCAGCCCAGTGCTGAATACTGAGCCAGGTCCGCAGAACAAAACAGTCTTCATCAAAAGAAAGTCAAAGGAAAAGATTCTCATGTTCCTGGACGTGGTGATTGACAGGTGATGTCTGGAGAGTGGAGCACAGAAACATCCCAGCGATAAATTCTTAACACCGATGTTGCAAAATTAAAAACAAAATTTCAGAAATGTAAACCATGAACTTGCGGAGCGCTACAGCAGTTACTGTTTGTGGAGAGTTATGTCATAGGATTAGCATCATTACACAGTCGCAATCCCTAAGAAAAATCCAACTCGAACAATTGCCTGTCACCACTCTGTCAAACACACAGATATGAGTGCTGACAGACTGAATGAAAAAGGAAAGTGTGTCTTAACTGAAGATTTCCCTGCAGGCCCTCCATACCAGGTAACACTGCTCTCACTTAATTGCCCCTTACAGTTAAGAGTCATTTTCTCAGATCCAGGAAGGGGCTCCGGTGTTGATTTGCTGTTAACAACCCCTCAGACTGCCACATTCTCCAGACAAGGCTGCATTAGACTTTAATTAATTCTGTGGCAAGCAATGCTCAAAGGTAATGGGAATGCAGGTATGCAGTTCACAACACAGGGCTGCAGATCTGTAATAAACAACATGGCCAGGGTTCAGAGTGGATGTCTGGTGCAGGACACTGCAGGAGCTTGATTCGAGGGAATGCTGGAGGGATTTTCAACTCAGTGCCACGATTGGCAGAAGCAATAGATGTCATTTGAATTTCACAATTTAGTCATATGCAGCTTCTTTTGATGGTGTTTACCACATGTTTCGATCACACTTAGGGAGTATCTGATGTGCAAGTGTGCAAGAAGTGAAGAGAGTGAGAATGTAATTATTTAGATGGATGCTGTTGATTTTGCCTCTTGTAGTGACTCTTACTATGTTGTAGGAGAGTTTTGTGTTGTGTCTAAACTGTAAATGTCTAGATCTGATCATTACAGGGCTCAGGTATGAGCACTGTGGCCTGAGAGCAGGAAATTGCCTGTCCTGGTCCTCTCTGAGAGAAATAATTATGCTTCCCCTTTCCGTGTTTCTTGGTCAGTAATAGACATGTAAATATGATACTATCACAAACTTGAGACAAGTATAAACTGGATGTGGATGATAACCTTTAGCACACTCTTGGTACAGGTCAGCTTATGAGGCTTTGAGATCATCAGTGACTTACTTTTAAGATGAGAATGATTTATAATGCTTCTAATTCCCAGTAATTGAAACACTGAAAATTCACTCTGTTGCCCAAATTACATTCTGCTGTTGGGTATGAGCACTCCTCCTCCCACAAGAAATGATGAATCACAACTTCAGAGAGAAATTTAAGTGTCTCTTAAACAGCAAAGTCAAAGCTGTGCTCAGTACCAATGCATGTTATTTGCCGCTTTGGTCACAGATCAACAGGGACCATAAACACAGGCATGATTTCTGCAGTTTATTGATGTCAGCTTACAGGATTAAAGACTTTTAAATAAAATCTAATGATTACTTCTACTTCTTGCTACCATTTATAGCCATAAAACTTGCATCTTAAATTTAGTGTGTGTGCACGTGTGTGTGTGTGTGTGTGTGTGTGTGTGTTTTCTGCAGTTTAATGTTTTTTTGCTTAGTGCAGTTGTGATAATAATGACTGTGGTGGAATTTTCTATCAAAGACATGTGGGTCAATAAAAGCAACTGAGTAGTATAACTCTCTTACACAGATTTGCTTTATTTTTTGTGTGTTCTTCGACCTCCTTGTAAGACTATGGGGTTAGGGTTAGGGTCACGTAACACCAAGTATAACCAGTAAGGACTCCTGAAGACTAAATTACCATTGTTTTTTTTATTAGGAATATAAAAGCCTTGTGGGAAAAATGTGATATATGAATATTGATGATGTGTTGTTCTTTAAACCCTGAAAAAAGTGAACTTTTCATGTATAGATTTCTGGATTTCTTGAGAACTCAGTGGAATTGTTTGTGGTAGTTGTAGCTTTGAAAAAAGTGATAAAATATCAAAAGTAGCAATATTTATAAAAGTAGCTTTGATAGCATTTGTAGTAGCACAAATTTCTTCTTCCTTTACTCTCTTTTGTTCTCTTTAGACTGACAGCCAATCAAAACTGACTATGGTGTCCTGTGACCATGACAACTGTAATAACAGCAACAGATCAAATAACAGTAGGAGTAGTTAAAGTATTTGAAGTATTTATATAAGCATTACGAGAGTTAGATGTACTGTGATAGCATCAGCAGTAATTATGCCAATGGACCTTTTTTCACAACTTTACACCTGTGTTTGTTCTCAGACAAAAATAAATATAGCATTAGTGTCAATAATAGTATAATCAACAAACAATTCAGTCTCAACAGTAATAGCAGTTGCAGTCTGTAGAAGTAGTACAACTTGCAATATTTGTGGTATTAGTAGTCCATAATGCCCTCCTTGTCCCACATCAACAAGCTTATATTTGAAGTGTTTGCAGTTTGAAGAATCCTCGCTGTTTTGCGCTGAAGGAGTTCACATACAGGTTAACTTGTGTATCAGACATCTGTGCATGTGGAATTAACATCCTGCAGCACAGCTCCTTCCACCGCCCAGAGAGAGCTGTTTGTTTATTTTGAGGAGTATGACTCGACTCAGGTTCAAACTCTGCAGAAGTTCTCTGGGTTCAACACATTATATTGCCTGGCGTTCTGGTAAGAATATGCAGAATATAATTTTGGTAGGTTCCTGGTGATCAGTAATGCTTTTTTAATCAAATCGTCTTGTGTAAGGGTTTAGTCAGCAGGATGCCTCCTCTGTACAGACTCAAGGTCAGGGAGAATGTATAAGATCAGCATTGCTGGCAAGCTTAGGTGGGGCACAACGGTTGTAATCATAGGGGATTAAATTGAAACACATTTTGATTCACCTTCATTGTGGTAAAATCTGCTCCTTTTAAAACACGCTGACTTCACCAGCTGAGGACACAAAGCTTCAACCGTCTGTACCCTGCACACACCTTGTGTTCTTTTCCTCAGAAGTGAAACTGCTCCACATGAAAACACCAATCCTGCACACACACACACACACACACGCAGACGTGGTACATACAACTATTTGCACGCATGCATTCACACACAAACACGGACACGCATGCATGCACTGTGTAACCCCTGCTGAGGTTCATTTCTCCTGTTACAAAGATAGTGTTATTGATGTGATGGGTCACATTGCAATTTAGAGGCAATTAAAAGGTAATGAATGTGCTCAAATGAAGCCTGTGTCTGGAGGGCATTTGCAGTGTATGGTGAAGATGATATATTTGTGTGTATGAGTGTGTGTGCTGGACACAGCCATTCATGTAGCTTTAAGCCAGAATAAAAGATAACGCAAAGAAAAGTGCCTTTGAACATGACAGCTATTATAATATTTTAAGACTCATGGCATTATGTATTAATCTATTTAGTATGGTTGGTGCACTTACAACAGCACCGTGTAGCACATGCTCCTGTGTACCTTAATTATCAACAAAATACTAAATGGTCAGATTTATTTCCTCACCATTCATCCTATTAGACATAGCTAGAATTGGCATAAAATTGAACGCTGTGGTGGTTTAAAAGGTGGGATAACTGACCCTCTTTTTTCCCTTATCTTGACACGCGCAGGGGACGAAACGCTCTGTGACAAATTCATTTCCAGTGAATTAAGTTTTCAAGTGGAACGGTTTTTAGCCTCAACTATCAATTAAGGACTTGCAGAAATTTGCTTTGCTCCTCTGAGAAAAATCATTTTGGGGCCAGCTTACTGCATTTAAATACCATTTTTACACGCGCTCACCTAATTTCAGTGGGGAAATATATGTATATTTTTTGGATCCAGAGACAACCTTTTTGTTTGTGTCTCTTAACCAGCATAAGATAACATTTTTTGCTTTTCTTGTCACATATTGTATGAATTGACAAACAGGTCAAAAAATGAAAACACTTGTGCAGTCCTTTAAAACTATTAACCACATAAAAAACTGCTGTACAATTAAAATCAAATGTTTTGGTGTACTGAATCTATCAGGCCCCCAAGTAATATTTAGTCTTCTCTTTGGATGTCTTAACAACCCGACAGTAGGAGGAAAAATGTTTTTCTCATGCACAGATGTGTTTCCTTAAAGACACAATGCCTGCCATTATAAAGAGACTTATAGCAGTATTACTCATTTTCATGTTCATTAGATCTCTCTAACCTTACAAACCTAACCAGGTATTACTTCCTAACTGCTCTCCTAGGTGTTTTTAATTAGTGAGGAATCCTCGTTATGTGAGGCAGATGGCACAATCTTCTGTCTTTTGTTAAAGTCACACTAATTAGGATTCTCCGGGAAGATGTGTCCAACCAGAATCCTTAATAAGGGAGCCTGTTAAGCCAAGTAATAAGAAACCTGATGTCTCCAAGACAGTGCTCACCTTGAAACTTGAAAACAGAAGCCAGTCAGTTTTTTTGCACAGACATTTGGTCAATAGTCTTCCCTTTCTGTATGTATTTGAGGTAAATTTGATAATGTATTTAAAAAGAAATCTGTGGGTCAATTAACTATAAATGTATATTTTTTTTTGCTTTTGATTATAAGTCAGTGCTCAATGATGAATATTAATTTTGCTGGTAAAAATGGGGGTCAAAGCAGATTCAGGATCAGTGGTTACCTAAATATCGTCTGTTAAATTAAACAACAGTTAAGTCAGGGAGGGAAAGACACACTGGCTTTTGTGTCAATGAAAACTTCTTGCACATCAAACCCCCCACATGTCGGTCCTCTCTGGGCCTTCCAACACTTTGAAGGCAGGACTTTGAGGAAGATTTGTGGACACTGTTATCTGAGTCCAGATAGCCCCTTCTAAACAAGCACAGATGGCATATTAAGGCAAATATGGCCCAAAATGAATCCAAGTGAAATTTGGCTTCCTGCACTAAAAAGGGTCTGACAGAAAATGATGCTTGCCTTGGGTTTTGACATTCTAAAATGTTATCATTCACACTCCAACTCCAGGAAATAATCCTACCTGGTTTGCTTGCCATCGCCACCGGTCACCCTGTGTATGTGTCAAAATTATAATATTTTCAAAAGGTACAGTAACACCACAAAATAAAGGTCAAACAGGCATTATGTATATTGTTCTGTGTTTGTTTGTATGTGAACGTATATTTGTGTTTGTGTATATGTGTGAGTTTGTAAAGTCATTGTCATTGTATTTTTTAACAAGAAAATCTCAGTACATTTTTTTCAGTTTTTTCAACAGAAGCTTAAGTTCCCATGTTCCCATGCATAGACTGTGCAGTAAATAGTGAACAGATCCACTTTGTCATTTAATGGTTTGTGGGCTGCTGCTCTAAAGTCTAACACTGGACATTATGGTCATAGTCACCTTAGTTTTTGGAGTGAGAGGTGACCATATCTGGACAAGTTGTGCATGTTTACATGAGGTCTAAGGTTTCTCTTTAGAGCCATTCTTAAGTGGCAGTTCAAGGAACGGCAGCTCCTGGTCCTTTGCCTTTGTCATGTTACAGACGTGGAGGTTGCAGCTTTGTTCATGTTCACAGGGTGCTCTGTTCAAGGGATCGACCACAAGTGGTATTTTAAGGCCGATATAATAATGACAGTTCATACTTGCTATTGATGTCTTCTAAGGAGCACAATCTGTCTGTGATTTGGTATGAAAAACCTGGTATTTCAACATGCCCTGTACCTCTTCAGTCCAAGGACATCTGAAAACAAATCGATCCAAAACAAGATTTCATAGCTTTTTTAACTAATGTCAGACTCGATAAAATGATGTCAACAGGTGGCTGAACAGCTTTGTGAATGACTTAATGCATGACAGAGTCAAGCTTGCCCACTGATCTCTGGACAGTTACAGCCTTATGTTAAATACCAAAGTGGATGTTGGCTGCCAGATCTTCTGTTGAATTTAGATCAGTGTTCTTTGTGATGCTGACAACCCTACGAGTTATGTGAGGTAGCTATTGCAGTTGATACAATAATAAGTGGACGTGTATATACAGTGTGTGTGTGTGTGTGTGTGTGTGTGTGTGTGTGTGTGTGTGTGTGTGTGTGTGTGTGTGTGTGTGTGTGTGT
>JAPZDY010000013.1:20170129-20181178 GCA_029783645.1 Ctenochaetus hawaiiensis | reverse complement strand
AGTAATATTATAATGTAACGAATTACTTCGAAATGACAGTAATAAGTAATAAATAATGCATTACGTTTTTGAAGTAACTTGCCCAACACTGATTATAGACAGTTAGTATGAATAACATATTTTCTGTTTTTGGTAAATAAGCCTCAGGATACAGTCTGTATTCAGTGTGGTAGGTAAAGAATTAAAAAAAAATAGGAACAGGAAAATCAGTTGTCATAGTGAGTGTCTGCTTTAGCCTTGGCCATAGCTATGAAGTGGCTACATTGTGTGTTGATCCTTCGTTGTCCCCTTATCTACTTAGAAATGAAAATAAACAAGTTAGAGGGTTTAACAGCACTTTACATGTAGTTATAGCAAACTCTTAACCCTTGATCTGGTGCACTAACCCTAACCCTTGTGACCCAAACAGTTACTGTCAAAACAGCCTATTTATAACTGCTGCCTTGCATTTACAGAATGGAAAGTTTGCCGAGTGTATGAAGTATTACTGCCATCTGAATGATAAACACAAATGAGAGACCAAAGCTGGAGAATCCCCCCATTACATTTAGATCTAGTACATGTGTTCATTATTTTCACCTATTTAGTTATTTACAGCCAAAATAGACAAAGATTAGAATGAAACAATCTGCCAATAATTATCAATGAAATGGGTCTGTCTGTAGATACTGTGAAGATGTCACATAAGACAACATCACGTTGTAACAGACACATTTTACCCCTTGTTAGCTGTGAGGATTTCAAAAAGAATAACTTTGTATACACCCAAATGATAAATGAGTGTAAAGTGTAAAACACGTTTCTTAGAGCTATTTCGTTGCTTTATAACAAAAGCATTCTTTGATGTCACTTTTTCCAATAAGCATTTTCCCCGAGTGAATGAGTAGTAAAGTGCCTACAGCCTTATCTGCTGTTTCACAAACCTGTCACAACTCTCAAATGGGGCCATTATGTTAATTGAGAAAAAATAATCATCAGATACGACAGCTTTTAGTGTGGTTTTCCTTCAAAGATGTTTAAAAATTGCAAACTAAAATTAGTTAAAATCAAAATTTTCATAGTTTCTCCCATCAGCCAAAACAAATAATTTATAAAAAAAAATGATTGGATGTTTAGTGTTAATTTAGATTAATAGTAACCAATATTCTCTCAGATAAAAAAAAAAAACACTAGTGCCGTGTCATTGTGTTTGATATAACCGAACCTTCTGCATGTCAGTGCTATCACATTTCAGCCCATGCTTGATCTGACTGCAGAGCAGAGAACGGGAGGAGGTGGCACAGTGTGTTTACCAAACAGGCTGCGTCTCTAAACTTACCACCCACTTCTGCACGCTAGTGGCACTCCTCCTTCTCTTTGTAGCCCTGGCTTTGGTGACTCTTCCTGAAATACACATATTCACCACTGCCAAGGGCATAAACAATTATCAATCAGCTCTAATCCACTGTTCCGCATAAGTAAGAGCTTCTCATGCAGTTTCCTGAGCCGTGCTGTCACTTTCTTATGACTAATAAAATTTGACTTGGCAGACGAGCCCAACATAATGCATGACAAGTAACTTACACCAGGGTCTCGAATCCATTGCAAGGCTTACACAAACAGGCAATTTGCTGTCTGTGCAGCAGTTGTGATTCAATTCCGTATTTGTATTTATCATGTGTTAAGTTTATCCCCCCAGAATGTTGTTCTTGTTAGGGTGAGAAGGTCTCTGAAATATTTAGACCATCACACTAAAAAGTCTGTTTTGAAACTCAGACTAATGGATTAACTTTAAGGTTAGCAGCTCATTATGATTCAGTGACCTACCTGCTTATTAAGTGGCAGGATGACTTTTGGGTACATTAGACCTTTAGATGAAAGATTGATTTATCCCAAAAAAAAAAAAAAAAAAACTGCTGTAGCTGTAGGCAGTGAAATAACCATCCTGACACCAACTGACTGACTGACTGGCTAATATCTCTGACGGTATCATCCTGACATATCAGCCTGTTTGTTTGTTCACTCACATGCACTTTTTTTCAGCAGGAAACTGACTAATTGCAGTGCTGCTGACACTCATCATGGTTTTCTAATGTCAATCACACACTTGTAATAAACCTGCTATTGCTGTGCGTTCCCACTTCCTAATTAATCATTCCTGAGAGAAGTAAGTAATTCATAAAACAAGAAAACTTTGCTTTCGGAGACATGAATTGCTTTGTTATCAAAAAGTTGCAGTGTTCTTGCAGCATTTAGATACCTAAGAGTGAATCAGTTACTTTGGGCAGTAACCAAAGTTGGACTTCGAAACTCACTGCACTGCAAGCAAATGCTGAGGACACAGACGTGCTGCATTCAGGCGTATTCACTTTGTAAATAAAGGCATTATGTTCAACATGTGCCATTTTGAATGTGCCATATAAAGGAGTAAAAACACACAGTTGTAGACACAATGTATAATTGCCTCCCTGTACCCTCCTTTAGGCATTTTTCCAGTCAGAAACTATGGAATACCCAAAGGCAACTGCTTGTGTGCATAACTCTGAGACACTACAAGTGAAAATGATTAGACTGTGAAGGCCTGTGTGAACATTGTGCACTGGAGGGCATTTGTTTAGCATGCATATTGTTTGGTTTGTTTTTACCGAATGGGCTCATCAATAATGCAGGGCGAGTTAACCAGCAATTACAATGATGAAGACATCAAAATGCAAAACAGAGGGCTGTGCTCTCCTATCCAATAAGAGTTGTCTGCAAAGGGTGGACTCCAGACTGGACAGACTTTTAATTAGTGGGCTTTGTGTCTCAGCCAGGAACAGCAGATTGGCTGCTTGCTCTTTCCTGTCATCATAGCCATAGAAACCAAGAACTTGAAACATGACCATTTGAATTATGGGTAATTTAGTGTAGTTAGCAAAAGCTTGATGGACAAATCGCTTCCCTTCAACTTTGATCATAAAGATGGATAAATCTGTGAAAACTGTTGACTGGAAAAATGGATGTTTTGATTATTTTGTCCTGGGCAGTCCATCCCATGTGCATAAATGACTTTGTTGGCAGATGAAACACCGCTCAAGCAAATGCATTGATCTGTAATGTTTTGGGGTTTTTTTTCCCTATTCTGTTATTCCATATGGGAAGGCAGGGATCTTCTATTAAAGTTCATAAATTTACATTTTTCACTTAATTCCATTTATCTTTAGTTACTGCATATTTAATGCTCATGATCTATTATATGTTAATGGTAAAATTCTGTATTAATTTGGCATGCGAGGCCTGGCTCCCAAGTAGGAGAGAAATCTCTGAGCACCTCACAATATGATTCAATTCAGATTTTGAAGGCTACAATGTAATAATATGAACTGTTATAGAGAGACTGTGTTTATACAGAACTTTAAAGCTTTTATTGTAATATTTTTTTAAAGCTGACTACATTAAGAAATGAATCATTTAATTTTAAGAACATCTAATAGTTCACCTGCCTGTATAAGAATAACAAAAGGAGGTTGAGGCAAAGTGCTCTGCTGTGTGTTTGCATTGCGTTGCAGCAGTGCAGTTAACTTAAGGATTTTTGTGGTAAAACAAAGCACCGTCACTTTTAACACCACAGTGTCATTAATTTGACATTAAATTAAAACATGCTCTAAATCTTCTGCCTTTTGCACTCCAAGTATAGAAAACAACTGCTGATTTCTATACTTGGAGAGAAGTATAGAAAGCATACTTTTCTATACAAAGCATGGAGAGTTTTGGCCCCTAAAATGCGAATGTAATGTAACATTTTGACACACCGAGCATCCTCCCCAGGTATATTTTTAAGAACTTCCCTGTACTTTCTTCACACTGTTCTCCTAGTCTGTGAAGTACCTGTTGCTTGTAATTAGTTGAACAACAATTTCATACATGTACAGACTTCAGTCTTATATAAATCTCCTTGCTTACTCTCAAGTACTGGCTTATTTGCACATGACTGTAGTTTGAATTTGCTTCAAAATCCTGCAACTTTGTGTCTGAAGGAGGTTAAGTAGAGCACTCCACGGCTGGCAGGTTTACCAAAACAATCTCTCCGCCTAGGGAGTCCTCACCCACAGCGACCTTGGTCTCGTTTAAAGTAGAGTGTCTTGTCTGACCTTTTCAGGGGACTTTGCACTGGTAAGGAATGTCCCTGTCAATACCAGTTTTCATGGACCACTTACAGTATGTCAGCTTTTCTTCCTTTGCAGCCTTCTCTTAGGAATACTGGACTACAGCACAAAGAAGACAACAAACACAAAGAAACCCAGACTCATGTAGTTTATATTCAGGTCTTTCTGAACTGTTATTTTAGTCCTGCAAACTTATTTAAGTTGTAAGATTTTATATTTTTAATCATAATGGCCCAATTCAAAGGATAGTTCTGTGCACTTTCAACAAAAAACACATTTGATATAATTTCTAATGAGTTAAATCACATCACTAGGTGCTTCGCAGAGTTTTCTGTGTGTGTTGTTAGCTAGGAGAGCACACACACAACCAATCCAATCTTTCCAACACAAAGAGTGTCTCAGGCTTGTCCTTCAAACATAATAACTTCCACACTGCAGGGGTATTGTACCCCTCTACATTAGTTCTACACAAAGTGAAGTATTTTTTACCATATGAATTAAGGTGCTAAGATGTTTGTGTTTTCATATTAAAATCTTGTCCATTGCAGCCTAAGGATATGAAAAGAATTTTCAGCAAACATTTTGTGACACAAAATCAAAACAGAAAACTGTAATCTTCATTGAATTGCTATAAATATTTAATGTGAATGTGTCATAGCTCTTAGTTCTCATTAGAAGATAACATATTCCGCAAGCACTGAGGTTCTGACAGGGTTCAATGTGGAAGACCTGACATGCTGGTTCTATGTGATCATGGGCGCTAATACCTCCTTTAATCAACACAGCTTGGTCGAAGTTATTCTGAGGGCATTTGTCTCACCACGCCAGCGACACTCGCTGGCAGATGCTTTGCATATCAGGCCGGGTGGATCAATATGTTATTAGAGAACAACCTCTCGGAGGCATGTCAATTAATTCTGGGCTGTCAGCCGCCCCCTCGTATTGTCCAGTGGGGCAGAGGTGGAGCAGAGGGTGTCTTTTTAACTTGGTGCCTGTGAAGGATTTGCAACCTTAGCTGCTTCAAGGTTTCATACAGGAAACCTTAGAATAGGAAGTAGGGATTAGTTACAGTATGTAGTGATCACATGGAATACTGATTAAAATATCCCAGTGTTAAAATTTAACAAGACATGATTTTTACTGTATTGTATAAGCATATGTTAAAAAATAAACACATTATATACAATTTCAAAATATTCATATTCACCATGTATGTGATCTGAATCTGGAATCTTGTTTTAGGATTTTTCGAAACTCTTTGTCCTTGCAGGCTGCTTGTCGTCATGCTGCATTCTCTCTCATCTCAACAAGACATGTTTCAGACTGTCTTTAAAAGGCATGAATAACAGAGTTCTAGTTAGCATACTTAGAACATTTGTTAAGTTTTAATATTTTTTAAATGTTAATTATATAATAACAAAGCAAATGTTTAGCCTGAAATTGTTTTTATACAGATAAGTTACTGTAGTTTGTGCTCTGTTTCATTCACCTGAACAAGCTTAGCACTCCTAGAGTACTTAGGAAATGCCAGGGTAAAGCGACGACTGAACTGTGGTGAAGGAAAATTCATGCTGTCAAATGAATAAATGAAATAAGAAACCAAAAATATACACACAAAAAAATTCTGACAAGTTACGTTATACTTCAGTAAAGCTTGAACAGACACTTCTTAGAATGAGCTGTGGTCAAAAGTTCTTAGGAGATTCATGACTTTGATAGCCAGACAACAACTGTAAATCCCCTGTTTGCCAAAGATGTGCATCCTGGGTAATCATCCAAGTTTATGATGAGAAGAGAAGCCATGCAGGATTAGAGTTGTGTCTCCTACAAGCAAAGAGCAAAAGCAATCTGATGCAAAAACGTGAACCAAGTATGAATCAATATGCTGAAGATTAATCATCATGTGTTTAAATGGAAAAACTGGCTTTTTTAAAGCAAAACAGTGGTAATGATCAGTAAAAGGTAAAAGGTTCATTACAATTAGTGATTCATTGGAGGATATGCTGCATCTGCCAACAAAGTTAATTCTATTTATATTTAATGTTTGTTATAATAAAATAAACAAACATAAAATATAGCTTAATCCCTTTAAATAAAACCAATATCCATTTGCAGCCCCTGGTTTTAGACTGCATGTCTCCGTTATGAACAATTAGCCAGAGTCATTTTTTCCTTCCAAGATTGATTTACAATTATTTTGAGTTTTTAGAGGCCTGAGGAGATGAAATTATCCAGTAATTCATAAGACAAATGAGAGCGAAATGTGGAGCAGAGTCTGAATAAAAAACAACATAATCTTGTTGACAGAAATATATTCTTATTGCTTTCCTTTGCTAATCAACTTGTGACCTCTGAGATCTCCATTGTGACACCTCGCTAATACTTTAATTTATTGAAAGGGCATGAACTTTCCTTTTTGACCTTGGGAAAAAGGTCAGAAAGACAGCTACTTTTTCTGGGGCTCTCAGCCACCTCTCAAAATCTGATAAATTTGCTCAATATGTTGTCATCAGCAGTTGGAGTTTGATCTACGACGACATGTTACGAGTTCTTTATGAAAGCCAAATGCAAACTGTGGCACGTGGTTGAAATATTTTTTAATGTAGCCTTTATTCTGAAAGTCTTAAGAGCCAAAAGAACAGATGACCCCTGTCACATTCCTTGTCAGCATATTTTAGAGTAATACACTGTGTAAATATTAGCATTAAGTATCAAGGCTAACAACCAGTTGTTGTTGTCTGTTCCAGGAACTTCATGTACAAGATTGGATGACAAACCCTGTGCTACTCAGATAGTGGCTCTGCTTTTTAAAACTGAGTTTTTTCTCCCGGAATTTGTCTTTTTATTAATTTTGTTTATGGTTCTGTTGTGTTTTGGAAAACATTCAGGATTTGCATAATTTGATATAAGTTGACAAATTTCAGAGGGCTGTATAAAGACAGTCTATCACAGGTTTTGCTGCATGCATTAGTGTATTCCACCAATGTTTACCTAGAGAGGGTAAACGCAGAAGAGGCTTATACTCTTTAGGAAGACAGGTTACTATTACCACATTTTCTGTGTCAATTGAAAGTTGGTGGCTCTGTGTGGGGGTAGCAGACTATTCTTTACTTACGCCTTAAAGAGCTGAAGTACTGCATAGAGAGAAAGTGGTGAGATAACCTTGATGACTCATGACACTTTTATAGAAGGCTCTTTTCACCTAGAAGTCTTCACACTCCTCGATTCAATGCCTTCCAGCAAGCCACTGCACCATCAATATGTTGATGTTCTCTTTATGCTGGCTGTTACATTTGCCTCAGTTTCTCAGAATTTAACATCCTAGCAGGCGGAACGAGGGACCACTTTCCTGATGCAAAGCCTCCAAGACAGCCTGTCCAGCCATTTTTTTCTGAGATTGACCCCAAAATCCAGCACTCTCCACAGATTTCTCTCCAGACATTTGAAGTAAAGTCATTTCTGCCGGCACCAGATGACAAAGACAGAGAGACTATTGTTTAAAAATGTGACTGATGGTTTTCCTGCCTGCTCTGCCTTGAAGAGAGAGATGGTGTTGATAGATGAACCAAAACACACCAGACTCTTTCTTCTAAAGGTTTGCAGTGTGTGTTGTTTGATTCACTTTTCTCCTGCTGAGGTGATATTTCACCCTTTTGCTGTGACACGGTGCGGCGGTGTCAGTCTCTGGCTGTGGATGTCTTCATTAGGTTACATCTCTCTAGTTTTTTCTCTTTTTTTCCTCTTCTGACTGCTGAACTGAAGGCTGTGTCGCAGCTCTTTGCTTTTCCTCATTCCAATGCTTCAGCCGAACATATCTTGTGATATCTAATAGCGCGTTATCTGAACTTTAAAAAACATGGCACAGAGTTGTCTGAGGTGCTGCATTATATCAGGGGAGAAAGGCAGGAAAGCGCAGTGATCAAACAGCTCATGTTGCTGGAGCGATATAAAGAAATATCAGGGTCTCTTCATTAAAATTATGTATACAGATGTGTTGGGGGAGGAAGATATCTTAATGCAGGATGGCTGCAAATATCATGAACCTTTAAATTCTTCCCACGCTGTGCTCAGAATACATTTTTATTGATAACACAATCAATTCATTGTAAAACTTTGCCTATTAAAGCATTTAGTATACTTAAACCATTGTGTTCAGTTTATAAATTACACATTTTATTTAAGAACCGCAGACAGAATCATTTTAGTTCAAGAGATTCATAAATATATTATTCTCTGTTTGCTAAAAGCCTCGATTAACTGATTCCACTTCACTACCCCCATCGCCTTTTAAACTTATTCCATCTTAAACGCATCTTAATTACCACTCCTATGTGGCTGCCTCCATCTTTTTCCCCCCTTTTTTCCCTTTATGTGCCGTCCCCTTTCCTCTCATTCATTTCGCACCACGTCCCTTCGTCAGCTCCTCTTTACACCTTTGCAACTAGACTGCCAACCTCTGGGGATGCTACTTCCTGTTGATATGCAGAGCGCCTCTGCTTCCAATCAGTACTTCTGAAAGGTTGTTACTAATGGTCCCCAAGGAGGAGAGTCAACCTTGAATACGTACAAGGCCTCATTTTGCAGGTGCGCTGGGCACTGGGAGTGTCACATCTTGCTCTCCCTCTTGTCGCCGCCAAGGTTCAATTGCATGATAATGTCTGTGAAATGGAAATACAGCCAATTCATCTGGCTTTTATTGTCTCACTGGAACTTTCTAAATGATTAAACAGACACAACAGCTTTATTTACTAATAACCAAGGATGTCGTGCAGTGCTTGGAATCAGAATATTATGGTTCACGAATATCATCTTCTTGTATTTAATAAGGAGCTCCAATACTGATTTTTAACACACTGTCAAGTAACCATTCCACTTTGTATCTCTGTATCATAAGCATCTGAGCTGATGTGTGTTGTACCAAACCACTGATAGCCCTGCCATAAACTATAATGGACAGCCACTGTCTTAAGCTTTTGAAAGTAGATTGATAATTCCATTGAGACAAGTGCATGTACAGGGAGAGACTTTCCATATGTTACACTTAACAACCAATGAAGCTGCAATTGAGAGACTTAGGGCAGAAAGAGCTGACAGCGCTTGTCCACACCCCTGGCTTTCTCCAGAACAGCAGAGGAAGGCAATATTCTAACTATAATTAAAGGGTATAAACCATGTCATGCAGCCATTAGGCCAAATAGCTGGCAACCAATCAGCTATGACATTAATGGTAGAAAGCAACCAGAGCTTTATAATTCAGCTGTGATGTGAGATTGAAGAGCTATTTTAAGAATTCTTTGGTGAATAAACTGTCAATTGAATCTTTGAGTCTATTGACAGTTTATTCTGTGTTGAATTAAATAGCTCATCATTTCATTGTATTCAATCTTTGCACAAGGAGGTATTAATTTTTATAAGTTCTATCGGCATGTGTCCATTCACAAATATACACTAATTGAATGCTAAAAAGATTTTCAATCAGAAATAATGTGATTCATTTTTTTATTTTAAAAATAAGGTAATCATAATTTGATAATTATGAACAACAACGAATGATTCAGAACAATTACTCCCTTTTAAATGAGTTCTGTTATTACAGCAACCTTTCAATCATAAGCCTTGATTTAACAGCCAGTGATGCTTCTCAATGCATTTTTACTCACTACTTCTTACTTATGCCAATGTTTTTGAACCCTTCTAAAGTGGAGTTTTTCTACTTTTGCAAGAGTAAGACTTGTATGACAAACTAGAGGACAGAAACACAACAGACTAAAGCTAATAGATTTTATAGTAATAGATATGGCTAATAGATACGGAATCAATGTCCCATTAAACTGAGGATCATGATTTAAAATTCTGGTATAAAATTAATATCAAAATATAATACTAAATGCCTTTTAAAAATGCACATTTGCAAGTGACAGAAAGCAGTGGAAAGTTCACAGTAAAATGAGATCCGTCTAACAAGCACACACACACACAGTCACTTTGCATGTAACAGCACGCAGTAGAGGTTGATGCATGCTGCTTGTTTTTCAATCAGTTTTAAACCAATCAGAGCCAACTGTTACAGCAGATTCTTAATGCAGCTCTTGAGACCATTTACCAGCATTATCGAAACATCAAATGATTTCTTGCTTAAGAAGAAAGTTGCATCAAAACTTTGTGCCCGAGTGCCAGCTGAGAGGTGCAGGGAAGGGCGAGAACGACATCAAAGGAAACAAAAACACTGCTGTTCTGATTGAAACATTTACACATTCAAATCCAACACCAGCGGATTTGGTGCACAATAATTTTTGCCTTTGAAAGAACTTTTTACCTATATTTTCATCACATTCATCAGTATTCCACCGTGAGAATGTCTGTTTGCCAGCTTTTATGCCCTGATACTCAGGTCATTAAAAAAGAGCTGGTAAAAAAAAAAAAAAAAGCACACCCTGCAGCAGCTACGTTTACTTCATTAAGTCTTAAAGGCTTTGAAAAGTGTTCTCTGTATTGCTTACTTCATTACAGTTGGCAGCAAATTTTGTTTGTGTCTTGTATTTTGCTTTTGTACCATTTAAAGTAAACATTTTGTTAGAAAGCAAGTCAAGGACATTTAAAAAAGCCCCTACAGCTAAAAGATGTAACAGACACCACCTCTTTGATGATGATAAAGTGCTGAAGTTGCCACAGTTTTCCTTCGTGTTGGTCAAACCAGCAGCCTGACTGACTGGGCCCATCAACCAGACTTCAAACTCTGAGTTCTGAAAGCCCAGTATAGTTGTTAAACTATGAAGCAAGTTCAATAGAGTCAGGCTTTTTTAGTATGAGCTGGCCTGACAAAACCTTAACAGTCAGAACAATGGGTACAGTGTTGGGAGGGTTACTTTTAAAATGTATTCCCCTACAGATTACTGATTACATGTCCTAAAATGTAATCTGTAAT
>JAPZDY010000013.1:20133450-20158158 GCA_029783645.1 Ctenochaetus hawaiiensis | reverse complement strand
AACAACATCCATTTACAAAACTATCAATTTCAACCTGATATTATTAGCATTAAGACAAGTGATTTTTTTCAATTTAGAAATTTAAAGTATTGTGGGAAGCAGGTGTAAAGAACAAGAGTAGTCCACAATAAGTGTTAGTAATATTTTTAAAAGTCACATCTTGTCTCCCCATTCACAAGGTACACATTAGGACAAATCAAATATCTTTATTTGATCTAGTGGGTGTGAATCAGCTTCACTCTTTTCTAAGTTTACCTCCTCCTCTCCTCCACCTCCTCTTCTCATATTCTCACAAATTTAACCTCAAAACAGAAAGTTTTACTGATTACGCCAAATCACTGAAAGTTGTTATCGTGCAGGCCTCCTGGTGAGAGCAGCTGCTTGGCTGTCGCATTAATCCATGTTGCTTATGCAAATGTACACCCTTTTGAAAGGTTCTCCAGAAATATGATGTTATTTAGTCTGCCAATCATTGTTTACATAATTACACCATTGCATGTTCTCGTGGAGTTTTGATGAATGACACCTACATCAACAGCAGACTGACAGCATGAAACATTTCCAAACTTCTGTCTTTGTAGAAAATCTTACCAAGATGTGAAATTATAAAGTTGGATAGTTATGAGTATTGACACTTATCCATTTTTTTTTCATCAAGGAAACATTGACTGTCTGCCATAGTAGCCAGGTTGTTTGTTAGGACAGCTAACTTTGTAAATAAGCTCACAACTAAGTAATAACATAAGCATTTTTGCTTTAAATGTTTCCACAATAGGTGATTTTAAGGGCGAACATCATCCTGCTTGTTAGCAAAAAAGACCAAAATCCATCTCCACTGTTGACCTGCCATTACCCTTCTTCATTGCTAAGTAGCAGACAGAGTACAGGGGGAAAGAGGCTGTTTAGTTGAATATGTTACTGTACAGTTCGTCTAACTCATTGCCACTTTTTCTGACTGGATCTGAAATATCAGTAGTCTACCTATGCTGTGTATTGATAAATTCATGGTGCTGTTTGTGATGCTGAAGTTACAGACAAATGACTAATTTCTCCTTCTTCTCTTTGTCTTCACTATAGATGTTTGGTATAAGGTTAGTTGCTCCTATTGAGCCATCATCCCTGTTAAAAATGAGCAAATTACCCACTTAGTATCCATTTCTTTCTTTTATCACAGTGAATGTCAGGAAATCTAGGATGATGCTAGTTGGATGCAATGTGTCCACTATTTAAAGGAGTCCTACGTTAGCATGGCTTCGCTTTTTTCAGTTATAAATGAGCCGACAATACAGCTCAGAGAAGAAGAGTTAACATGAGTAGACAGGCTCTCCAGCATGCAGGTTCAATTGCTTTATTGATGAGGCAGGGGAAGCAGTTAACAGCTGATTGCAGGTTTAATTAAGTGTACTTGTCAAGGACACAGGCCTCAGGTCTGCTGAGTCCAGAGTATCGTCCACTTCCTGAAAATCCCATCATAACCCTGGAGCACCCTGATGGATAACTCCACGTCTCTGGAGGCCAAAGAGAGACATCTTTGAGCTAACCCAGGTTTCAATTAGCTTCTATTCCACCTTCACATCCCATAACCTTTCTGCTTTTTAAAATCTGTTGGGGAAGAAACTTGCAACACCACCAGTTCAAAGCAGCCTGTGGATTATGGATGCTTTAAGGCTGTGTGTGTGTATGTGAGTTGTGTGTGTCACACACTCAGGAATTCAACTATTCTGTTTGGACACGGTGAGGGGTATCTTTGTTTTATTCTGAATCGGTGTTGGTTGCTATGCATGTTTGATGATGTGTTTAAAATAATTTTGGTGCATCATTTGACCACAGAGTGCTACACAGCTCAGCTCACTGAATTACCTCCGGAGCAATTT
This sequence comes from Ctenochaetus hawaiiensis, assembly GCA_029783645.1. Taxonomy (NCBI): domain Eukaryota; kingdom Metazoa; phylum Chordata; class Actinopteri; order Acanthuriformes; family Acanthuridae; genus Ctenochaetus; species Ctenochaetus hawaiiensis. Next base: position 20,156,284 of record JAPZDY010000013.1, on the reverse strand, counting down.
TGAGCTAATAAAGTCCTTCTCATGTCAGTACACTCACAAATCAACCGATTCATCCTAAAATCAAATGACAATCAATTTTACACTGTAAAATTAAGAGTTTGTAAATGAGCAGATTTGAAACAGTTAAAAACTGTTCTTGAAAGACTATATATCCCAAAAAAACACTTGGGTAATATATGATTTATCCTACAATTTATAAATGTTTAATAGCTTAAATGAAATGTAGCCTGACAGGTTAACATGGCCTGAATACTGTAAACCAAATCCAGTTTTTATGATGTTGATGCCAATCACATTGACCATATGTGGTCTGAAACACCCTGTGACATAGTCATTGGACAGGATGTTAACAAAACAGACTTTGTGCAACTTTTATTCAGCATTATGCACTTTTTTCCTGCCCGTTCATCCAAGTCATTTTGTGGAGCACCTAGTGAAAAGGGCACAGAGAGACCATGAAAGAGACACTATTCAAACTATGGCAAGTAAACATTACATAAAAAAAATTCTTAAGCCATTTAATGGTTAAATAGTTCTATAATGTTGTCCTCAGATTGTGGTTCTTCACTTCGTTACGGATTTTGGAAGGGTATAATGTATATATTTAGGAATTTAAATAAAATCCTTAAAAACAAAGATCCAGTAGCTCTCTCTGACCTAAGGAGGCCTTGTCGTAGCCTGATAACACAGAGACACCTGCTGTGTTCACTCGATGTGATCTCTGGCTAAAGGCTACTCAATGCTAATGCCATGTAGATTAATCATGTGTGTTTGTCAGACTTTTACGTGGGCTCCAAGGCCTCTGCAGCCGACCATTCTTTAAGACTCTGCTTGTCGCCTTGATAGATGAGTTGGCTGTTTGGTTGGTCATTGACTGTCATGCACTATATATCCACGACTCCATTCAGTCTCGCACACAGGACCTCCAGGTCACTGCCGGTCTCAGTTGTGGCAAAGCGTTTTTTTTTTGTTTTTCTTTTTTTTAGCAAGTTCCATACTCAACCTATGTGTTCAGCCTCACAGTCGTCCTCCATCAGACATGTATTCCTGCATATATCTGCGTCATTTTCCCGCTTTAGACAACGATGAACAAATGACATGAGTTTTAAAAATGGACCTGAATTAAAATTAAATTCTAACAGCATTTCAAGTTTACTCACTTTTTGGGGCAGTTTTATCCCAAATAAAAGTGTCTTAGATTAATAGAGATTAATCTGACAATTATTTTCTCGGCTAATCGTTTTGTTTATACAATGCGAAATAGCAATAAATGCCCATTATAATTCCAGAAAGCTCAAGGTTAAATCTTCCAATTCATCTTATTAATTTCTGACACTTTATATTATCCAACCATCTGTGCAAAACTCAAAGATATTCAGTGTACCAAAATATGTTAGAAGGAAAATTTGCACCTTCAAGAATTCTGGAAAGTAAATTTAGTCAGTCATCAAAATTGTTAATTTTCTGTCCATTCACTAATCACTTAGTTGTTTCACCTCTGTTTGCATAATCACCTTAACTGCTGACTTGTTTATAGTTGCTCTGTGTTTCTTTGCCTCATTGTAGAGATCTTTGTGTTCCCAGACCTTAGTATCTTTGTACTTTGGTGAGTGCAGTGTGCAGTTTGTGCTAAAGAAAGTGTGTTGGGCTTGTGCATGGTCAGGATGGCCTGCATGGACGTATATTGGATTAACAGCCTTTATGCACTGCAACTAATGGAGTGGGAGATCAGTGGTCAGTAAATGTGACTTACTCCAATCAAGTGCAAGGCTTACTAAGCCTGACTGCTGCATCCTCCGGAGCCATAAAAGCTGTTGTTTTATTTCCCTCTCATCACCCAGTGACCTGCTTACACCGCCTGGTGTCAGTATTGGGCATTGAGATTTACAGCAGGGGTCAGAGCGCCGGATGGATGTGCAGTAGATGTGTGTGGAGGGTTAGGGGGCTGAGGGAATATGTGGGAGGGAGGAGGACACTGGGGTTGTGGAGAGAACCAAGTGTCTTGTGGAGCATCACCGGTTGCATGGTTGCAAAACTATGAATTATTGACTTCCTTCAACAGTGAAATCATAATCGCATGTGGGTCTTTTATCTCCACTGGAAGGCAAAAAGTCAAAACAGAGCAGCTGCACACGGAGCAGACGAGGTGATACCAGGCTGGTTTTCATGTTTTATTTTCGAGAAAGAGCAGGAGTGTGCAGAGAAATACAGCGAATGCGTCTCCTCAGCATGTGAATGCAGACACTCTCGTTGGCTCGGTCTCTTTTATTAAGCACTTCAAATTAGACAGCCCATGGTCCTGGTATCAATTACAAATTTAAGGCTTATTCACAGGCACAGCATGAAGCCCCTTCTGGAGAACGAAATCTGGAGCACTCATTTGATACAGAGATTGACTGCTGAACACCCAAAATAATTGTTACCTTTATGACAGGCTGCGATATGATGAATAATAGGCTGAATACTCTATGTGCTTTGTCTGTGCTGTTGTCTAAGTTGGTGCAGGATCATATTTTTAAACATTTTAGGCAAGCGCTCTGGCGAGCATGAATGGAATTGTTTGCCAGTGAATGTCAGTAAGCATTGTGCAAAATATGGATATGTTGTGTTCTCTTAACCAAGCATAAAGATGATCAGGCGTCTTACGTAAGAGCCTCACAACAACTCGTATTCTTGAGAAATCTATATTAAAATCAGTCAGGTGAACAGAACACAGAGCACAAAGGCAGATTGTTGAGTTTTTTTATAGACTAAATAGCAGTGATGTGACAGTTAAAATCTTTATTTAGAGGAAACGTTTGTTTGCTACCTTGCAATTCATGCTGGTGCTAGTTGAATGTCCTGCTAACCTTCTTCTTTTCCCAAACCACTCAGCTGTATTGTTATTTGATTTATTGATACATTAAAAGTAGTTATGAAGAAATACCATCAGCATTCCTTCTAGATTGCATTGATATTCATTTGAACACTATTTATCATCTGCCTCTTCTTTTCAGACATGATCACGGTGCTGAGAACTTCTTTGTAGTTTTGTCCTTAAACTGAACCCCAGCAAAAACATCTCCTCGCGCTCCATGCATGCCCATCAGGCATTGCATGTGTCTCAAGCTTCTTCAGAAGTATCATTCCTTTGCCACCGCTGTCACACTTGAAGACAACGTGAATTTCTCCGACTCAACACTCGGGTCTTTCAAAGCTTCGATACATATTTTAATACAATCACGAGCTAGGCGCCACAGATAAATCCGTTTGTATAAGTCTGATAAAGTATCTGCCCCAGCTGTCAACCTATTTCCATGACAGTTGTGTAGTACTCAGGGCAAGCATTATATCATTGCAATCAATCAAATCTGACATGCTTTCACTCAAAATGAAGTCAAGTCCTTGAATGGCTTAAGTAATGTCATAGAAAACATGCACTGCTTTGCAAGTTGACAGCGTTTTTAGCCTCCAAAGTGAAATCCTGCTTTTACGAAACATTACGCTGTTTATAGACTGTTGACTGCAGGTTATTATTCAATCCTTATTGTGAATTAATTTTAAGGTTACAGACAGAAGAGTTTTACACAATATTGTTTGAAGTTAAGATGCAACCACATCTTTAGCCTTATGCTACTGCCGCTGACCCGTTTCCTCTCACTGACTCAGAGTGTGTACTGTAAACATCTTTACACCTCAATCACATCACCTGTTTGAATTACAAAATGTGATGAAATGATGATTTTCACAGCAACCATTAAAAGATACAAGCATAATCTTGAGAGGGAGCAGATGCCTCACTGAGAGACTTTTAAAACATTTCCTGTTAAAATGCAGGATTAAGTGCAGATGTTTCTGAATCTACCTTTTTATAATTTTCCTCAATAACAAAGATGAGGTTCACCTGCATTAATTCCGTGTCTTTCCTGACAGCTAATGAAGAAATTATTCATAAAGCCACCGGTGATCTCCAGCAGCACTGTATGTCAACAGACAGCTCATGTTGAACCAGGGGAGCTGCTGTTCCCGTTGACCTCGCGAGACAGGGATTGATTGGCTGGCATTGTCACCAGACCTATACTCATCACAGATTAAACCTTGAGGTACACGTGGGTAATTACCCAGGATCCTTAGTCATCAAGCTATGTAAATCTCTCGCCAGCTCATTAGCAGGGTTTATTTGAAGAACACTTTTTCCCTCCATCTTCTTTTTTTCCCAGTTTCTCTGCCAAAATTGTGCACATCAGTGAGAAGCTTCTCTGAGCTCTTTATTTCCCTGTGTGTTTCGCTAGGACGTGAGAATAGCAAAGATGATGTAATGGGCATAAAACACACTGTGTTTAAGGGCAAATACACACAGGATCAAATAAGAAATATTTACTTTTTTTTTACATACACTGGAAATAAGTAGTTTGAAATTATCATTGTGTCACTGTAATAAATAAAAAAAGGAGAAAGGTCACCTGATAACATATTTTTTCAGAAATATCTTATTTCACTCTGCTCATGTGTCTGTATCATCTGCAGCACAACTGACTTGTCGATATTATCAACCTTAGATAATTAGTCGCCATTCTGTGTAAGGAAAGCTGCAGCCCTGGTGGAAATGACTTTATTGATGAGCACAGCAACACTATTGACTTTTCCAGTAAAGCAGGAATTAGAAAGCAGCATTTCTGTCGTTGCCATGAGATCCACCCGTGTCAGTTTACCTTTGGTTTTTTTATATTTCAGCGCAATTAAACATCAAATTAACAGACAACCTTTGAAACCTTGAGCACAATCTGCCATAACAACTTTGCAGTAAGTGAGAGAATGAACAACATAAAATAGCATCAACCTGTTCTTTCAGAATAAATTCATTATCGGTTTTAAATGACAGCTGCTCAGGTGAGAACTAGATTTATTGTGATGCCTTGGGGAACGCAAGGAAATCTGTTCGGATTGGAGAATGCAAACAGAGAAGCACAGTTTAAAAAAAAATGAGTGATTTTCATCAAATTGGAAAAAGAAAAACTCAATTTTTCTAAACATAACCACAACTCTAAAACGGAGCTGGGATTAAATCAGCCTGAAACTTTCACATTTAAACCAAAAATATTGTCTCATGAGTGCACATGAAGAATGTGGAATAAAAACTGCTTCTTCAATCCAATCCATCATTTCAATACATATTTCAGATTAGAGACAAATGGAGTTTCAAACACCAGTAGCTGAACTCCAGTATTTTCAGAAGAATCCTACATGCTTTCTCCAAATGTTTCATATGTACTCAACACAATGCAGAAGTAGCACACACACACACACTCACACCTCAGTTGGTCAACTTGAAATGTAGATGGACAGATGTCATGAATGTTGAATAAAGTTTCCCACCTGTTTGGCTCGAAGCTGTTACGTTTAATGTCGAGGCAGTGAGCGCTAGTGGACAGCCAGAGTTCATGAAATAGGCAGCCGCAGCAGCAGCTCATTTAACATGCAGCGCCTGCAGAGGGGAAGCTAACACCCCATATGCACACCAAGCCACAGTCATTATGGAAATAGATTTTGTCTGTACTGGCTGCATTTTTATGTAGCAAGACAAAAAATTTACATTTTATATTCTCTCTCTTCCCCCCTGTTTAGAGGCCTCTAGAGATGATCTTTGTGATCTGCGTGTGTGTGGTGTGTGTATTGTGTGCATGTGAGCAAGTTGTCATTTTTTTTTATCCCCTGGCAAGCTGTGACTGAATGTGTAAATACATGACTGCTGTGTGTTCTGAGTCTGTGTGTTAATGCTGGCTATGTGATTGTGCATGTATGAGTTTATGAATGAAGTGCCTGCACTTGAACACAGCTGTGTGTGTGTGTGTGTGTGTGTAAAATCTGCATGCTTTGTTTGGAGTTTATGCACATTTTGGTTGTTTTTACCAACCCAAATATTTTTTCTAGCACTTCTCGTGTTGTTGTTTAACAGAATCAGTGTTGCATTGTGGCCTGGTGCTGCCCGAGTGCTGTCACCCGTCTGCTGACCCAACCACATCAGAGCAAACCCCCCCTCCTTCACCCCCTCTGAGTGATTTGCGTTGCACGGCTGTCCTTTAACAATTGGACGTGTCTGCGACTGAAAGCATTTATTTCCCTCAGCCTATCAAGCCGTTACTGGCCCCAGCCTGTTGTATTTGTGCTGACCACAGTACGTGTTGCTGAAAAATGCATTGGCTGCATGGGGGAAACGAAAAAAAAAAACACTGGACTCAAATATCTTTATTTTCTCTGAATGGCCTGGCTGTAGGATGCACAGATCCGCAAGAACCAGTAAAGACTTTTAAAGCTAAAAAAATGAAAGAAAGAAAAATGCTTTCATAGATTCTGCTTCTTCTGCATGAAGCTCAAAATGCAAGCCTCATAATAATTAAAAGGTGCAGTAAGTACATTTTTAATAGTCTATAGCACAAATGGCCATAAAATAATTCCAATGACTAAGGTGTTACAGGGCCAGATGCTGAGATTTCTGGCTCACACTCAAACCAAAAGACAAGATTAAAAGAGAGATTATTGCTGTATTAAGCATGATCATCTTGGATATTGAGAGTCCAGTGAGCCGGACTGAACTTCTTCACATTCTCCACCCACCTTTCACCTAAATTATGTGTGATAAGGATGGTGAACCAACGCAGTCATTCTAACATGATAAAGTTAAAAATATATAGGATTTTAAAAAACCTTCCCCTGAGCCTGTTGGTTTTGAAACCGGACTGATGGACAAATTGCAAGATATTTCTTTTCTTTTTTGGGGCACATACAGTGTTTTTTTTTTTTACATATCAGGCTTTCTGTGGCCAGTTTGGTGCTTCAGCCTTTTCTCACATTTGAAAAAAGGGAAATTATTTACATCACAATGGAGCAAATTAATTGTAAAAACTTTGGTCATTCTTGAACTTGTCATACAGCGCCATCATCAGGTTAAAATTGTAGTACTCCCATGACAAAATACCTGCAGAACCAACAACATTTCCATCAGTCTCATTACACTAATGTGCTAAACTTGCATGGTAAACACATTATCAGCATGTTAGTGTTTAGCTCAAAGCACCGCTGTGCCTAAGTGCAGCAGCACAGACCCACGAGCATGGCTGTAGACTCTAAGCTTTGTTTTTGTTTTGTTTGCTCAACAGGCAGAATTTCATACAGCAAACACATACAGTGTGTGGGGAGCAGATGTAGCTCGTGTAATTTCACTAAACCCTGAGATAATATGGCAGTAATGACTTAGCAGACATCTGCTGGAAAAGTTAACTGAGGATTTGAGGGGAGACAAAAGAGCAACCAAACTCCACTTGATCAGCAGGTGTTTGGTACAGCCGGCCCAGTGACCACAATACCTTTAACAGAATGTTGTTGTTTTTTATTTTAAAGTACTACTTATTTTGCACTGAAATTCCCAAACACTGCAGGGAGGAAAGACAATGGAATGTTCTTTTATGTTTGCAATGCCACACGTAATAATTTTATCTGTGCTGTTTAGTCTGCCTCTGTGCCTCTGTTGACTGCAGCCTGCTCATGTGCTGTTGTTTGCGAACCACCCGGGCAGTAAACTTTTGTCTTTCCCAGCCAAAGGTTGAATAAAGACAACAAACCATGAACCAAATGTCAAATGTAAATATCAAAATCCACATAAAAAGGCCTGTGAAATAAACACTCCACTGATATTTCTGGCCAGGAAAACACTGACAAAACAATGAGCTGGCAGTGAGCGCTGCCTGGGTGTTAGCAGGGGAGAACATGCTAATGAAAATTATTGAGGGGGTCATGATGTGGAGCAGAACCTCTTTCTACACACATCTTTGTGACTGTAATCCCTGCACAAATCAAATCCCACCGCCATATTGAACCTGGATAATTGCAGACAGGGGTCTGATAAGCCCTTGTAATGGAACTCTGTCAATCACTTCATGCCATATACCCCCTCTCTCCTGGGTGTTTGCTCAAATTGAATGAAGAAACCCAGAAGCCACTGACATTTAGGTCCACTGCACTGCTGATTGTGGGAAGAATGTTCTGGTTTAATTTCATTAACTGACAGAGAGTAAAAGCAAATTTGCCGTATGAGAAGCAATTATGGCGCTGCTGACTGGAGCTTTTATGCTCAGAAAAGGTCCTCCTCTTATTGTCTGTGTGAGCGCAGAAGAGTTCTCTCAATTTTCTGCATAAGGTATTTATCATGCAGGCAAAACACTGACCTCCTCATGGCAGGAATTTATTTGGCCCCAAGGTCACTGTAATCCAAACCGAAGGATTTCATGATAACTCCACTCCCATCAATTTCATTCATTTAGTTGAAGTCGTTTAGTTGTTGTGTTGCCTCCTGTGCTCATGTGACAATTACATGCAGAACAGCAATTCACAAATGCAAAGTTAATCGTTTATCTCGCAGTTGCCGCAGTTTATCAGACGCTGTAGCATAGAGGCGGAGTCCTGTCTTTGTCAAGGTTGGATTTATGCTTGTTTACAGATAGGGTGTCAATAAACGAGGACATTAGAGGTCTGTTGATTTAGGGGATCTGTTTCTGGAATATGGTGGAAATGGCATATAATATTTATTACTATGCAGTCAAAGGCTTTTTTTTGTTTTTTTTTTGTTGTGCAGCCACTGTAGGTTCTCCTACATGCATGGAGGATGCGGGTGAGCAGAGGTGAATTTATTAGGTTGCAATTTGCAACCTCACAGCTAGATGCCACTAAATCCTACACACTTGATTTTTAAGTAAAACAAAACCAGTTGTGGTTGATTCAGTGTAGATACAAATAATTTAAGTATTTTTAAAATCAAAGAAATACACTAAAATAACTATCATTAATTTAAATGAAAAAAAATTATATCTGGATTTTTCTTTAGAGAATGTGCATTACTTTCAAATAAGGCTGTGTGGTAGAAATCTGAAAATAAAGACTGGACAAGGAACTTGTCTTTGTGTAATTTAATAAGCTTTTGCAAAACAATCAGTTTAGTAACTGACTGATTAAGAAGGTAGTTTTACTCAAATATTTATGGACAGGTAGCAGACAGTCACATACATACAGTAGGATGTTTGTGAGGCAAACTGCTTTACCAAGAATGAGTAGTCGGACAGTTCCTGTCTGGAGCAGAGAGTTTCTGTTCTAAAGCAGAAATGAGCAGCAGGTTTATCACACTGGAAGAACTTTCACCCTGAATGTGGTTTCAAACTGAAACAAACAAGCCAGACGTCTCCAGGGTCTTGAAGAAGACAAAACAGAAGTTAAAACCAGTCCTAACATTATATGAGCCTGCAGTCAGATTTTCATTTATCTTCTTCAGCAGGTTTTTGATGAAGGCAAAAAATTTTTTAAACAGGATTAGACTTATTAGATGTGTGTCTTAAATATAAAAGTATATATTTTTCTTAAACAGTTTAATATAACAGAAGGACAGTTAATTCAGTCTTTCATTACAGCATTGGAAAACATACTAAGAAAGACAGAATAAGGAACAGATTTGACTTTTTACTTCTTCAAATACTGCAATAGTGAAAAAGCATTAACACCATCATTTACTGAAGCTTCTCATTTATTCAAATATGAAGTTCATCATCATTTGTAACTTGAGCAGTCTTAATATTCACACTGACCTTATTGGCTAAACTGTCATCTGTTTCTAAAAGCCATGAAATAATTGAATTTCTGACATATGAAAGCATGTACATGGTTAAAGCTGATTAAAGACCGTTGGCTTGGAGGAAAGAAAATGTGAACTAGAAGAGGAAGCAGGGTGACATAACTGAAAATACTTTTCCAAAATGGAAGTGGAGAATAGAAACCGTCACAGTCTTACATGATGTGCAACACAAAAGCACTCTTTTCTGAAAGGGGTATTTTACAGAAACTGATGACCATTATTCCCAAATGAGAATGGCACACAGTGTCTACAAATGAAACCAGATGATGTATTAATAGCACCCTGTGGAAGAGCTCTTGACTTTTACTGATTCCTTGATTTAATGGAATTGGGAATGCACGACAGTCCAAATGTGACGGCTGAACATTATCACACATTATGAAACCCCACTTGAAGAGAGCTAATAGCTGATGCAAGCCAAAGACAGAGGCAGAAACAAGGCAGACAACAGTGAACATGTAATAATTAGGTCTGTTGGAAAGGAGACATTAAGTTCCACACCTGCTTTTTGACCCAGTGATTTACATTCAGAGGATTTAGTGGACACGCATCATTTTTTTTTTCTTGGCTGCTGCTCAAACAGCTCTGAGGTGTAAAACTCAGAACAGATGGAATTATAATTCAAATCTAATTTATGTAGTATTTACAAAAAAACAAAACGACAACAACTATTTTATATCCTGAAAACTGAAGAGTAAATCAACCTCACTCCAGGTTTTGAACTATTAAAAAAAAAAAAGACTGCATGTCATGGTGATGTTGTGGATTGTCAGCTTGTTTTGCTGATAATGAAACAGGTGTGCACTCTTATTACCTGAAAGTAGCTGTATGTTCCAGGTTATTAAAGAGACAAGAGGCAACCTCAGGGCTGAAAAATGCAGCCAACACTTCTTGGAATGGCCACTTGAGGCTGGGGGAAAAAAAGAGAGAAGAAGAAGAAGGTTTTGGTCTCTGTAGCTCATTTCCCTGTTAATGCAACTGCACCAAAGTGAAGTCTTTGCAACCCACTCTTTAAGCTATAGTGGACTTTAAGATTTTTATTATTTAGACTGTGGATGTTGTGAGTGTCAGTAGCTGCTAACTGTCCTGTGTGTGACTCACTGTTAGCAATGCATATCCTCTCCAGCTCCACAAGGACATCCAAATTTGATCTTTTTTTTGGCTCTAAAAAACAAAGATGGCAACGGCAATAATGCTAAACACCTGGCTTCAAAACAGTAAACCAAAGACCAACGGGTGACGTCACGTTTGCTTCATCCACTGTTTAAAATAGCTCCTATGGATTAAGATGATGATAGTCAATCATTTGTAATGGTAAAGAAAGCAAATGCTTACTGTAGGTCTCATGTTTTTTTCTTGTTTTTTTGTTCAAAATTTCTTCTTTTCACTTCTCTTACATAACAAATATGTTAATAACACTCTCCTCTCTGAAAGTTTCTGCTGACAAACAACATCTGTCACAGTCTCACCTCCTTTTACTTGGGCTCTGTTGCCTCGTATCTTTTTAAGAACTGTTATTTTCACATTGTATTTTCTGCAACACTTTAAAAGTTAACTGAATCCCTGGTCAGGCAGATAATAATTAAAACTTCTAGAAATTTTGGGCTGATTAAATTAATCAGTGGTTTACAGTATTATAGGATGTAGTGGGATGAGTGTGCCAGAAAATCACATTGGTGGTCACTATGAGGCAGCTTTTAACAGACAGATGGTTGGTTGTGGTTTGCTTTGTTACAAACTTAATTTTCAACTCGTCATCTTAAATAATTTTTTTAATAAAATAAGCTGCAGCTGAGTCTTTATCAAACATTTTTGTACTCACATGTACCTCGTCGCCCCACTGAAGCATCAGATACATGAGCACAGTCTCACATCCAGCTGCTGCAGTCGGAGCTGCTGGACCTCGTTCTGTCTTCCCTTCCCTCTTTGATTGTATACTTTGCGTTTCTTTGATGCATTATACTATGTCACTCTATCGTTTTTTCAATCCCCATGATCTCGATTCATGACTCCGTTATATTAACAATATGATTCAGTGTGTGTGCTGCCTCTCTCTCTCTCCCTGCCTTCCTGTGCGCTCTCATGGTTTACTGCTCCTGTCTTGCTTCGGACTCCAAGGTGGCCCAGTGACAAGCACACCCAGTTTTTGCCTCTGAGATAATCAAGTTAAGTTTTAAAAACTGTGGTAGTGACTGGGGCAGCTCATGATGTGGCGAAGACAAGTCTCTGAACTGTTTGAACTAAAGGACTCATCCTGACGGGTGTACAAGCGTGGGTTCTGTGTGGACTTCAGGGTTTTAGTCTCACATCAAAGACGTTTTTGTCCGACACAAGGCAAATCATTGTAATCTGCAGTAGCCCTAAGCTGCTATAGGCAGATGACAGCTTGACCTATGAATGATCTATACAACAAAAAATCCCTTTAACATCATCAGCTGATTTAAGAAGTTAGGTCTACATCCCATTGGAATTCAATAGATTGTATAAATATATAGAAAAAAAGCAATAAGTTTGCTGAAGCAAAATGCCAGGCTGATCATACTATGCAAAGACAGCTCCCCATGCCAGAGACAGCACTTATTTGAACTGGCAGTATCATAATTTGAAGTACACTTCTAACACCATCCCACCACCCCCTTGGTACCCCCTGCAACCTCTGACCACACACATACACATTTATTCTCATTGCTTCTGAGAATATTGGCAATTGTAGAGCTACAGACCAATGCACTTTAAACAAATCCACAAAAAAAAAAAAATGGTGGAGTGACATGAGAACCAAAAAACTTACAGAAAGAGTGCTGAAAATCAATCATGGCCTTTATATCCACAGCTTCAACTCCAGAGTGTCCTGCTGTTTGAGTGCCACGGGCTGTTCTCTCTTTTCTTCCAGCGAACATGCCCCCTCCGAGGTGGCAGAATAGTCTGAGTGCATGGTAGAGGTCACTACCTACCCACCTGTTTTTCTATCAGAGCCACAACAATTCAGCCGAGTCTTGCTGCTCTGAGAGAACACCGTGGATTAAAACCTGTTGGTCTCACAGGGAGCTATCAGCACACACAGGTGAAACAGAGGGACCAGGAACTTCTGAACGGCTCCCTGTGGCTGTGCTGCGTCCAGGGAAAATGTGTTGCCCTGAGCGGGCCATGTCAGAACCACGGGGGTGCAGAAATGTTTTTCAGACATTACAAAATGTGCTGGTGGCTGAGAGGAAACAGTAGCAGACAGGTTATGCCATTAAGTTACACATCTACTTTTGGCACAAGGCAGTATGTAACTTCTTTATCAGTCACAGATGGCACTTCAATAATAACTGTACATTTGATTTGTGAGAAAAATAAGAAAAGAGAAAATATACACCCACCAACATGGTGGAAACCAGGCTGATGCCACCAAATGCAGACATTATTAAACAACTATTCTGTTTTGTGTGAATTAGACACAGACCAGTTTATCGGGGAGATTATCTGGCATTTAGGGATAATCAGCATCAGCTGATGTCTTCCACTCCCACTGCCAATGAGGGGAAAATTTCTACCAACACAAACGCAAAAGTCCAGTCATTGTGGCTGCTGTGGGACAGTGTTAGCGCTCCTTCCTGTGAGTCTTGAGAAAGTGGTTAAAAAGAGTTAGCTGGAGCCTTTTTCAGTAATTCTTATGCATTCTGCTGTAGATGGTGGTCTTAGCCTAATCAGATACTGTTGTCATCTCTTAAGTGAAACACATTTCTTCCATCCTAAATGACTGCAAGTTTGCAAGTCTTGCAAGTCTAAGATGTGTTGTAAAGAATAATACAGGTAAATGGTGACTGGCATGTCTGACATTTTTTATCCTGCTCTCCTAATAATCCTTAATAATAGTCAAATTTTGAAATCTACAGATGAAAGAAATCTCTTTTTCTACTGCATTATAATCCTATCTACAACAAATCTACTGATGTGTAATATGCATTGAGTAATGATCTTAACGTAACTTTCATTTGTTTTGATACTGGCATTTGTTTTATTGTCAATCAATCAATTGCACTGGCCCATAAATACCCAATTCTGCTCTAAAAAAAAAAGGTGTTGTAATTTCAATGTGAAGGATTCTAAAATTTTTAGGTTTATATAAGCAGCCACTGTTTGATGTGAAGGACACTGACCTCAAACATTTACACATTAAGTTTTAAAAGGAAAGTGAATGTTAAAAAACTTCAGGACGAACTTTGTCTTTTCATAACACCAATTACATTTGAACAGAATCTTTTTTTTTGTTTTTTAAATTTTTAACTTCAGTGCCGATAACCTGCGGCGAGTGCGAAGCAGACTTTTCACTTTATGTAATAAAACAGCAGCAGAATATTTCACAGGGGTGAATGGGAATCAGGGCCCAGTGTGAGGCCCTGGGGGCCAAACTCTGCCAGGTTGCTGGTCTCAGCACAGGCCTTCCTCGCCAAGCCTGTCTCATTAGTAAGGCAGAGAAATGTCACAGGATGGCTAGTTGGGTAAAAGAGGTTGACCTGACTCACCAGTGGAACTGTTCTGCAAACCTGCAGCTACAGTGAAATAATAGGAAGGACTCTGAATATTATTTCACACTTTGTTCTAGTATCTGTGTGTTGGGCTTTTGAATATCTGTTATTTCTGAGTTATTCATTTGGGAACTGCAAAGCAGAGGCCCAACAAAAGTCAGTGGTATAAGGAGGAAGTAAGGGCAGATGAAAAAGTCCTTGAGAAGGATTCCAGTAATGTTGCATCACTCTTTCTGTGTTCTAATTGTGCTTTGTGAAACACAATGAGGGGAGATGAGAATTCAAAGTGGTCCGTGGCGAATGATGAGAGAATGATAAAACGATGCCCCGTACATTCTGACAGAGGTTGAAATGAGATGCGGTAGGGCCGGGACAAAGATGAACCTCCAGGGAGACGCAGCAAGAAACTTTAATGAATTCTTATTTTGCAAGGCCGTCTATTGCATCTCTCACGATGCCTGACAGGACCACTAGTCACTGTTTTGAGGCAATCGTCCTGCCAAAAAGGAGGAAGAATACAAGGTCTTTGCTCCACAAAGAGGTGAAATTATATTTGATAGCATTAGTGAATCTCCTAGTACTGTTTATGTACTCATGCTATGAACAGGTCTATTAGCAATAAATGTAAATGGCTGCAATGTTTTCATGGGGTTGCTGCAGATGCAGAGGAAAACAGACAGTATATGAATAACAGGTCATAAATACTTAAACAGAGCAGTTACCAGTATGTGTCACTTTAACTGAAAAGTTTACACCATGCAAGATATCCACACTTGAAAACTAAGTTTGAGAAAACATGCAGGTCTGAGCATGATACTTTTCTTGGTCCCTGAGTTCCAGTATTTTTGTACGTATACAGTAACTGCATGTTAAACTATTTTGCACTTTTACTTAAGTCTGGAGCTGTATAGAGCTGGCGGTGCACCAGCAGAATGACTGCATAATTTACAGTGTTTTCTTATTACAAATCAGTCTGGTGATGATATTAAAACCAGATTCAAATGCATTAAATTATAATTTTAAAACAATGAACTCTAATTTTTGTATTTGTTTTGCCTGTATTAGATCAATAGAGCAATAACTGAAATACAACAAAAAACAAATAAACAAACTTAATGGTAAAAAAGCATTTATATCTCTGTGTTTGTGTTTACACTTTCCTGTGGAAACTATATGGATTTAAAGTTCTTGTGTTTGGCTTTGATGCTCACTTTCTGTTAGCTTATCCCTCTACCAACAGCTGACCTTTCCTAAAGTGGGTATCACCACACAGCTTACCAATCTGACCGAGTGTGACCTTCCAACGCATCCCTTTCAACATTCTCAACGTCAGGTAGCTAAACTCTCCAATAAACCTTAAATGACAAGTATCTGGCACAGCTTATAGCAGAGCATTCCCTTCTAAAGCAAATAAAATGTGTTGTTTAAACAAGGATTACTCAGTAAGACTTATTCTATAGGTGCTGGCCAAGACATTGGGAAAGGACACTGAACAGGATATTGTGTTTGAAAAGCTGAAATTTATACAAACTCCTCTCTTTTTTATGAGAAATACAACAAAATAGCTGCAAAAGTAGCATGAAAAAGTGCATTTTGTTGTGTCATGCAGCCGCGCTGTCTTACATATGGTGATTTCATGGGTGTTTTCTGAGAATAATTATGCAGAATGTTACTGAGTGACCATGACTGAATACATTTCCTTTGTTGCCACCCTTTTTGATCTGTCTGGTTTGTTGCAAGGAAGTGAAGTAATGCTATGAGAAATGGTAGTGGGCTTCAGCTTCAGAGGACAAAGATCACTGTCAGATACAAACGCTACATAAATCCCATTCGGCAAATGGCTGCTGCTGCTGCTGCTCACCACTACCAAGAGACACACAAATCCTCTTAAAATAAAGTGCAACTTAGAAAAATGGACAGAGCCTCTCCAACAATCAAATGTCACGATGTATAGAGTGCTGTTAAGACAAAATTGCTGGTGTCTCTTTGCAGCAGAAATTGCAAAAAGATCAAGGCAAGTGATTATTATAGAGATCTCAATGCGACAGTGCTGCCATGTCTGATTGCTATCATTAGTGTTTGTTGCTCATTAGTTGTGAGGGCAGCTGGAAATAATACTGGTTGATTTCTGACAATGACTCAGGGGACTTTTGAAAGGCAGAGAGGCAGGTCGAAAGAAGTTAGAAAAATACTGCATGAATGTGGCTCTATTTATCTGTACACATTAGACTTTGACCCACATGGGCTTTTTATGCCAGTGAAGTGAAGTAAGTACTAAAAATGCAAATGGTACTTATAGTCAAAACCTTTGTTCACACAGAGATTTACCCAGAATGCCATTCATTTCGGTTTAAAAAGCCCCTGAAACAGCATTTAAACCTTTATTAGACAGTAAGATATTTTGTATCCGGGGTGAACAACGATAGATGAAAATAAACAAAACATCAACTATGTATTAAAAAGGAAATACTGAAAAAAAAGCAGAAGTACTGTCATTGTCATCACTGTTAATTCAAATCATTAGTGTGATGGCACATTATACTGCAAATAAAACCCATAAAAGGCTGAAGGTTTCCAAACAATTCAGATTCACGACTCAAATAAAATTTGAAATGATTTGTTGAGGTAATTTAGTTTAGCCAAGAAATTTTAACTACTTGGCTTTTTCATTAACCGTCAAACACATTTTTTAAAATCAATATAACAGCAGCTGATGTAAATAGCTCTGACATTTTCTCAGCTTCATTAGCTTCCCACTTTCTGTAGTAGTGGTGTCTGCCACGATGCCTTAGAATAAAAAGGAGTCACAGTCAAGAATGTGAATATATTTCAGTTTATGGAGCTCAGCGTGATCGATATTTTTGAAGCTCTGGCCTCATTATTTCCAGTTAAGTGTTTGCATGTGCAGACAAATTGGTTCAAATACTATTATCTTCATATAATTGCCATCAATCCTAGAGGACTGAGCAGTCCTGCAACAAATTAAACCAGTCAATAGCAACCATGTTGTAAGATTGGAGAAGTGAATATTGTCCTACTATATGAGGAGACTGAGAGGGCTCTTTAAATGACCCATAGCTGGACCAAATGAGAGGGGGATTCCTGAGGGGGCAAAGCACCTTTGACAGCTCTGTAGATACATGAGCAGTGTCAGCAGTCCTGACTGCCATACAAGGTTTTTGGACAGATGGCTGTTCAGACATAGAGTCAGCAGCTAAAAATGTCTTTAGCTCACATCTTTGAGGAAATGGTGAGTTGGGGCTGATCTTTATCTGTCTGGTGATGGGATCAAAGATGGTGAGCATCATAGGAGAGACTGCAGGGTAGAGCAGCTACAGAAAGGCTTGTTAAGAAACCGGGCAGTTTTGTACAATTTTCAAGGTTAACAAAATTGGTCTGGAATCTAAAGGCATTACCAAATATGAGTCAGTCTGAGAATTTAAGATCAGGGAGGATTGATTTCCCTCTAAGATGCTTGATTAATACAAGCTCAGTTGTCTGTGTGGAGTCATGGAGGCAGCAGCTGAGAACGAGGCAGAAGCTGAGCTACCTGACAGCAGGGAGTTCAGAGAAAGGCTGGGTCTACAGCAGCTCACACACACACACTTGAACGATATGGGGTATGTGAGTCCTGCAGAAAGGAGAGGATAAGGAAAAGGAAAAGACTAAAGCCCTTGGTTATAATAAAAAAAATAAATGGAGAAATGTATCAAATGCTCAGCTGTGCTGTAGATATAAATAGGAACCATCCAAGACATATTTAATTAAAATACACTTGAATATAAATGACATACACGTATAATTTAGAAGGAAAAAAGTCTGCATTTCCATCTGTCCATTAGCAGATGGATAGTAGTTACTTGGATTGTAGTTATTATCATTTATATTGGGATAAGAGAACTACAACTGCATTTAACTCTACAACCTTTTGCTGTAAAATAACAGTTAAATGATCTCGGATCATAAATCTTATCTATAGCTACTTATTTTGTCACATTTTATGGAAAGTTAGTGTCAATTACATATTTTAATGCTGGTTTAAGTCGCCATGTCCAAAGTATTTTAAAATGAATTCTAATGTCAGTGTCGGTGTCCACTGTCTTTTACCAGCTCAACCGGCGGAGGACAAAAGGGAAATCTTTGCAGGTGGTGGCAGCTGGTCGTAGTGTTGTAGTGTGTAAGTGTGTGTGTGTTGCCGCATGCAAAATATACGGTGTGAGGATTAAAAACACAGTTTATATAAAACTCAGAGGAGTGACAAAAAAAAAGTCCGTCCCTTCTGCTAATCCACTCATCTGATGTGACCAGATGATGCGACGTCGCAAAGTCACTTTAATCAGTTCTAATGAAGTTTGAATAGAAAAGATGCAGCCCGAGTGTCCTCCGCCTCTCCAGCTGTGTCTCCCAGCTAAATAAGATCAATAAGAACTCAACAAGTCTGTGCCGCTGATTCATCCAATCAGAGATTTAACTTTCACTTTGGTCACTCAGGTTAGTTTCAGCGTACGAATGGAGGTAATTAACGTGGTTTTCTCCACAAGAGGAGGAAGGTATCCTACCTTGAGCAGACATATTGCCTGTGGCTGTCTTCACCCAACACTTTCAACCGGATTAGGAGGAAATCATGATCAAAGGTGGGGGGATTATATTGGACGTTTGGGGCTGATGCATAGGGGCAACATGTGGACTTTGACGTACCTTTGCTTCAGAGTCAGGTGTTGACCTAGTTACAGAAAGTCAGGCAAGGAGACAGCCATCAGAGAAAGTCATAAGTAACAATAATTGTATTCAAAATATGTGAAGAGACGAAGAGACATGGATTAATCATGAGCTCTCTAAGGTCATGTCTCGGGTTAGGCATTAATCAAATGGTTGCAAACATGCAGGTGCAGGTACAGAGAAAAACTGAACTATGGCCTTGACAGACCTCCAGGGTTATGGCAGGTTCCTTTAAATAAAGTAAATGAGAGAAATGTCAGGTCAGCATGACAAAATTTAATCGTCCTTTGTGTCTGATGTACGAAGAAGGCTTTTACTGTAATTTAAAATCAAAGGAATAGCTTTGTGGTCGAAGCTTAAAGGAAGATTTTCCCTCAAAGCTCTGAAAACATTAAA
The DNA here is from genome assembly GCA_029783645.1 of Ctenochaetus hawaiiensis. NCBI lineage: Eukaryota > Metazoa > Chordata > Actinopteri > Acanthuriformes > Acanthuridae > Ctenochaetus > Ctenochaetus hawaiiensis. The sequence goes on along the minus strand of JAPZDY010000013.1, from coordinate 20,137,000 downwards.
ACAATGTTTCTCCTGTACCATCTCCAAATTAAAATGTTACTGTCCTGACTATCCTCTCATCCCCATGTATAGGCAGGGATTAACTTTGCAGAGAAGATTCAGACCGTGACTCACCTCATCCAAACCCCATTCCATCAGTGAAGGACAGGGCACACTTTTATACTAGAGGTATAATAATACTGTGGTTGCATTTGATTGAACTATGTCAATTTTTGCATTTGATTAGTATTTACCTTGATAAAATTAATATCAAAGCCAGTTGAGCACTGCTCATAGGATTTCTGCTGGCTGAAATGAGCATAAATCACTACAACAGCACAGCACGAGCAATATAGGTCCAGCAGAGGAGGATTGCAGGGAATTTTAGGTACAAATTGGAATGGTAGGTTGTGATAAAACCAAGAAGTCTGTGTTGTTTTTACTCTATGTATAACTTCAGATTTCATCCTTCAACAAAAGTGTATTAGATGCAAAAACCCCAAGTACATAAAATAAAAAAAGACAAAACAAGGTTTATATACAAAGCTAAATGTAAGTTATTTACACAAGAGGTTAAGTTCTGGGTTTCGTAAAATGGAGTAAAATGAGAACAATGATGCCATTCTCGACTTAACCTAGACTTAACCTTGCATTAACACCTGAAACAGCAGAAAACAGCTGTTCAGGCTACATTTACAAAGTCTGAGAAACCAGGGCCTCTGAGGTTCACTATGTAATATGTTACATTTTCAGCAAAGTGTTAAATGTCAGTTTGTGGTTTTATAAGGGGTGTGTGTGCAGGATCACTCTGTGGCCAGGAGCAGGGACTTCCTAAAGCCTCTTCACAGTGAGCTTGCAAGGCATCAAACTAAGATTTTTGAACTCTCTGCAAGAGAATGAGAACATTTCTTAAAATGCTGGGCTCTTGCTTTAAGCACTCAGTTATCTAACACTGAAAGCCAACCCAAAATTATTCTGATCAAGGATTTGAAAGGATTCAGATTTGATAAGTGGATCATATGTAGGATTTGAATGTAATAAGATACTTTTGGACCTCAGTCAAGTTTTTGCATATAAGTCTCCCACAAAGGCAGTAAGAAAATAACTACAAAGTCCACTTCACACACTGCTTGCAGTCTCCATTCATGCCTGAAGGCAGCAGAATAGATGAATTTATAAGTTAACCACAATTGCAGCTGGTCCCTTGACCATGGCGAATGAGAGGCAGTTCATCACCATCTAATATTTAACAGTCAGCTGAAGACTAAGGCCTTTGTGTGTCCAGAGAACTCACACAGGACATTTCCTGAACAGCATAGCACCGCAGCATCTATAAAATATTGACTGTGAATAAGACGGTGGCACACCCTTTTTGAGGGGGGCTGTCATAGTATTGTCATATAATTTCTGAGATAACTTTATGAAACAAACAAACAAAAAAACTTAGTTTGCAAAGTTATTATTAGAAATATCATTTCTGTATGAACCTGTTATTTACATTAAAAAAAACAGAATAACAGCAACAAAAAAGACAATTAGACAGTTATAACTTTAAGTCTCCTTGGCTTTAATTGCCAGCATTGTGTACCTTGATTTGGGTAGTTTCTCCATTACTTTTTCATTACTTTAGATCCCCTCAATCTCCAGCAAGGTGGGTTAGCAGCATCTGAGACCTTTGATCCTGGTTGAGGACATTCAAACTTAAACATGACATCATTTTCTTGATTGAAGACTTCATGATGATCTGAGATTTTGTTTGCTTTGGGAAAAAAGAAAATTAGTTAATTTAAGTGAGAAACACATACCTGAAATGATACCCCACACACCATGTTTCAGCCTCAGGGATTTGTGAGACGTGGCTCTTGCATTCAGGCAACTAGAGGACCTTTTTGCTATTTTGCAGGCTCATCATGGACAGCCACATGCACACCTTTTTTATTTTTTGTCTCATCTCTACAAAAACTTGGGCTCTTTCTTGGTTACCTCTCTTATCAGTATTCTTGTTACCTGGTTACAGTGTTTGACCAGACAGCCAACTTTAAAAAAGTCTTGCTGGCTCTCAGCATCCAGTGATTCACAAAGTTGTGGCTTTTTTGGTCCCTGGAAAACTGTCAGCAAGAAATCCATACTCTTCCCCAGATCTATAGTAAAACCCAACAGTTGTGTCTTGGGAGCTATGGATGTCATGTCCATTCCTGTTTGAATGGAGTCGCTGTAATCAGAAGGTCTGCGTAAATGATCCAAGTAGAGTGCAACCTTGGTAAACTTTTACATAAAAACTGATCATTGGCCAGCTTGTTAGCCCAAAGGAGTTTTTTTCCAAGCTTTTTATTGCAGAAAATGGGGTTCAATGGTGAACAGAACAGCAGAAAGAAAACAGAGTCTCTTGCTGATCCAACAGTTCATCTACAAGTTTATGTCACCAAGCTCCCGTTCACATCTATGAGTTTTTCTCTGTTAAATCAAAATCTATATTTTGAAAAAACATCAGCAACCACTTTGATACATGATGATATCTCCCCCTCTCCTAAACTGTGGTGGCCTGCAGTCCAGAGTTTGAGTGAAATTCCAATGATCAAAAATTTCAATATTAAATTGTTGAACTGAATTTGAATTCAAGATCAGAATAACCCAAAAAAAAATTCCCCCTTACAAAGACTTCTGCACTCTGAAGAATAAGTAAAAGAACATTACCAAAAATCTCTCCTTTCTTTCTCTCCCTCATCTCAACCATCGCTCATCTGGTTGCATTGTGACTAGCATGTGCTGCGATGCCACACATGTAAAAGAATGCTGTCACTGAAGAGTTTGTTCTTCACCTCTCTTTTTACCAGCCTTCCTGTCATTAGGACACTGCACATGAAAGCCGTGACAGATATAAAGGGGGAGAAGAAAACCCTCTGAAATGGAAGATTGAGTTTGCTTTCCTCCCCCGTTACCCTTTTGTTTGCCTTCCATTCCTCAAAAGTCAGCGTAATATCCATCTGGCTCTCTCCCACTCCTGCTGCACCTTCCTCCATCTTATAGCTTTAAAAGACGGAACAAGGAATGATTATCTTTGCCCAGAGATATCAGGCCCTGCCTCCAGTGTAAACTCATTTGAAAAGCAGATGCTCATACATCATATTTCACTCACCAGAATACAAAACTGATTTCCATGACACCAGCTGAACCATGAGTGGCAAATTTAGTTTGAGGACTTCCTTCTGTGTTGATGAATCGGCACACTATAGTTTTTTTTTTTTTTCCATTTTATGTACCATGCAGTCTTACTCTAACTGTGAGGACACGACATTACACTGGCACTTATACAACCTCAGAAGTTTCTCCATTCCAAAAGTTGCTTATAGCTGTGGCTTTTTTCACATACAATTCAGATTTTCTGCAAGACTGGTCAATGAAACTGTCACTGGTAGCCTTTCTGTGGCTCCCTGCCCAAGGGAAACACTTCAAAATTTGAAGCCAATGAATTTAAAGTTAGTTTTAATAATCTGGACTCTAAGGAACCTTTGTCGATTTGTTAATTATTGATAATGAAGGCCTAAAGTATTACTATAAAAACAATGTGGTT
>JAPZDY010000013.1:20101054-20124229 GCA_029783645.1 Ctenochaetus hawaiiensis | reverse complement strand
GGTAGCCTTTCTGTGGCTCCCTGCCCGAGGGAAACACTTCAAAATTTGAAGCCAATGAATTTAAAGTTAGTTTTAATAATCTGGACTCTAAGGAACCTTTGTTGATTTGTTAATTATTGATAATGAAGGCCTAAAGTATTACTATAAAAACAATGTGGTTAAAATGATGAAGACTTTTTAAAGGTAACATTCACAGTGTGATCCTCTCTAGGTCACAGATGGCCAGCTTAGATTCTTGGCAGACTGTCTTTTACTGTTGTATTCAAATCTGTAGGGAACTCATCAAAAAAGGGTGCTTTTTTAAAAATACATCTTCCTTCACTATCTCAAAAAAAAACATCAAAAGTTAAACAGACAAGGCAAAAAATTAAGACGATGTGCTATAAATAAAAAAAATCCGCACCCTATATATATATATATATATATGTTACATTTATGTTATATTTATGTTTTACTGAGCTTATCCAGCCTGAAAATTACCAAATAGATGACACCGTGTGAGCTCCAGCTGACATGATTGTTTTTTCTTTGCCACTCTAAAACAGCAGGGTTTTAATCCTTTTTGTTTAGAGTGGCTCTGCTGTGATATGTTTGATATTTGATATTAATGATGGATGGAAGAAAGCCTTGACTAGACTTAACATACCTTTTTCATGTACAAGCAACAATGTATTTACCTAAAAAGCACAGTCATTGCTGTGGTTATATTTATTAACATCATAGCATATAACATATAAACCTCATGATGATATCGGTATAACTGAATTAAGTTAAAACTGATATGGAAAATGTCATAACTGTTGAACAATGAAATGAATTAAACACAGTATATCAAAAGAAATAACATTAGAAATTCATGATTCAACATTTTTAACACAAAGTTGAGAAATGTCCTGAATAAATGTAATTTAATTACTCTAGTATGATTACTTTTTTTATTACAATGCGAACAATCAGGGTAATTTTGCAAGCAACTCAAGTTTTCATTTGAACATCTACAGAGCTTAATTCACTTATTCATCCAATCATGAAAGGTCACATACATCTGGCTAATGGCTCATACAGTGGTGAAATGGAGTGTTAGTCATGGAGGCCATATGGTGCCCACCAACATTACAGCTCAACACAATACAGCTAGGAGTAAAGTGAAGGATTGGTTACATACCCCACATCACTTTAAAACAAAGTACAATTTAATTTTAAGACTAGGTCTGATGTCAGTGGTGAGGCCAGATGTGAAAAAGGTCAAGTTGGACTATAAATAAAAATGTGGAGGCTAAAGATTGAAAGAAATGCAAATCCCTGCTACAACTAATCTGGGCACAGATACAGAGCTAATAAGCTACAGAAAAATTAGGATATTAAGGTTCCCACAGGAGACATCTTTTGACTCAGACATTTTACAGCCTTTTACTTTTTGTGTGAGAAGTATAGACTATGTTGATACTGCAGCAATTGAGGGCTCTTTTGTGGAAAGGACATCTAGGTTTTAAGCCTTTGGATGGAACTTTAAAAGGCAGCTGCTGGACCATTCTGAAAGTAGAAGCCTTCCATGCTAGCCTTAGCACTGTTTACCAAGAAATGGGTACTTATCATTCAAGTAATATCAACACCCGCCACAGTCAAAGGTTAAGGTAGCGTTCGCTGTCTTTGTTTAGTGGCTTGAGTTGAGTAAATGGCAAATGAAGCAGTCGGAACAAACAGCAACAGGTAATTCTGTGTCCTCAAGCAGTTAATATGAACCAAAGGTCCTATGTGTTCTGCTAAGCCAAAAAACAGAACAAAAGAAAAGACAAAAACAAAAAAAATCCACACCCAACACAAAACTGTTGCTATGTTTTGGTGTCTCAAGCACGCAAACATACACTCTTTAAAGAGAGGCAGCAAACCTACAAGAGCTCATCACTTATTTCACAAACTGTCAGAATTGCAACCGCACTGACAGATGCAAGGCACAGTGTTCATAAAGACTTTGTGGCTGTTTGCACACAGTCAGATATTCTGGTGGAAAAAAAGCAAAAGCTACACCTGTTTCTGGTTGAGCCTTATAAACAAGGAGGAACACTGCATTAATATGAGAAAAGCCTCCATCAGATCCACTTACCCAGTGTGTTTGAGCCGCATATGGAGGCTGTCCTGCACAAGACCTTTTTAATAGAAAAATCTTACAATAGTGTGTTACATCACATTTGTTAATATTTTTTAATTTTTTTGCTCTTTTTATTGAACTGCAAAAAAATGTCCTTCCCATCACACTATTAGAAACTGTCCGATAACAAATTGTGCTTGAACAGACAAACCTAAATTAAAACAGAAAGGACAAATTACAAAATAAAAAATGTTGAGCAAAAGCCAAAAGGGATCTCAAAGAGCCTCAGTTAACCCGTGGCTGAAATTTCCCTCATTTGAATAAGAAATTAAACGAAGTTGTGAACAAAATTTTACACTTCAATAAAAAAAAGTGATGTAAAACAACTCAGGAGTTTGATATAAAGCCACAAAATACACCTTAACTTAAAAACAGCAGGAAGGAAAGAAAAATATGACATTTACCATTACGAACAGTTTATTATAATTATTTAAGTCAGTGTGTCACTGAGAGAAATGCACCATGGGGCTGTTGCACTTCCTCTTTAGTATGCTGGGAAAATTCTAATCATCTTTATCATGATGTTTCGACTTTCCTCCCATGATACATTCCTTCACTAATTGCAATGTCTTCCAGGATGACAACACTTTTATCTACAAGGCGTAAGTGCAGTGAACTGAACAGCATGATAATGATGTTGAAAATATACCAATTTATTCTCTATAACCAGGCATTCAAGCTGAGCGTTTAGGGAGATTTTTTCAGTGGGGTTTATAGACTAAATCTTTAACAATATTCATGACACACAATGTTTTACTAATAATGTCCAACAGGAGTAAAGTCTTCTGATTCTTGTCTTTTTTACAATCTGCAATAAAATAGGGGGAAAACAGTTCAAGGTGTAAAAAAAATGTTTGTTTCTGGGACCTCAGTTCGCAGTTGAAAATGAAAGTTTTGAAATGTTTTGTTCACTGAAAAGTGAACATATTCAGAAATAATTAATGAACCGCCAGCCTGACCCTGGTAAAAATATTTTTCAGTTATTGTAGAAAAGGAAGAGCTGGAAAGCAAAAAAATATTGTTCATACATAATATTTCTGAGAGATTTTATAGTCTGTAGTACAATTTTGCACAGTTAACGAGAGCATCATTTAAAAAACACATGCAAACCTTAAAACCCAAAGTAACACTGGTGTTTGAAACTGCTTGTGCCATACCGGTTTGTTCACAACTCACTTTGTCTCTTGAATCCACAGTCATTCCCACCAGATGTTGGGACAGGTTTACACAGCTCATAAAGTCTTAATAGTCTGGAAATACACCATGTGAAAAGCCTCACCAGGCAGGACAGTGTCATTTTGTCTTTGATCCCTAAAATGTGCTACAAAATAATAGTGGTTCTTCTGGGTTGTGTGCATTCTCGAGCTTTAACGATGGAGACAATTTAACCACTGCATCTCTTATAAGAACCGGCAGATTAACATTAATAAAGACAGAAATTCTGCCCTCTAAAGAGGAAGTTCAGAGAACTTTGCTCAGGCCTCTGTTCAGCTGTCCTTGTCTCTTTCTGTCTCTCAGCCTCCGTTAAGAGAAATTAAGGGGAATCAGGTGCACTGTGATGCTTTTTTAGTCATGGACCAATTTTTCTCCCATCAGAACCAAAGCTCAGCTTCAACCTGTTTACTCCACGAATACTTACAGCAGCTGAAATAGGCTCCTTATCTGTGCAGAACATTAGACTAAAAGGATACTATTGTTTTCACTACTTATTTTGTCCTAAAGGCCTGATACAGTGACAAGAATAACTTTTATTGTGTTTCATGATTCATGATGTTTTTGTCGACACTGAATCATGCTCACCATTTTAGTGGGCATATTGTAAATGCAGCAGGGTTTGATTCAGAAACAGCGATTTACAATCTAGCTTTGCCTTTCACAAGATTTAGTGTGTCTAATCATACTGTAGGTGGGGAATACAGGCAAATGATGGTGGAGATCCATAGCCCCTACAGTCTTCTGCTACGGGCTTAACTTAGAGGCATCACAGACAGACACCGAATCAATTAAACTGACAGCAAGTTGAGAGGGAGACACGCAATAAAAAAGAAGAGCACCAAATATAAAGAAAAGACAATCGGTGATTGAAAGAACAGGGAGATTCACAAAGAGTTTGCAGTAAAATGACATAGAAACCATTAAACTTAGTGTCCCTTGAAAGTGTGGTGAACCAGCTGGAGAGAAATAAATCTAAAAGGTTATCCAATCACTGACAGATGGTTAGGCCATGATATGATGGAACTAGTATTAGGAAAGGTAACGTGTCCCACCAATCCCTCCATGCTGGAGCCCACTGGCAAATCATTTAAGTGATAGTCACTTAATCTGTATTCTATATTTTTCATGCATGGCTAACTGCTATTAAACAGAGCATGGCTTAGTGCAGGACAGGTCAGTCACAACAGTTTCCTCTGGTGATGTTGTGAATAAGCTCCACGCTCTCTAACTTTAACTGCACCCGCAAGGTCACACATCAAGGACTTCTGCTGTCAGTCGCAGATCTGTTTGAAAAAAAAAAAAAGGAGAAATTGTGGATAGAGAGTTGTTATGAATAAGAAATGATAAATTCATGAAAAATTTAGCCCTGTCTACACTGAGATTTTTGGTTCCGACTTTGTGTCACTTGCAATGTACCTTTGCCTCGGTGAAGACTTGGGGTTGGTGGCTGGACAGCTGAGGCTTTTTTCTTTTTGCGCCGTAAGCAAATGTCGTGGTACGTCAGTGGGCGAGCAGGACAAGCTGATGAGGTGAAGGTGGGTCTCTGACTCACAGCTGCACTGTCACTGTGAAAGCAAGCCTATTTACCAGGAAATCTATGGCTCATTCATGATTTCTGACACCAGTCTACATTCTTAAATTGGACGTTTTTGGAGATCCAATTGTAACTGGCAGAGGTGTAATAAAGCACTAAGATCAGTCAAGAGAAAAAGGAAACAGGCCTCATATCACAAAAAAACCCCGTCTTGTTTTTTTCTTTTTCAAAATTAGTGAAGTGTTCTCAAGTAAAGCTTGAGTTATAGTGCTCAAAAAAAGGGAATTAGTGTTATTGAAATATATCAAATGTCACTGATTTGTAGTCAGTTTAATTTATGGTTAAGTCTGTGTTTTGACATGATTATGAATTGGGAGCTAGAATTTCCTGTTGGAGATTACTGAAATATCCCGGGGTGTAAAATTTGAAAACATTTGCTGTCAAATTAAGGAAAGAAACATAAATTTTAATGATGCTGCAACTTTTTGTGAATTTTTTTCGCATTTTTTCAAAACAGCATAACATATTTTGAACAAATTTGTGGAAACAGCTTCCAAGCCTTGAGCCTGTAGGTAGCTGTTTCCCATAGCAGTAGTGGACTGATGTTTGTATCAACTTCCCTAAGATGTTACTTCTTTTCATGTTGAACACCTGCTGAGTCCTCAGCAGTTATGTAGTTTACACCACATTAAAGAAGCATCTAGAAACATCTCTGACCAACAGAGGCATCAAAACAAAATAACATACTTGTGCTTTATCATGTGTCATAGCATAATAAATCAGCTCCAACTGTAAAATGTATATTATTATATGCTTTCTTTAAGACCTTTTAAATTAAAAGCTACATTATCTTCATTGGATTATATTTAAAGCTCAAATGCAGATAATTGCCATCTGCTCAATGTGGCATTTACTGACAGAATGGCTGCTTGCATGAAAAAAGATGATTCATTACTGAATATAAATAATTTTTTTTTCTGACATATTAACAAAAAAACTGGAACACTTATGAAGATGTAGCACAATTTAATCTATTAATCTATTGCTTTTCCTTATATATCCTCTATAATACAGCAGTTCTATGGTGTTGCATTATATTTACTACAGCTGACATACTAGTTGGCACACATGTTGTGGGAATGACACAACTTGATGAACCATCCCTGAGCCTTCACCTTCCAAGCAGGTGTTTATTTTCTTTAATTACAATCATGTGGATATGAAGTGAGTAGAATTGAATAAACAAAGCCTTGAGCCAAAGCGTGGATTCTATTTACAGTAGATAATTGGTATGGGTATGTCTAGACTCTAGCCTATTAGACACAGCTTAGCCGACCACGCTGCCGCTGATACCATTGCTCGTATTAATCTGAGCAAATAATGAAACGGAGAATGAAAAATGCACCTGAGGCAAATCTGTGGATTCTCTCCGAGAATAATAAGCGAAAAACAAAGATGACAAGCACACTGCGGTGATGCATCAAGGAAAGAGCGTGGGTCATGCACCGATATTCATCACATCTGTTAAAAGATAGATGGATCTCTCATCTTTTTCTCTCAAATCTGTCTCTGTGGTTGTGAGAAGGACATACAGTACGTGGCATACATACACAGCTGTTTGTTTGCTGTTATGTAAGGGAAGCTTTGTGATTGGGCGTATCTGTCCTATTTACGCCCACACCGGCCCGTAATCTTCCCGTATGTTTTTTTTTGTTGTTGTTCTGTACTGTACTAGCCAAAAAATTTGATCTCTGCAGTGATGAAAACTCCAAAAAAAAACAACTCAGATTTACCTCCTGCTGCCATAATGTGAAATCATCATGAGTGTCGGGGACTGAATGTGTTAACCTTTTGTTCATAGGACCAAAGATTGTGCTAACCTTGGTCTTATGACACACCAATAATTGATATAAACTTAAAAATGCTTAGTTGAGAGAAAAAAAACTTTTTTTAATATCTATAAAAATGGCATTAAAGACATGCAAGAATTTTCCTTAAATGTGTAAACATTTAACATTTAACATTGACATATCTATTAAATCTGATTACCAGAAACTTTTTGGTAGTAATTATATATTCATGTGTTTGCAAAAACCTGTGTAAATATAAACCAACACAGAGTAAACATCTGTTATAATTCTACATACACCTGAAGATGGCTGTGTGCAGTCTGCAACCTCACCTCTGCATGCCACTACACAAACTAAACCTTAAAGCTGCTCTTACCAGCATGTCTGCCTAACTGACTATCAATCTACAATGGTAACTGAGCCTCATTTCCGAGCTCAAGGAGTGCATCATAAACTACAGTAACTAAATGTATAAAGGGTTTGAGGGCTTCTAAGTTTTGTCAGTGACCAGCACATGCACTGCAGCATTTCCCTAAAACCCCTCAGCAGAAACAAATCAATGAAAGAACATTTAATCTAATGGTGGGGCCTAAATACAACTTAAGACATTTTCACTGCTTTTTTAATCACCTTTTTTATAAGACAATCAGCTATTGCAACAGTTGTCTTACTTTGATTTAAATAGTCTACCCATCATTAATGGTATTGCTCAATTGTATTTATGCTACTATGAACGATCTTTTTGCAAAGTGTACCCAAATATAGACCAGTAAGGGTCCAGTATTTTTGTCTGTCATATTGGATAAAATTATATGCAGTTTAAAACTCTGTAGTTGATAATAGCCAATATACAAAGCAAACCAGCAACAAAACAGTCTCTGCTCCCTGCAACTTCTTCTGTTCCCCAAAATGAAGTTTGGTCTCTAAGTCCTGCGCTCCTTTTGTGAGCAACAGAACAGCCTCAGAAGTTTTTGCACCTTGTATAATATTGATTATGTGTCAGATGAACAAAAGTGGTGATCTCTGTATCTGTCCGTCTGGTATCATTTGGATTCTTCTCAGAAACACTCATATCTCAAATGTTTAGAGGATTCATGCTTGTTCTGCCCCTTACTGGTCTCAGTTGCATGTTTCCAATCAGTAAGTCTCTTACTGGTGGACATTGTGTCTGAGAAACTAAACATGAAAAACAAAATGCTGCATCAGCTTTCATCAAGTATTCGAGTCAGTCCAGATCTAATGTAGTTATTGTAGCGAAAAAACACACATTTTCACAGGTTATTTATCCAAATTTACCTGCTTGGCTTCATCAGTTCCAGGGTTCCACTTTTATAGGCTCGAGTGAACCATCACTTGGAGCAGAAGCTCCACAAGGATGCTCATCTCAGTATCAGTCTTCAGCACAATGTGAAAAGTGCATACTTACCACCTTTTTTACAAGACTCCATTTTGAAAAGTGTCAGTAAGAAACATTACCAAGTCTGACAGAGATGGAGTTTAACCCATTCATGCAGAAACTGCAAACAACAGTAGTAAGAGACCCATTGTTCTGAAGATTTCTCAAAATTTTAGAGCAAAAATCTGCACTGTTAATGTAAACTGCATTGATGCAGTGTGGATCAGTCTAATGGAACAGTCAGGTCTCCATCAGCTCATTTCAAGCTCAGAAAAATGTTTTGAACACGTTTTTTTAAAGTTGAATATCTTGAAAACATCACTGGCTCTTAAAGGGCCTGATGTTTAACCTCTCGCATGTTATCCTCCCTCAAATTACTTGCTAAGAGTAGCTTTCTGATCTTACTTTTTTTTTCTTTTCCACCCCATGTCTAAGCCTTACCAACAGTTTCTCTGCTGAAGGTGAGAAATGTGTGAAAGCTTGAAGGCTGTCACAGCCTCATCCTGGACCTCCCAGAGGGCAAACTGCAGCGCGGGGTGATGTGGCTTCCCTGCCATCACAGCGAGTGTGGGAGTCCTCTTATTGACCCTGTATATCTCAGTGGGCTTTAACATGTTGGTTTTCAATGCTGTGGCTTAAAGTCTCGCCTGCCAGCGGACTGGCTGAGTAAACACAAAGCTTGTTCATTTGCCCGTGGGGAAGGTCCATCATGGATCAATTGATAAAGAACCACAGTTAACTGGACTCGTAGAGTGATTTTAAATTATTACAATTTATCTAGTTTATTATATATTTCAGTTTCTCACTGGCACTAAGGCAAACACAACTGCACAGACACACTGATGTGCTTTAGAATGAAGCGTGGAGGGATTCTGCATATTTTTTTTGCAAAATAAGATTTGCAGTGATGCTAAATTTACATTTTCATCAACTGTCTGTCATTTTCTTTTCCTTGAATGCTCGACTCTCTACAGAACAGCAGGACTTAACATATCACAGAAAGGATGCCTCAAACCTGCACAGACCTAATGGAAGTCGGTCCCATTATACACCATGCACTCTGTTTCCCTTTAAACAGAGAACAGGGGTGGCTGGTTTTTGCTTTGCCTCCAAGGGTCTCGTAACATAAGCAGTCACTTGGAGGGGATGAGGAAGCTGTTTTTAATGATCCCCAGAGACCAACGGTATATTTACCATAATCCCAAGCCTGAGGGAGCATCAACTCGCAATCACCTCCATCTTCCCTCCCCAATGCAGATAGAGATCAGTGCCCATTATAAACCTCATAAAGCACCAGGCTTTAAGATGATTGTCTCTGTCTCTATACTGAATGGCTTATACATACTATATGAAAGACTACTTTGTAGCTTGGAGTGTATGATTAATGCTTTCCACAACATTTTTCAGGGACATGATGTGACAATAATGATGCTGGGAAAACCACTTTTACATGTTGCAACATGTAGGATTTTTCAAATGAAATGTGAAAAGATAGCAAATGAACAAATGCACTTTTTTTCACCAGAATAACAACAGTTCATTCACCATCATTCAAACAGGTGCTGACACTCATTGAACATTTTTTATTCTACCACCAGGTTGTTATTTTTGTTCACCTACAACAACCTGTCTAGCTGTGTCAGTATTTACCAGGCTTATCACCATTTTAAAGACAAGTTTTGTAAATTCTTTGGCATTTTAAGATTACGCTGTTCCTTATGTTCTTACAAGACTGTCTGGCTAATAATAACTTTATTCCATTAAAATGTGTGATACAATGTCTAGACAAGGGTGTCTTGTTCCATTAAGAAGTTATGAAGGAGTCACAAGGCACACTGGGGTTTTTTGAGGGATTTTTTTACCTGCTTGACCTGCCTCATCACCAACTGGTGCCCTAAAACTAAATCCCAAACCAAGAGCACAAGTTAAGTTTTAGTTTATTGTATCCAAATGATTTGGAGCCTAAAAATTTGGCTTAGTGTTAAAAAACAAACACCAGACTAGATTTTTTTCACTTGAAAAATGGTTAGTTTGCAAAGTGGATTTTAACTCCTGATTTTTGAGTTTGGAAACTGTGTGCTTTTGAAGGTTTTATCTTTGTTTTTTTTTCTTTTCTTTTCCACATTTCTGTGTTTCAAAGCCTTTTGTAATCAGGCCTTTCTGTCTACATGTGATCTAAGACATTCATCGCTAGTCTCAGAGCATCATTATTCCATCTCCACCTGTCTTACAGCAGTAAATGAACACCAGCCTTTTCAGTCTGCTCTGATGGACCACTTGTTGTAGTTGCACTTCCTTTTTTGTGCTCAATTAGTGTGACCTCACTTTCCATAATTACACGTCTAGATAACTGCTGTATCACACGTGTCAATTAGTTCATCCAGACGTTTGATGTTGATTTCCTGTACAGAACATACAGTATGTTATACATATGGTTGATAAACTGATATTTTGTGATGGGACATTTGAACAGGTGACAGATTGCGTGAGGATGAAGTAAAACATTACCAGGTCAAGGCCAGTCATCGAAACATAACATGGCCAAATTAAGTTTCTTCTGAGAATAGTAATTGGGTTATACTTAGGTTTGTACAAGGAGGAGAACATATCGCTTCCTGGGGGAAAAAATTGTTGGTCCACCATATTGGCAGATCAAGCGAATAAATCCCTTCTTTATTCTTAATCCCTTTCCTTATCATAAGATTATGAAAATCCAGATCCCTCCCTCCTCTCTGATATTAAATTGCACCCATAATATAACTCCTGGCTTAAAGAGAAAAAGAGGATGAAAAAAAGAAAAAAAAACAGCCCAGGCCTTTAGCCCTTGCAGATTGTGGCTCAAGTGCTCTTTGTTTTGAATTTCTTTCACTAATTTCTAATTCCTCCACTGTGTGAGCGTGGTCCACAGTGCCGTGAATAATGTCAGGGGGCAGCCGGGCTTTGGTATTCAGTAGTTGACAATCTGCTTAAACAGAAGACAATTGGGAAAAAATAGCTTTCAAATGCATTTTCATTCCTGTGTGCGGAGGAGAGGCTGAGGCAGGGTTATTTTCTCGGCAGAGGGCGTTTTGCTCTGACAAGACATCAGCCTCTCTCACTCTACTCCACCGTGTCTGTGTGTGTGTGTGTGTGTGTGTGTGTGATTGCATCTCAAATAACTTGTCACTGCAAGTTACTTTTGAGATTTCAAGTATTTAGTGGTAATAAGGTTAGCTTTTTTGTGCCTCTCTAGTCACACATACGTCATCTTGTCTGCATTTGACGTTTTTCATAATTAATTATTTGTCAATTAATGTATCCAGACATGCACACCCATCTCCATCACCTTAGTTTTTATGTTTCTTGCCAATATTGTTAACCATGATGATTAGATTTAATTAATGTAATTTTTAAATTAGATTTGCTTGCCAAATGTCCAATATACCTGTTAGGAATAATAAACTAAAAACTTCTGCTGGTAAAAAAAATCTGACAAAGCTATAGTTGTCTCTGATAAGCTAAATGTGATACAGGCCATGCTTATTTCCCCCCACAAAGAAATGAAATAGTTAATGCAGAGCAGCTAAATGTGAACCCACTGTGCTTGATGGGTGATAATTCCTGGTATGTTCTAACAAAAAGAAAGCAGCAGAACGCTGCTGGGTCTTATTCACACTTCTCATTAGTATGGAAGGCAAATACTGCAGGATACTAATGGACAAATCTAAAAGATTACTTGACATTTCCTCATGACAAATAGTGACAAAAAAAACAAAAACAAAAAAGACAAACTAACTATGTAATATCACAGCAACCAGGAGCATGTTTAAATTCACTTTTGCACTGTAGGGTAAGTACCGGTCCTCTTTCTGGTCTCTCCAGCAGTAAACTAATGCAGCAAAATTGTTGCTCTGCAGTTACTTGAGAACTTAATCACACCACTGTCAAAATCACGAGTGCACTAGCTTTCAATGAAACTCAACCTCAATCTAGATAAAAAATGCATGTCACCCCCAGTGACTTTTACTGTAGACAGCCAAATGGCACCATTGTGATAAGAAAAACAGGCTGTATGTCAAATAATGAGCACATCCGCCGCCAACTTTTGTCTCGGGTTAAATTGGACATTAATTAAGCGTTTGACTCTTTACAGAGGGCAAACAAGAGAAAGCTGCGGTACCTGACATTGGTGGCATGGGGCAGCTCTGTGAAAATACTGCATCATTAGCACATTATTGGTGTTTCTAAATGTCACCCAGCCACGAAGGGGACAATGAACCATTGGGAAACAGCCCTAATGCACGAGCCAGGCTCTTATTTTGTGTCACAGTACGCTTTGACCTCTTAGAAAGTCACACCGGAGATCATTATTAACCTTCTGCAGAGGGTTGCAGGAAGTGGAGTCTGCCTGTTTCTGTGTGCACTTGTGTGCTCGTATTTCTGTTTTTTGTGCTGCTCATGTGTATGCACAGAGAGGGGAACACCCAGAGAGAGAGAGAGAGAGAGAGAGAAGGGGAAATAAAAAGAAATGGAGTGTACTCATAAATCAAGTCAAGGTCCAGCCAGTTGTCGCTGCCACTGCATTTTTTTTTTCTCCTCCGTGTTTCCCGACATTTGACGCTTCCATCTTCTCCTCTTTTAATCTCATCAACCTCAACAAGTGCAGGAGGAGATGGCGACAGGGCTCGGCAGCGGGCCGTCCGCTGTGTCAGATGAGGTCTGTCGATATCTCTCATCAAACAGGAGCTGATCAAAGGCCTGCCTGTGCCCATGCAGGCGGAAGGATTAAGCCACATCATGCACAACCTCCTTGACAAAAAAAAAAGCCTCTCCACACAAATACAGAGATTAAGTCAAGAGTAAAATCTAATTCAAGGGGAATTGTTAAAAGGGGGCCTCCGCGTCATGCCCTACAGCTGACAAGATCTGTGAGTGTGATGCATTTAAAAGCTTTTGTTGCAAGTTTGTAGGGACAAGCTGATGTTTTCTCAGTGATAACCTGCTCAAGACAACATGATAAATTAGATTTGTTTTTCAGCTTTTGTGGTCATTTAACAATGCATCATGAGGTTTGTTGCTGTACTAAACAAACTCTGAGTAAAATACATTAGGTGCCATTTTAGAGGCTTTTCTGTCCTGAGAAAGTCACAGATTGTTGAGAAAAACTCCAAGTGCTGATACCTTTTCTTTGGGTGTTTAAATAATCATTTTTAAGAGATGATGAGAGATGGAATTGTTTCATAGATAGAATTCTGTTTTTTGTTTTTTTTTTGCATGTACTATCTGCAGAAACGCCCTCTTAAAAACTTAAACTTAACCCACATCAACAAGGTTAAAAGAGAGGTTGCATATTTAGGTCAAAACATGGGAAGTTGTGTTTGGAGCCCTTCCAGTAACGGCAGACCATGGCTCTCTGAGGGCCAATCAAAACATTATCATTTCAGGGCCGATCAGCAGGTGGGATTAGTGAGGCTTTGATCCAAGGACTGGCTTTGCATCTTCTGATCCACTCCTTACAAAGCATTTACAGGCTTTGAATTGCCAATCACGGTCCTGTACAATATCAACCTAATGTTGTAGTACAATGCCTGTCACTGAAGAGCTTAATTGCAACATGTAAGTGTATCAATAGACCCACCAGACAAAACCAATGTCCTGGAAACACTTCAGATGGGTTGAATAGCCCTGGTATAGAATCTGTAAGGCTGTATTGTTGTTTATTTGTTCCGCAGCTGTATTATTCTCTTTTAGTTCAATATTAAATAGAGTCTATAGCCAGGGATGTAATGGGGAGTAAACCCACTTTACCACAATGCACTCACATTATTGATTTTTCTCAAATAGACTTGCCTCACTTCTTTGTTTTAAATCTTAAGGGTGTAAATTTATAGCCCACATTGCATTAAGAAGTATCTTATTCATGGAAGAGGTAATCATAGATTAATGCTTCTGAAAAAATTGCTTGTTTGTGCTTTGACATCCGCCTGGTTACATTTCAGTGCCACACAAAACACTCACTGCTCCAGTCCCTAAAATACACAAAAGTCACAAACATAACTGATGAATCAGAACAGTTGCTTTAAAAACTTCATTACAGTACGATCCTCTACATCAATATGACCTGCCACTAAGAACACAGCTTATACTTTTGTAAGCAGCATTTGACCTTTCCACCCTGAGCATGGGGTCAAAGGAAAACGACTACCATGTGGATAAATGGTCTGTAAGAGCCAGAGATCACAGTTTGCCCCCACAGTTAATATCTAAAAGCGTAACACAGTTCATAACTAGGTTAGTCATGTCATCAAGGTGAGACTTTTTCGTCTACCTTACAAAGTATTTTTAAAAAAACATGGTTATGTGGTTAATGATTAACCCTGTTTTTCAAAGTAGTAAATTAATAAAAAGTAAATAAAAAAGTGCATTTGGATTTGATGATAGGGCTCACCATGGCAACCCACTTGGTATTTGTCCAGACATTTTATTCACCACCACAAAAGTCATCCTCAAAGCTGCTAATAGTAAAAAAGTCAGGGGATTCCACAGTCACTAGGATTTATCCTCAGGGGAAAATGAGGGTCTGCACCAAAGTTTGCCATGCAGTAGATGTGAGATTTTTATCACTAAAATCTTTGATCTGCTGGTGGAGCTTAAGGAAAAACTAGAGGATTAAACAAATTCATCCCAAGAGGACCATGAATGTCTGCACTACATATCAAACTAATCCATCTTATATTATTGTTGTCTTAATCAAAGTGGTGAACTAACCCACAAACCCAACCAACAGGCAGACCAACAATGCAAATTGTGCAGTAAAGTTTACAAGGTTGTCTCTTGGTCTGGAGGCTCCTGTCATCTCCTGTTTTAAAGGACTCCTCCCATCTTTGCTTTATTTGTTATGTCTTTCTTGTTGCTTTGAGGATCTAATGGCTTCAGATGCATGTTTGCATTTCCACTATAAGCCAGAAGTTAAATTTTTCCACAAGATCATGTTTTTCCTGGTGCATCTATATTCACTGAAGAGCTCTCAAATAAAATATAAAAAAATAAGCCCAAACATTTCCATAGTACAGCCTTAAGCCAAAAACTAGTAAGTAGAGTGCCATCAAGTTAAATCTTGTGTGTATAGTAGATAAGAAGAAGTCTGCACAGAACCCATACTGTATACTCCCAAAATGTTGGCTTGGGTCCTGGCTACAATTTGTCAAACATTTGTGCTGAGATGTATTCAGATTCTTCTCGGGTATCTCTTACAGGAGCACTTTACCATTTTTCCTGATTTTATCTTTTTTCACTCATCTTTCTATTTTAGCCTCTCCATGCAATTACACCACCCATTAATGTCTCCATTCTCTCCCCTGGCCTCGATAAAATGCCCCAGATCAGTGTCAAATGGGGAGGAGGACTGAAATAGTGTCCCTGTGACATGCATGTAATATACCAGCCTTAAAGGATGATTCAATATTTATTCACAACTGTTAAAAAGCGGGGGGGCTTGGAGAGCAGGCATGCCTCACATGTCCTCTTTAGTTAGACGGACACTGTGGTTGCTGCACTTTAGCTACTTTATAACATTCAACCCTTTTCTCGACAGATGTCTGGGCCACTCGAGCACGTAGAATATGTGGCAAAAGGATCAGAAAGTTTGTTAGTAAAGACAGCATAATATTTCAGAAATCATCACAATAACATGTTCCAATTTAAAGAGCCTTATGCGTCTTTATTCTTTGCAATTGCAAGCAAGTGTCTTGCACTCTCTTTTCTCTCAGTCTCATCAAGCAACATTTTTTTTTAACCTTCAAAGACGCCTTGGCATAAAGAATGCGTACATGACGGGATGTTTATCAGAGATGACTGCACACACTGAGGTGTTTGCACGATATTGCCACGGTAGATAACTGAGTGATCATCGTGTTGTCATGTGTGGGCGACGACTCACCAGCAGGCAGTTGCCGAAGGATCTGGAGTCTTTGATAGTGATGCATCACACCAATACTAGACATGGGATATAAAAAAAGGACTTGGCACCTCTGGCAATATGTCAAACTTGCATCAGTAGACACAGTCTTGGGCTACGATCCATCCAGACCACAGTGGTGACTGGTGTGTTTTCAGCTGAGTGGATTTTACAGATATTTTCATGAATGACAGCTTTCTTTAATGCCATGCCTAAGAGAGAATAGCGTGAAAGAGAAATTCTAAAGAGGAGACGTCTTAAAGAACCATAAATATGTGGAAAAAAGCGAGCTTATGAACAAAGCAGATATATTATTTCCTCTTGACAATACAGAGCGTGAAACAATCAGCTCACTCAATATACTGTCCACAGAAGCCCCTATGCATTAAGACTGCAGGCTTGCATGAATACCAACCAAGCCTGAATGATCTGGGAGTGCAGGGATAAAAACACCAGGGGGAGAGGAAATATCAACTCATGAGCTGTAATAACTTTAGAATCCACAGGATCAGAGATTATTAAACATAAAGATGACTGCAGCCTTAGCATGCACACACTCCCGTTCTTTGTGATGGCATACAACCTTTGTAAGCAATGCTTAAGTACTGTGCCTGCCTGCAATCATAAATTTACTTTCACTAACACGATGGAGCACATGAACCATACAGCATCATCTTGTATTATGCTTTTGAGGAGAAATATGTTTTAGTTTAAGACTGCTGCAAATAGTATCAACTAAAAGCCTTGAATGCAACATTTGTCTGCCTGTCGTATTAGCTTTTTTTTGAATGAAAATCATGTGCAACCTTTCTGAGGATGGCTGACACTAATGAGCAGCCATTCATCAATGTAATAAAAGCAGCAGGAGGATTATTCCTGCAAGTTTCTGTACTGCTGGTGAATGACTGGCCATCTTCATGAGGGATGGACGACTTAAAGGTGCCATAATGGGCTGCATTGTGTTTACACGACTATAGATCAGTCAAGGCCAATTCACTTAATCTTTAATATTAGGACAGTAGATTACCGATTCTATCTTGAGATTATAACCTATAACTTGGCCTGTATTAAACCATTGGAGCATTAACAACTTACCATTTAGCAGATTTACCATTATTATTATTAAATTTGGTCTAAAATGATAATGATAAAAATAAAAAATGCAAATGATCAATCCAAGCCATAAAAGCTCATTGGGCTGTATTGTATTAATATAAAGAAACACACAGGTCCAGATAAAAAACAGCATTGATTTTAATTTTTTTCAGGCAAAAACAGAGAGCTCTCATGGCCACACCTAGCTTAGCTCTCCTTTTCGCATGAGAATAACACATGGTGCCTGGTTTCATAATTAGATCATGAGATAAATATAACACCATACAACATCAGTCCAGCTTTATCCCAGATCCACCAACAAATCTGATGAGAACCGGTGAAAAGTTATTGAAGACAAACTTAAATGAATATCTGAACTTGACACTTTTTTCATCTGCTGGGTCCGTAGCCCTCCCATCTGCATCAGGATTTAATAAAACTTCTCTGTGAATTTTCTCAAAGACTTTCATTTCTATTATTTCTGTGCAGATTTGAGAACACTTACCCTCATGAATGACAGGTATTTGAGTTTTGCTGATCATAGTTGACTATTGTTAGAAGAAATGACCTTTGAGGCAAAGTGTGTCAGCACAGAAAAGAAATATTTACATTATCACATGAATTTGGATGCTGTTTGTAGTTGTTTAGAGCATGCTGTCTGTTCATTTTTGTAAAATGCGATCCATTTATTTTACCTTGACAGATGTTTTACTGAAATCCCAATTTAATATGAAAAAAAATGTAGATTTTGGGGGTATTCTCTGTTTTTCTTTTTTTTCTATTATTTTCATTGTACTATTGCTCATTTCAACCCAAATTTTTCATCATCACCTCAGCTAAAAGTTAAAAATAACTTGTGATCTAAGTGGAGAGGTTTTTATCAGCAGTCTTGCCCACTACCATGCAAACATCAGAAACCACAGCTGAACAGATGGTAATGATTAATTACAGGACCAACTTTTCAAATGCAGCCTGTACATCAGAATGTACGTCCTCACACTCGTGCACTGTACATGCATTTACATAAACATTCTGTCCAGTCTCACCTGCCCCTGAGCACTTTCACAGAGCGGGGGCATTTCCCCATCAAAGTCCCTCCTCTCTCCGTTTCTGTCAAGGAAACCCAGTTGGATCCTGGGAAACAGCAGTGGCTGTGTTCTGAAGGCCCACGTCGCTGCCTTGCTTTCACAATGAAAGGGAGAGCGTTCAAGTTTCTGGCCAGAGTTTTTCCAACTGTTTCATAGAAATGCCATTTTGTTTTAAGTCCTTTGTTTTGGCCAAACAAAAGACTAGATGGAAATGAGAGTTTAAGATAAATGGCGGAGCCTCGTTGCTGTGCCTCAGGGAGGGTTTTCAAACATACACCCAGTGAAATAAATGTCATTTTTACTGCTTTTATTGTAGAACAAACTGTTCCCTGATGAGCCCATTAAAGTATGTACTTTTCATGTAAAGTAGAACTTTTTTTTTTTTTTACCCCCCTCTCTCTGTGTTGGTGTTGATGAATATTAAGCCTCATTGTTATCAGTGTCTTTTTGTTCTAATGTCTCTGTTGTCTTGCTTTTGAAGTTAAAAGACTCTGCTGTGAAGTGGGAACAGTGTTTTTCATGTTTTTCTGTAATAAATCCAGTGGGGGGAAAGACTTATTTTTTCTTTTATCAATCTGCTTGCTGATCTTTTTGTGCCTGGGCCAGTGAATCCAATCAGAATGCAACCCTTAAGCTCTTTGATTCCACCAACAAAAGTTGATGGTCTCGCAGCTTGTAAGCCGCCTATCAGATAATAAGGGGCTTGAATACGAGCCAGTGTGCTACAATGAGGGTGGTCCTGGTGTTTTCACCTGACGCCCAACGTGTCTGTGCCGGCCTTGTCTCACTGTTCTCCCCGGGGAAATCTCCCAAGAGCAGCTGTCCTTATCAATGTGCCGGCTCCCTGCTCACTGCCTGCCTGGGCCGCATTCTCCATGACAGCAGCACTGAGGTAGCGGTAATCTGCCAACACTTCAACAAAATTAAACCGCCAACCAGACCACTATGGGAGAAGCAATGGGAAAAGATTTCCTGCTCACCGTGATATGGCAACAGAGGCCACAGACATTAATATGGCTTTGCATCTGCAAGAAAATAAGCAAGTTTAAGCATACAAATCTGGAGCTTTTAGTGCATCTACTGCTGCTCTCTTTAAAGGGCCAGTTCATCCGAAATATAATAAGGACAGTTTGGTTTGTTGAGCTCAAGGATCAAAATTCAATAAAATGCAAGGCCATTGTCTGAAATGACAGCGGTTGTTGTGAACAGTGTTACTGAGAACTGTGAGGGAAGAGACCCTGTTTTTTTTTTTCTTCTGCTCATTGGTGCAAACAAGACAGTACTTCAAATCTTAATCATTGGCATATATTACTAACAAGGCACACTGTTCTGTTACTCTTAACAGTGTCCCCACTTTTTAATTGCATGTTTTACATGTGCTTTTAAATACGTGCAATCCAGATGTCATGAATGCCTCATGTCAGGTTAAGTCCTGTAGCTCAGAGGAGATGATGCTCTTCATTTTTCATTTGATTGGAATAAACAGAGGAGCTGTGCAGTCAGCAGCAGTCACTCTTATGACTGAGCAGACAAAAACAACAGAAACTCTCACTATGACATCAGTACACCCAAAATATAGTCAGATGAGGAGAGAGTAAAGTGTTTTTCTTGAATATTTTATTACAGATTTGATTTTTACAAGTCGTTAGTTTTCATCACCATATTATACGCCCTGCTTTTAAGGTATCCTTTCACTCTTCCATTTATTGTAGTTCTACTTGAGTTAAAAATACTGTTATTGTTAACCTGATACATGCATGAGAATAGCAGATAATTGAAAGTACTCGCTGTTTTATGAAACTCCCAGAAGTGCTCTCCAAAGAGTTGTCCAACATCACTTAAGGTGCTAAAGAAAGGGTCTAAACGAATAGCTATTTTGAAACCCTCTTTTTATATGATATGTTTTTCTTCAGGATTGGATGATATAAAATGTGATATCTGATACATTAACAGCAAGAATTAAAACATCAGATTTAGAAACCGTCAAAGGTATGAAGCAGCTGACATGCAGAGGTGGCTGAAACACATTTTAATTATCAGTCCATATTTGTAGAAATTTGTAAGTGAAAAAAAAAGCCTCAGGAGAAGCCCATGCGATGGGCTAGATGATGGAATAGTCCATCAAAGCCAAGAGGAGAAGTAAGAGAGGGTGAGCTATAAGACCAGACAACACACAATGTTTGTAATGCTTAGGAAATTGGCATTAAGCTGGCAGTGAATGCAGAAGGATGAGATGTACAAACACTGAGCAGCGCTACCGAATGACGGCACGTTGAGACACGGTACATGGTTTGCCATTTTCGAGCTTTTACTGAAGCCTTTTGTTCTGCTCCGGTACTGCTGCTAAACCCTCTTACCATGACGTCAACATCATGAGTAGTTAGGGGTAAAATATAGTCAGCCATTGCATATGAAACCATATTCTCCTTTTCCTTATTTGAAGTATCTTGGAAAAGCAGCACAGCTCATTGAGGGCTAAAAACAAGGAGAGGGAAGAGAGGCGCGAGGATTAGATAAAGTCTGGCACATACTGAGACAATAATAAGCAAGGCAGGAAAGTGAGGGGATAGAGAGGGAGAGAGAGAGAAAGACAGTGAGAGACACAAACAGATGAAAACAGAGAGGGGGTGGTTATAAAATGATTAAGGGGCATGCTATATAGAATTTTTATGATTTAAAAACACAAACATGTCTGTCAGACGGCTGTGCCTCACCATCTGCTCCCTGCTGCCAAAATGTACAGCCGGAAAAGATTTGTAACGCCTCACCGTTTTAAACTCGAAACACAAATAGCCTGATCCAGCATTAAGGAAAGAATAGTCTGGCCTTTGAATGTTAGGTCATGTTTGTACATGCAAACACAGTAAATATTTCACTCTCATGCAGTGAACGCTTGGAGGACGACTGTTAACACACTTTCACAACACTATTGAATTAAGGGTTCACAGTGTATGTGCTGTAAGTACTCTCCTGGTATTTTTGCTTCACGGAGCCTCTGGCCCCTTCTTGTCCGGAGCCTGTGAGTCTGGACACACAGACTGAGGGCCAAAGTGCTCCCAGCTTGCTAACGCTGCATGGACACACACACACACACAGGAGGGACATTTCCTTTGCAAACCCCCCTGTCATGTAGATTGCACTTGGTTTGATCACACATACTGTATACAGTACAAGGGGAGAACCCGATATCACAGTGAGTATCATTCAAAAACTATTGATTTTTAACTTTTTATAAGAGAAAGGTGCATTATGGTAATATGATGCCCACTCATCTCTGCACTATGATGAATGGCTATGGGTAACTACTCAGTCATTCAGCTTCTGCCTACTCTTAATGTGCATGGTTTCAAGGGTAATTATCTGAGAATATGTTTATTTAAGGCTCTCCGTGTGGCAATTGAATAAGAAAAATTTGTATAATAGGTGTTGTGATCCATCAGTTTCAAACAAGGGGCCATGAATCAGACTCATTACTCACCGTGTGGATTTTGATGGTAATCTGCTCTTTACAACACAAAGCAGGGCACAGGTTTCAGAATCACTGGAATGGCAGATAAAGGAGTGAAAAGGCTGATTTAAATGCTTTAAATATCTTTAGCATTTTCAGTAAAGGTGAAGGGAATGTCCTCAAAAGGCATCCTGTGCAGTTTTTGAGTGGTAATGAAGCAATGTTTGGCTAAGCTGGTATCTGTTTTGATATTTTACACACACACAAACATTCATATGCTTAAATGTGAAGAACTACAAATACATTATCCAATCATGCACCTTAGCTGCACTCAGAATAGATACACGTATGAGAATCACTGCAGTAATGAAACAGGATAAATTCTTACTAAAGCTGCACAGCTGTTATTTTTACCTTGATATGATCCCATGTGGAAACCAGGCACCTTGTGCAAATGAACTGATGAGTTATAAGGTTTGGGATTTAGAATGTGCATGCAAAGAGAGCTCCTATAGTTCGTCCTGAAAAACAAAGTGTTTAAGTACCATAAAAAGGAAATGACCTCAGGGACATATATATGATTTCTCAATAAAACTACCTTAAATCTTTTTACGCATTTTCAAAAAACAAGTAAGATGATAGTAATCTGCATTCTAAGCAGGACTGCAGATCAACAGCAAAGGCATGCCAAGTTATTATTAGCATCTACATAATCAGACTGTGAATGTGTGAGGAGGCTCTTACTCAGCAGTATTAGTTTATAAGAAGTTATAATGGCTGGCATAAAAAGAACAGGGGAATGACTGTGGCCATCATATTACAAGGGCTATTCCGCTGCTGTTTTACAGTCATAGTCCTCCTGGATGATTACAACAGAAGCACAGTGGGAGGTGAAATAAAGCTGTACGGCTGGCTCTATAGCTAGCATCAGATGACTTAATCAGGCCATAAAGAAGGCCTCACTTACAGATGCTGTGTTGCCCCTGTGCTCCGCATTTCATCAGCCCCAGGGAAGGGTGAAATATGCTTCCTCTGAAGGTAATGTGCCCTATCTCTGTCCATGCAGTGACAAATTTATCGCCCCTTCGACTATTTACAATCTATCTGAGTCGTGATGATCTGCCTTGTGTTATTTAAGCTGCAGAGGTACAGCCATGTTGATAATACTGCTGTTGTGCAGTGCTAGCAAAGGGGCTAACAGCAAAAAACCAGGGGAAAAAGTAAAAAAATATATTAGCTCCATGTGTGAGGTTTTGTAGTCTGCGCATGAGCCTCCTTAGCTGGGTTACAACGACATGATTAAAATAAACCAAAAGTGGCATGCCTTACATAGCTGAAATCAAACAAGTGTTGCAGCCTGAAACATGAGAGCAGATGTGTTCAGGTTCCAGTCAGTCCACCAAACACAACTAAAGACCCCAGGTGGGAAAATACTTTAGAAATCGCTTATTACGATCACATCTG
>JAPZDY010000013.1:20077003-20099960 GCA_029783645.1 Ctenochaetus hawaiiensis | reverse complement strand
GCGACTAATCGCAATTAATTCCAGGATTGGGTGCGATTAATCGTGATTAAAAAAATTAATCGATGCCCACCTATAGTCAGAAGACATATCAATGAAAATAGAAAATCAGGAAGAAATTCTTGAGTATGGATCAGTGACAGTTTGCCAAACACATGAATGTCAGAAATCACTCACTCGTTACTCTCTGAAATGGAAGCTCAAACATGTACCGTTTAAAATGCAGTAATATAAGATTTTTGATATTTACCAACCATCATTATTTATGCAAATTCAGTAACTTTGACACAAAAGAAACTGGTAGATAAACACAGTGCATTATATTATATATAGGATGAAATTTCAGAAAAAGTCCAAATGTTTTTCTGTAGTCAGTAAGAATGCTCATTCATAAGGACACTTGTTCAATCACACTTTGCTTTGACAGTGGAGAGTGGAGGGAAAAGCCAAGCAACATCAGTTTTTCACCACTGAAGCCATTAATGCAATAAAGCCTGTGAGCATCTTCTCATTGTTGCTCCCTGATCTCCCACTGTGCTGAGCTTTGAATATATGCTTTATGAGAAGTAATGAGGTCAGAGCCTGCTCTCCAATTACTGGCTTAGACACTCAGTCTAATCTGTTCTCCTTGTGCTGATTGAAGCCTTCACGAGATCACTTTAATCTGGAAAGATCTGGTACTTTGCATCAATGACCAGAAGAAGGATGAAGACTTGATTCAAGACACCAGATGCTGAAAATGTCTTATCAAGTGTAAAAGACCTTGCAGAGAGTAGGAGGACTGTTTAACTTCCCCTAGATAGCTCTTTGTGTCTGTTCCTCTGCTGTCATCAGATCAGTATTTGTATCTGCTGTTTAAGCTGTGCTTCCATATCTTCAAAGCTGTTTTTATCTTCAATCCCTCATTCTTTTCATGTAACAGGATGCCAGCTGGAGATCTGCCATGGGGTCATGTTGTTGATCATATTGTCATCTCAAATGTGAAAACATTGCAGTGTTAGCACAACTAAAAGCAATATTATCCTACTTCTAAAGGGCAATATGGCTCTGATGGAGAACTCATACCTTCAGTGTGTGATTTGTGAAAAATCAGGAGGGGGGGGGGTGTTTTTGAAACATTTTCAGTCACAAAAATAAATCAAAAACCACAATGGGCCTACACAGACTATGAGGCTTGTTAGGACATTTCCTGCAGCTTTTACAGAAACATTAATAGAATAATTATGAACTTCAGTAAAACAAAATTTGAAACTTGAACTTTACTTTATTGCAGAAATATTTTCATTGTTCAGTTTAATTTTTTTTTATCAAGCACTGCAATCTTTTTGCACTCATGCTGTGTTCTTTCTCATTTGAACACACAGAAGATGGCTCATACACAACAAGACAATGCAGGTTAAATGCTAATTTCAACATGCCAAAATGAAATCTCCCTTTCAGTAGCACTGATTGAGCCGATCAGTCAGGTGTGCACTTCATTATCAACTTCAATATCATAAAGAAAATAATCACGAAATGCAGTAACACAACATGCTAACAACGTAAACTTAGCATATGTCAACATGTCAGACTAAGAAAACAGTCTGCCTTGTTGACAGACTTCTCTTTCCCCTTCAAGCCACATCTCTGCAAATCTGGAAGGAAGTGACCCCCAGTCCATTTACCAAGATGTATAGCAGGCTGTTCAGTGTGAAGACTTTCACTCTATTTCCACTGTTTGTATGACTGGTTTTTGTGCTGAGACTGTAGGTGCTTGGTGACTTTCAGAAAAGCTGTGCATGGATCGGGAAAAAAAATGAAACCAGGATTATCATGCAGGAGAGGTGTGCCTGTGTCATCTCTACTGTAACAAGTGCAGAAGCACTGACAGTCTTACCATATCCGATAGGCAAGTCATCAGCAGTAAACGAGGATATCTGTTGAAGCTGGTAACTACTCAAAAAATCATAATATATGAGGGTTAAAATGATGGGAACAGCCACATAATGACCAAAAGCACCACAGTGAGAAGGGCTGAGACAATGACATCATCACCTATAGTGGGGCAGTTGAGTGCCAATCACACTTCCCCTCCTCCACAGACCAGACCCACCATGATAGGCACAAAGATAGCCAACATGTTCCACTGTGTACACATGCCCATCAAATTTCCAGAGAAATAAAATAAAGAAATTGAAAAATCAATGGCTGGACCTCAGTAGAATCTGCCACTGTTTTACAACTCCAACGTCCCCTGATGGTTTCTCAGCCTCTCTCAACATGTGAGTTTCCAACATCCTTCGCCTCTTATGTGTGTCAATATGATTCCCTTCCACTTGTCCTGCTCGCCAACTTCTCACAGCAGTGGCTTAGGAATTATGATTGCTTGTTGTACTGTGACTTTCCCAGCCGCTGCCTCTTAGTCACCTGCACACACAGTTTACTTCCTCTATTGTAGCCTCAGGTCCCTTGCCTTCCTCGTCCCTTCCATCTACACCCCCCCAATTCTCTGCTTCCTCTTGCTCTTCCTCTCCATCCTCCACTCACTTCAGTGCCTTTGTGATCGGAGTGACAGGCTTTACAATATGTCGCTGCGGATCTACCTCACCTTTAATATTTCAATAAAATGCCAGTGCAGGTGTAGGACCCTGGGGAATGACTGGCGGAAGCCTGCTCTGACTCTCTCTCCCTCTCTAGGTCTCATTCTCTCTTGTCTACCCTTTTCAGTCAAGAATAAAGGCTAAGCAAACAGCCACAACCAGTAATTATCATAGACAATATAGAGAAGAGATGGATCCGTGTTTAGTCACGACTGAGGACAAAAAGTCGGTAGACTGCCATCTGAGTTGTTGTTTAGAAAGATAATAAAAAGGGAAAATGAGAAAAAGTTTAAAAAAAATGTACAGTATTTGTTCGAAAATTGAACAACTGCTCAGAAGACCTTTGATAACCTTTCTATAAGTTAAGTTTTGGTCATTGAGATTATGTAAAGTTTTGCAGGGTAATAAAGTAAAAATATCTCCTGCAGACGTCTTAATCATATATATAATGAGTGAAGAAGGTCCACCACTTAAGTTCGGACTAATAATTCCCAACAGATATTCACTGGATTGTCATAACATTTTGTACAGACAAAGGATGAACCCTACTGACTTTTAACTTTTCCTTTCCTCTGTGGACTGACATGGAATTCAGTACACATAACCAAGGTTCATAGAGGATAAATCCTGGTAACAATTGAGAACCTCAGGTCAAAGTTTTCACTGATTGTGAAAAATTCATGTTTCCTGACTTTTGTTGACTCAGATGATACAACCTTTTCCTTAACCACCACCATGAGGCTGACAGTCTTTGTTTTTAACAAAAGAGCTTAGCAGCTATTGGATTAAATGTCATTAAGATTGTTATATTCATATGTAAGAGTAAATTCAAATAACTTTAGTGATCCTTTAATTTTGCTATAGCGCCATCAGCAAGCCAAAATTTTTAATTAAAATTTTGCCAGTACTTTTGTTGATGACCAAACTCCAGCAAAGGTCAAAACTAGCAATTCCTACCAACCCATGCTGTTCACCCAAGTGTTAGCATCCTAACACACTGAATTAAGTTGATGAACATTGTAAATGTTACCTGTTAATCATCAGCATTTAAACATTGCCAGTGCGGCATGTTAGAATTTAGTTCAAATCACTGCGCTCCTTTAAATAGAAATTCCCTTGGAGACTGGCCAAGAAGGCAGCAAAAACACATTACATAAATAATAATATGGATTAAACTCAAACCACCACCAAAGTTAACATATCCTTGAACTTAAGCAAGCAACATCCATCCATCAGTCCATTATCTGTAACCACTTGTCCTTTGCAGGGTCTCTTGAGGCTGCAGCTGACATCAGGTAGCCAGTGGGGTTTACTCTGGATTGGCTGTTAGTTGATCATAAGGCTGACACAATTTATAAAAGCCAAGAAACCAAACCTCCATGTCTTTGGACTGTGGAAAGAACCTGGAGGGAACCTACACAAACATAGACAGAACATCCAAACTCCTCGCAGAAGGCCGGGTTAGGACCTAGAACCTTCCTCCTGTGAGATGACACATCACCATACTGCCAAGCAAGCAACAACAGCATAAATATTTATTAGGGTCTTATCTAAAGCATCAATGAGCTAAATGTGCTTAAATCTCCTTAAGTAAACTCCTGATAACAGATCATATCTACAATAGATGACTAAGCAGCGTGACTAAAGAGCGTATTTACTTTCCATCGTTATCTTTCATCAGCATGTCTTATTATTGGGTTGCTGTAAAATCTGTATTTATTTGCCAGGCATATAATCTTATTTTATTTTTTTTTAACCAATTATGTCAATTTAAGATAGAAAAAGAAAAATGTTGTGGGTATGCCTGAATGATTCTCGTCGTCTCTGAACTGGAAGATTTGTCTCCAGCATAATAATCACAATGAAAAAGACCTCCTGTACACAGATTCAGGATCAGTCTACAGACTTCATTAGGACACAATGTTCTATCAGAGATCAAGAAAATGTGTATGCGTATGTGTGTGTGTGTGGGTGGGTGTGTGTGCATGCATAAGGGAGAGAGGCAGGATATGTGAGGCAGTGTTCCAGTCTCCAATATTAGTACATGGCCTGGGGATAAAGGTTAGCACTGGGACCTTTGAATTCTTAATCCAGAAGACAAGAGGCATGGATTAATCATGGACAAAATCTATCTTGGCGACAGGTCAAGTATGTTTGATGGGCTTTAGCAGGGGCTCGAGTGTTAATAGGCGTGCTTAAAGAAGCTACTGATGTGATCAGTTTTAGCAGACAATGAGACATTTTTGAATTGCATCCAATGAGTTGTTATGGTTGTGATGTTAAAAAGGTCACTTTAGAGTGTTTACTTGGTTATTTTGTACTGAAAATAAACAGGTAGGTAGAATAGATAGGTCAGAAGGGTTGTGGCAAAAAAAGATCATTTGCTTGTGGATAAATAAAACACACCTGGAGCTTGGCTGCCATGTCACCCTACACATTAGTCAAAGACACTCAGGGGCCCTTTGGTGCTGACATGTTGTCTTACTGTCTTAAAAATAGGGGGTTAACTACATTTCCAATTGGTGTCTAACATCTTTTATTTCATGAAAGATTATTGGTCCCGAGATCCAGGACACAAGCCTCTTTAACCGTTGCTCATCAGGAGCTATTGGGTGCACCTGTGACGCTGTCCCTCAGCTGGTGGTAATCAGCCTGACTGAGAGGTTACATAAGGAGGCTGGTGCTTCACTGCTCAGTTGGTTGTGTGTCTCCAGAGAGTCAACGCCATTAGTTGACTGTCTGTGTTTCTGTTTGATTGGGTATTTGATTTGAGTGTGTGCTGGGAGCGTTTCTGTTTACCTCTTTATTTTAAACTGCGCTAAGGGATTCCTCTCTCAGCCAGCCAGCATTCCCTATCATTTTGTGACCCTCTACCCAGTGACCCCCACCTTTGATTTCTTCTGGTTGTGGTTTATATGAGATTGGTTGTAGTTGAGTCAGTGGTTGGCTATGTGAAATCATATTCCTACAATTACCCTTTCAGAACCCAAGGGGCCCATTTTGGCTTCATTTTCGCTCTTGCCTTTTCTGTCATGTCCAGTGTTAGTTTCCCAACCAACAGCCCCTGTCCTCCTGGTTTTATGTTGGGAAAAGTTGTATTTATGATGAAATGAAATACGATTGAAAACCCTATTTCTGGAAACTGCAATACATGGAAAACAACTTTTCTTTTTGCCATCAATTTTCTTTCATGATGAAGCAAACCAAGGTGTTTAGATAAGATTCTATCTGCTGTTTTAGCTTTATTTTCACATTACTGTCAGCTCAAGCATCATGCTGCTGAGGCCTTGCTATTGCAGACATGCAGTTAATCAAGGGTCTGTATAACTGGAGGAGAAAGGCGATATCTCTCTCTTCTTTCCTTCAGTTCATTCAAATGTGAGGCTGATCAATGCTTTGGCTCTGTATGGACTGGGACTGGTGTTCATAGGCGTCACTGTACTCGTTTGTGTAGACTACCCTTCAGTCCCACAAACCCTCACCAACCTAATCGCACACTAACACTCCTGTATTTGTTCTTTTATTGGCTCATTCTTGTACTCTCATTCCTGTGAATACTGGACCTCCTGTATCACTCTGTGTGACCTCTTTGACAAGATAAGCAGCAGGTAGATCACCATCCACAGTCAGTCAATTGTTCTGTTATCAAGCATCGAGGTGACATCATTATGCACTGAAATATTAGCCGAGCCCAGCGCTATCTGCCCAGTCCCACATTCCTGTCACTCCTCCCTGGCCCCTTTTTGCATATTCATTGAGGGTGTGATCTCCTTGACGTGTACCCAGGGGACTCAGGGGGATAACCTGAAGTGTTCATCTGTGCCCATGTTTATCTGGGCCGCGCCATGGGGATGGGTGTTATGGCGCGGAGCCGGGGAGCCAGGGCTCAACTGGGTGTGTGCATACATGATTTATGTGGCTTATACATGGAAGGAAAGGAGGGAAACGACCTTCTTGCCTACAAGTAGGAATACTCTTGATTACTATGCATGATGATTCTATACAAGAAATGTCACATTACACCATATATGGTTGGAGATATATTGCTTTAAATATTCAATCAGGATGTATCTGTTATAGCTGCAATCTTAGGTTTTATGTGTGGACCTGAAAGTGGTTTTGCTTTTAGAAATCGTCTGCAACTTTATGTGCAAAAATGTCCTTTTTTTTGCTGCTGTTAGTTGCTGAGTGACACAACAGCGATTTGACTCTTGTGAAAAGTTGGACTTTTACTCCTCCAAACCTCTGTTGCCAACACTGTGAAGTATTTAAAAGTTTTATGAGAGCAACAGTTCAGAGTGAGAACCAAAGCATGATGAAACATAAAACAATGCACAGATAACAAGAAACAGTAATTAAATGTCTCCAGTTATTGCATTAGAACTTTACCAAAGGGCCACCAATGTCTTCAGCTCTCACATTTTGTTTTAAAAAATGAACATGTTTACAGTTGCCCCCTTTGCCCTTTGGTTCACATGGATAATTCAATCCTAAATCAATTGAGCTTGAATGTGAGTAGTTTTTAACCCCTTGTCAAAACAATGGAAATGTAGGAAAAGCTGTGTTCAATTGTTGTGGTTAAGACCTTGTACACGACTTCAGTGTCATGATAGCAAATTGGACCTTTCATTGATTTGCGTTTCCAATCAAATCTGATGCACCTGTCACTACAAAACATGTCAACTTGTCACATAACACACATACATGAACATTCTATGATGCATCTGAACAGGCTTTAAATGATGGATTATTCTCCAATTCCGATAACTGAAGCTATAGCACCATTTAAGCTATCATCTAAAGGATGATAGCTTAAATGGTGCTATAGGCAAATACAATGTAAAGGAGCTTACGTTGTATTTGCTTTTTTTGTCTTTTCTTCTCTGACAATGGCTTTTTATCAGTGGTCACCTTACCTTAACCAAAGTGAGAGCTGCCAGTAGTTCCTCGTAGGTTTCTGATTAGTTCAGACACAAGACCAAAGATTGAAGTCTGGCAGGACGGTTTTGCGAGATAAAGTGATCTCACCAGTGGACCCTAACACTGCAACGCTGCCCACTTTAGGGGTTGCAAGAAGCAGTTTCATTGCCTTTAACTGGAAGCAAAATGCATAGGTAGGTGCATCTGTGTTGACTCATAGCTTTGTTCTGAGGCATATGCACTTGTTTCATTGGGCTGACATATGCTGTATGAGCCACCAAGTCAAAGGGAGGGCTCCTCCTGTGCTTATAAAATTAAGGTTTTAAAACTGTAACTTTGGTCACTTAACTTAAAAAATTAAATACAGCAAACTAGAGATGATTTGACTTAAATGCGGATGAAAGTTTGGTGCTAAACTAAAGCTCATCTGCTATGCCTTAGGAATAATGTGTGGTGTAAATAGAAACCAATTACCAGTCTTGATTAGCACCGAACCAGTCATCCGTTGCTTATAAAACACACTGGGTTAGCTGTATCATGTGCAGGATTTTTTTTTTTTTTTTTTTTATGTGACAGTCCTGTCAGGGCTGTCAAATGTAGGTCATGTAAAACCCCGACAAAATGAGAACACAGGGACCATGTTCCCTTAGACAAGATTGCACTGAGGCGGTGGTATGTGACATGTTTATCTTTAATTTATGGGTGATGTGTGTCTCCGTGTGTTCAATTTCCTATCCTGCTGTGAACCAGTTTGTGTATGTGGGGATATACTTTACATGGATAGACCTTACTTTTCCTGATGCTTAATTCAGAATGAGGACTTGAGTCAGGCTGTGCCGATGAGGGCTCCTCAGGTCTGACATCCTTTTTTCATCTTTTAATTTTCAAATAATTTGGTTATTTATTAGTGTTTTCATAAGTCCGGTTTTTGGTTTGTGTAATGTTATAAACAGGACATGAGTACTCTGTGAATGGGTAATATTTGCATATACAGCAATGTCTGATAGATCTTACAAAAAGTTACATGTATGGAACAGAAACAGATTACTATCTGCAAGGCAGATTCTTTGACTTCTCAACACTTTCTTTAACTTTTACCTGCAAATATTGAGGTGGCAGCTCCTCAATATTTGCATTTATCTTTGTTTTATAATCAAAATTCTATTTACAATACACAGCCTTTAGTACACAATTAAACTATAGTAAACCTGCATTAATACCAAAAATGTAATTTAGATATGTGGGCTGAAAAGCTCTGCATGAAAAAATTTAAGTTTTTAACCATATTTTTTATGTTATCATATTGTATTTCATACTATCTGTAGATGATTTTTGAGATTTAGCAAACTCGCTTTAAATGCAGCTTTATCTAAGCTTGCATTGCAGAAACATCTGTCTTTGGAGCCAATATTAGGGCTAAATTAATTAAGTGTGTGTAATAGCAACCAAATCATCCTTAATTTTTCACGTTAGTGCACAGATCATAAAAAATGTTAACCTTTTTTCATATTTTGGTCAACTAGTTACAATGTGACTTCTGCTGAGGATACATCAGCACACAT
The DNA here is from genome assembly GCA_029783645.1 of Ctenochaetus hawaiiensis. Lineage (NCBI taxonomy): Eukaryota > Metazoa > Chordata > Actinopteri > Acanthuriformes > Acanthuridae > Ctenochaetus > Ctenochaetus hawaiiensis. Next base: position 20,090,902 of record JAPZDY010000013.1, on the reverse strand, counting down.
ATGACTGTGTAAAGTATCCTGGTTATGAGTCTTACTAAGGTTGTGACTGTTTATGAATATAATGATTGCATGGAACATAAGTAGCTTTATCTGATTACTCATTATGCTAATTATTAAGCAGCGGTGTTACCTCTTTGACGTATATACTACTGACGTGTATATGTACTCCAAGCCTCTGCCCCTGTGTGTGCTTATATAAATCCCAATGCGTTTGCATGCCTATGCACGTGTGCCGCTGGCTCTCATCCCCTGCTGCTACTATATTTTATAAGGAAGAGACTCCTAACAAGGATATTTAATGTGATGCCAAGTCATGTTCCTGAGACCTTTTTGCCATTCTAAATGGCTTCCCAACCTTATTTATACACGGCTATCCTGCTAGCAGCACCTGCACATGTCCACACACCACGTCAATCTAATAAGGCAGGGACAACCAGTGTGCTGTTATTCAGCAGCATGAGACTGACTGCACGTAAGAATGTTCATGATTTATATTCACGGTCACACTCAGGCACAGAGGCTTTTCTATAAATTTGGTTAGATGAGTTAGCAGTGTGAACCTCTGGTCAGGAAGGTGGTCAAGAAAGGGGGTCACAGTTTTGATCTCTGCAACATCAAGTGTGTCTGCCCGAAGATTGTTACTGTGCATCTTTGTTTTAATGTGTCAGCTCTGTAAACATTAGACATTGGTTTGTAATTTTTGCCTCAGTTAAATTTTTAAGGAAAAGGGAGAAGGAAAGTCCCATCTCTTCAACAATTTAAGATGGTTATACTCATTTTATGGCCAACTGGCTAAATCTGGCCCACCAAAATAAACTGATTCACACTGGGATTTTTTTGGTTAGCTCATTTTGCCAATTAGTCAGAACTGAGAGACAGATAATGAAGTTTTGTGTTATGGAATAAATGAGGCTGTTTATAACAGAAGTCTGATGATGGACTTGCAGGCTGTGTAAAGAGCAGCAAGATCAGACAGCAGGCTATGCAAGGAAATAGAAGCCGAAGAGGAGCAGAAGTTAAGCAGAAATTAGGATAAATATGATCTCTTTAATGTGTATTTCACACTAAAAGGCCTTAAATGTGCTATTCATTTCATCCTGAGCAGTTTGTTTATGGTTTATGTTTATGACTCGTTTCAGCATTTGAGTGCATGATAAGCGGTTCCAGCCATGTTTAAGCTGTGTAAACTCTTTCAAATATAACCAAAGCATTTTTAACCAAAACACAGTTTCAGCTAATAACTGCAGTAAATATCTGATCTATCGGTCATACAGACCTAGTGTCAGTGCTTCTGATGACTTACTTGTACTTTAACTGGGGTTAAACTTCATGTATTTGGTTCATAAGTCAGTTAATTTGAAAATTATTTTTACAGAAAAAGAGTAATGGGCCTTTTTAAAGTAAATTCATTTTATTGGATAGTTATCATTTATGTTTGTTTAGTAACTGGCCCTTGGCATTTCACTGTTTTACAAGTGGCCTCCAGGCAAAACAAATTGGGTATTCCTGGTTAATATTTCTGCACAACACTAAGCCAACTGTATCCTGAGGATTGCATATATGAGTCTATTGGATTAAAGCTCTTAATTGATGTTATAATTAATTTATAGTTGTTTTCAAGCAAAAAACTAAATAAATCTATCTCCCTCTGCCCCTTCAGTGTATCCTGTGATGAAAGGCCTAAGTGAGACTGAGTCCAGAAATGAAACCACGTATAATGACTTTTCAGCTCATAAGTAAACATTCTGATCAGCCCTCAAAAATCACCTGTTTCACATTTTGAAACTGAAGATATAATGTGACTCTTGATTCATTTGTACTGTGAAGGAGAGCATCAGAGCAGCACCTGAGTTTTCTCTGACCACGCTCTTTATGTGACAAGACCCGGCTGGATGCTGCACTTCAAGCTGTGGCTCCAACTTTTGTGCCTGTGATCCCGGAGCTCCCCCAGGGGATTCACATGTTTACTTCTGACAGCCCCGCAGCTATAAGGGCAATCAGGAACTCAGCTTCATCATACGGGCTGATCACAGGCTGATATCAATTTTTTATTTAAAGGTCATATGCAAACCAGCACACATTTTCCTTTTTTCAATTCTAAACCAGTACACACACCAGTATGCATATATATATTTAAAGGTTATTGAGTGTGCTTATTTCTCAAGTACTACTGATGAAACACCTCATCATTAATGGAGGAATATTCATGCTAAAACCACTTTTTCTGTGACCACTACATCATCCTGTAATGACTGTGACCAGGGAACAGGAACAGGAGCATAAAGAATACTGAGAGCCTGCTGATGCACGTGAGCGAGAGAGGATTATCCATATACACCCAGTTTCTTGAGGCCATACTAAATCACCTGGCGTTCTGTAGCCGGTGGTTGAAGCCGCTCACAGGGCCACGGGCAACTCATAATGGTATGAGCTCTCCAGCTGAAACCTCCAGCCTGACAACGCTTTAATAAGCTGCAGGCTGACACTTAGGCAGAGGAACTCCTGCGGACTCTTTGGGAAAGACACCACGACCTCCCTGATGAGGGAGTGTACAGCGCGGTTGTGAAAAGGGCTGTGAAAACAACCTGGCTGAAGTGAAATCGAAAGATTTCAAAAGAGATATCAAGATTCATGTCCATGCTAGCTGGGTTTGGAAATGACTCAGAGCTCTGTGGTAAGATAAACATACATTTGGGTATTTTACAAATAAAATATGAAGCATTTGGATTAACAGTTGTTACATTTTGTATGATAAATCTAACTAGTTTACGTGAATGAAGAAGTACCTACCCATTTTACACAGCGATCACAGAATAAAGCAAAACCAGTACCATGATGGAGGGATAAATAAAACAGTAAATCTACATTCCAGTCATTTGAAAGTGCTAGATGACCTTTTATTACTTGAGTATTACGAATGCAGCAGAACAATAAAGGCACTGCAATGAACATTAAGAGAAATGGAACAAATCAAGCCTTGGCTGTCCTAATTGCACACTGAGAGGCTGCTTGCCTGTTAGGGAGCGAGGACAGCAAATCCTGCAAGAAAATAACGTGGCTTTTTTGCGTCTCGTGAGGAAGACAAATTTAATCTCCTCTCCTGGAGAGAGAGAGAGTTTCAGTGATCTGAGCTTTATCGACAACTGCTTTTATTCATCAGACTTTTCCAGTCTGTCTCCATTCTGGATTGTTATAACGGAGGCTCTTGTTACAGGCTCCCCCCAAGAGCACTGGAGTGAATCACCTATGCATTAAAAAAAAAAAAAAAAAAGGAACTACTGCAACATGTTTTTAAAAATGCAGGTAAAAATTCTAATATTGGGTCTCCTGGGTAATATCGTCCTGAGACTGTCCTGTTGCACACAGTGACCTGATGGTCTGCATCGCTGCAGTGGAGCGCAGATTGTTCCCAGTTTGCCTTTTCTTACCTCTGTGTCTATAAAGTTGACTCTATGCAGCCATCTAATATCAATTTATTTCTCCTGGCTGCTGCCTCTTTATCCCCATCCAGATGAACAACTGTTGCAGCAGTGACCAGTGAAGCTTGGAAATAAATGCCCTCCGTTTAAAGATTATCATCCCGTCCTTATCCTGTCAGCTGTTTGTGCACTGACTTGAGATCCTCAACAAGTAAAAGAATGCCACTGCCTGTCTCCGATTAGAGCCCTATCGCACTGTGTTTCCATTGCAGGGTAATAAAATAGAATATACCGAGCTGTCAGTCACAGGTTACATCCTGCTAAGAGAATATGGAGCTGGCAGTTTAAAGGCGCAAAGATAAGCAAGCTATAATAACACAGGTGTGGCTTTTTCAGTGACAGGTGTTGAAGAATGTAGGAAAAAACCTGTGCAATGTAAAGGAGTAATGTTTCCATCATTGTAAACAATCAAACTGGACTGTACACTTCATACAAATACAGTAAAACAGAGACCATGTGGCCATATAGCAGACAGTGCACAGATTCACGTGTCAGAGACTGACAAAGTCAAACTACTGGTCAGACAGCTGAGTTTTATCATTTCCCTGTTTTCAAAAGAAATCAGTGCCAGCCAGTGCCAACTGTTTTCTATTACATTATCAATGGGGGGAACAGCACAAGCTATCAAGGTCATTATTTGATTATATACTTGGCTGTTATTGTAACTGTAATTTGATTAAGAGATGAGGACAAGATGGGAGACATCAGCAACTGAACTAGTCGTCTCAAGAATGAACCTGAAGAGCGAGGGAGCGAGTGTTGAGCAGTTGCAGACATGTAGGGTTGTGTTTGTGCTCAGAGCCTCCTGTTCATGGGGCTGTTTGTGCAGCGTCGGGCGGAAATGCTCCTTCTCAGGTCTTAAAGCAAGTGAGCTTTTGAGCCCCCAATTTTTTTGTGTGCAACACCATTGTAATTATATACTTAATACTTTAATACTTATCCCAGGTCTCTGACTTGTATGCACATAATAACTAAAAACAAAACTTGACTCAAATATAACTTTTGTCCTGGAAACTTGTTTTAAAGTAAAACATGCATGTCAGACTTTTTTGCTGTGTGCTGCAAGTTAGCACATGCACTGCTCATTACTCAAAACAGCTGCACGCCAAGCTAGCTCGACCTGAACTCGGGCCTGTGTTACCGAAGGCATCATCTTAAGCAGGTCCCTCAGAGTGCAGTAGGCAGCGCTGTTCTGAACCCAAGCTGTACAACTCCACCCTAGTGGCTGTGCTGAGGGCCCCAATCAATTTTCACCTCCACCAGTCAATGTGGAGTCAAGGATGTCAATGTGCAACATTATGACAATGCAAAAAGGCTTGTTATTATGAACCTACAGAGAACTGTCAAGTGATTCTACAGTTGCAGTTCCACACAGCTTTATAGTGGATTTCAGCTCATTTTTTAGCTGTCTGGCTCTCAGCTTTGCTCCTTTGTTTCTCTCTCACTACTCAGTGTCAATTTCAGCAACAAGTAGGCAGCTGTTTTTAGAGAAAAAACTCTAAAAATTGTTGTTTACAACAGGGCAAAATAACAGACAGACAAAGTTAGCAAGTAGTTGAACATAGTGAAGCTTTTACCAGTTAAAGAGTCAGGTATCTCCCTCAGGAGTTGTCAGAAACCAGAAACACAGCTCAAAGGGAATAAATATTGGACTAACTTTCATTAGGTTTGACTCAGGAACTCATGTACCAAGCATAAGCGGTATTGTTGAGATGAGGTGAGGTGCCTGCACAAAGCCAAAGGATACTCAATGAAAATGCTAACCTCAGCTACAGCCTGATCTTTCTGCTGTCCAACTTCCGAACCCTTTATACAGCAGTATCCCCGGGAGCTAAAGGGCAGCCTCTCTCCTCAGGCTGAGCAACTTCTTTTATTATCTTCAGCAATCCAGAATCTTTTTACAAATATTTTACAATCCATTTATCAAATTCTGTTTCTGTGAGCAGCACTTAGGGACTATAAACTTCAATACATACTCAATAAGAAGAATCTTGAATCTTGGATTTAGAAACTTAACTCCACCTTATCAAACTGAAAAGGTGATAATGTCATTGTTGTTCACCACTTGTTTCCTCTGCCACTAAGTGTCCAAAAGAAGTGAAAAACAGTGTGCCTTGCTTCTGTTATAGGATTGGAAGTCATGCAGAAATCTGCACATAGATGCAGATTCACAGTAGATGAGTTACAGTGTGTAGAGACCAGCTGTCCGATTACATGCATATCATAAATTTCATAAATAGCCATCCACACAGTCCTGAGGGGAGGTCGAACTAAGTGATCTCACTTTTATTATTTGTATAACTACAGTCCATACTGCATAAAGTCAGTACTACCTTTGTAAACAGTCTATTAAAACTCTTCCTATCACAGTAAAACTAATACATGTCGTTGTTTACTCTGACTCCCTTTTGATTCCCAAGATGTTTAAAACAAATCTGTTTTACTGTGTTTCTTGGTTTAAAGGCTCACATTCTCATTCAGGTCGAAAGAAAATCAACAGCTAAATCAAAGTCTATTTAACTTTTGCCATCCAGAGCTTTATTCAGTGCAAGAGGTGTAAACTTTTTATTCTGTGAGATGTCAAAGTATTATATCACCAAAATCTATGTTTTTGACATCAAACACTCACCCCTGTAGGCTTAAAAGGTGGCTGTCGAAAGTTGGCAGTTTCATTCTTTCTCCAGAACAGCAGCTGTGGTCAGCTTGAATTCATGTCAGCTGGATCACTGTTACAGCTACATTTAAAGCCTACAGGGGGTGACTATCTGATACTAAAAAAGAACACAGAGGTAGAAGGACAGAAAAGTACTGCAGAGAAACTGATTGATTAGTGTTGTACAAACCTTAAACCTAGGAAACGATACATATTATAAAAATTGAGACACAAGTGTGTTGCCTGATTTTAGTTCAAGTATCACTAAACAGTAAACAGTGTTTTTCATCCAGTTAAACACCATGCCAGCTCAGTCAAACAGGTTGTGGATAACTGTCCTGTAATTAGTTACAGTTTTGCTGTTGAAGTAAATGAAATTATTTGAACAAGCTCACCAAAGCATCTGATACAAACTCTCATTCTACCTCATGTTTGCACAAATAATATGTCTGATCTATACAATCATCCAAACAAGTTAAATACCGTCAAAATAAATTGGCAATTAGCTATGATATCACCCCATCCAGAAATCTGATTTGAAAAGACAGGTGTGTAGGAGAAGGGTGGATCTAAATATTGCAACACAAACTCCTGCACACTGTCTGTCTAGCCATTTATCATATTTGTTTGTGGTGTTTTGCTGCCATGCCTTCACCAGACAAACATCATCAGGCATTTTTGTAGCAATGTAGTGATGACTGAGTATTGATAGGAGGGAACATCCTTATGCTGTCAGTAATTGAGGCTGGTGTGACCCACCTGCAAGATTTTTGTGTACAAATATCATCTTTATTGTAAAGTGATATGAAATTTAAGCTGAGAAGCAAAGTGGGCTTACAATATTTTCCTCTGAGATCTATACAGTGAAGGTAGCAACTATGATCCATTAGCCTCAACTATCAAAGAAATGTAGCCTTGAACATGTTACTTCAGTATACATAACTTTAGCCTAAAGACTGGTGATGCCAGACAAAACATAGCTGAGGATGAGCAAAGAAAAAGTGGCACTGAAGCGGACGGACTCCAATGATGTGCAGTGCAGCTTGCAACACAGATCAGTCAAATCATTATCAGTAAAATTCAAATCTATCAGTAAATCAGACAGGTTAAATTGCAGTTGGATGTTGTTGAGCGCAAAGCATAAAAGCCGCCGTATGTGAAACATCAAGTGCTTTTCAAATGCAAAGTAAAATAAATAAATAAATAAAAATTGCTTGCTTACAGTGCAGGTCATTGCCACAGACAGACCCTTTGTTAAAGAGACGCTTCCCACGGCTAACACACTCTGCCTGGCCCACAGGAATTGCCCTGAATACAGAGGAAAGTGACAAAGTGACAAAGAGCTGTGAGGTGGCATTTTCATTTGTTGTTAATGCTCATTTTTTAGAGATAGCAAAAAAAAGACTGCTTTGGGGAATTACTATTACATTTGTGGGTGCATGATGACTGAGAAAGAAGGACATGAGACGGAAGCTCTTAGCTGGAAGCAAACCTCAGCGTGATCCTTTCTAACAGACTATGTAACCTTTTTCAGATGACCTCACTATCAAATGTAATGTTATACATGTGTATTGCTCACTTAAAGGTACCCTTTGAAGAGTTTGACCACTAGTAATGCTACTGAGCAATATTTTTGGTCCTCATTTTTGTTTTTTCTTACATAAGAGGATGCATATGCAGGAACAAGCAGGCCATGTGATAAATGAAGCTATTTAAAATGTGTCCTACAGGTAGCCGAGATTCACCAAAAAAATGCAAATAATCCCACAACACAGCGAAGAAGCCTAGTTACAAGTAAACTTGAGAATAAACGCAGGATATCAAATTAGCAAAATAAGCTTTGCAAATGTCTTAGCATCACTGCTACAAGTGCAGCAGACAGGACAAACAGCTGGCTTATTCCTAATCCTTTTCTCAGTCATTGTCAGAATTAAAGATTAAGGAATCAAGATAGATAACGTTAAAAATTTCATGCAACTCCCAAACACATCAGCACAAGCATTTTTATAGCACTTCAGTGACTCTAAACCTATTTGGCTTCACCTGTTTTCTGTGTAGTAGCCCTCAGATCTACACACAAGGATCTCTTTACAGCTCACTTCACATTTCATCTGAGAGCCGGGAACATAAACCAGACCGCTACACTTGCTCTGTTTGCTGCGAGGGCTGAGGCAAAGGGACAGGAAATCATTGCCATCAAAACAACTCTGGCAAAGGTCAGTCAAATCAGGCAAATTAAATTAGTCACCTTGAAGAAAAGCAGAGACTCTTTAATAGATGTGGAGAATAGGACAGGAGGTAAACTCTGCATGATGGAGTGGATTTATTTGTTACTGTGTGTGTGTGTGTGTGTTGTGTATGTTTACTTGCTAATTAAGGTATGTAATTGGGCTATTCTCATTTCTTAATTAACATGACAATAAAAGGGATTAAAATGACTGAATGCAGTTGATTTCCTACATTTAAAAGTAGATAAGAAGAAAAAAAAATGAGTCCATCGAGTTTTGTTGCACACAACACATATCACTGTTGAGCACTGCAGGAATTTCCACAGCAAATTTATCAGAGGGAAACGCTTTAAACCAGCCGTCTCCACTTAGGCATTATACTTTTTTTTTTTTCACCCTGGCTCTAAAAGAGAAGGTGATGCAAAATAAGCAGTTTGGAGCTGAAAGCTTAAAGAAAAAATAGCATTGGGATATCTTTAATAGCAGTTGCAGTCCATTTACAGACTGTGTGCAATCACCCAGAAAGGTCTTGTTCATGATATCACAGGAAAATATAAGGAAAGGTTGGAAAGGTCACGACTGGCAAAATTTGTTCCTATTGTAGGAGACACAGAGGAGCTGTTGGCTCTTTTCAGCGAGGGGATTCATTAGAAGAGCAATTCATTTGGTTGTTAGCGAGGTCTCATTATGTCAGAGACGCAAAGGCAGCGGCTGCATTCATAGAGTCATCAAGCATGTTTGTGCTCGTCATACACATTAGGAGGTAAGAAATAACTCACAACATAGCAAAACACTGCAGAATATAACAACATCATTTCATTTACTCATTTACACTCACAAAGCCGCTTATAAAGTGTTTTAAAATTTTATCTATTTTTCTATAAAATGAAATTGGCAGTACTTGATGTGAAACAACCAGAACTGTAGTTTAAGAAAATAAATATTTAGTTTCTATTTAAAGAGAGTTAACACTCACACTCAACACTGGAAATTGTGACAATGTGACGACCTTTTTCTCAAGTCCAAGTGGTACCAACAAAAATGTGTATCTGCCAGGTGTGTTCTGTTTTCATAGACCACTGCACCTGTATCTGTATCTGCAGAAACAAACTGTGAAAAGTAACACTTCAACTCTTGAGAAGTCCGCTCTGCACTGGAGCTTAAATCCTCGTGCCTGCGCTCCACCTACATACTCTGGTGTGAACCTAATCAGGTGTTTGGCAAAGTGTTGGTAGTTATGTATCGGTGTTGACATAAAACTACAACCTAGTAAGTCAACGTTTGCATTTCAGTCGACCTGTTTCCTGTTTCATTTTAAATTCTTTCCATTTTCACGCTTTGTTTCCCTCGTAGTCTTTGTGTGCTTTCCTGCTCTTTGGTCTAGTTTCATCTGTTCCTCATTTGTTTTAGTGCATTTAAATCTGTTTCTCCCTCTTTGAGTTCTCCGTTAATCTGCTTCTCTTCCTCAGTCCTGCATTTTGTCCTGTGTTTATCGCAATTTATCAGCTTGGTTTTGTAATTTTCTGTTTTGGATGCTCCCTCAGTTTTTTTGTTACTTTATCTTGAATCAGCCTTTGTTTTTTTAAAGCTTGCTTTGAGTTCTTCATCCTGCCAGTTTTGGTGTTTTTGTTTTTGTTCCCTTTTTTAAACTATTAAATGCTGACACAGTCACCAAAACAAAATGTTGGCATTGCACATGTCTGAGGTTTGCAAACATTTATTCTGGTGATTGTGTCGGTTAATTAGCAACAAACGTCACAAACATTTGTCTTTCGCTGCAGCCTGAACTGGAGTTAAGACCACAAGGAAAAACAGTCAATGCTATACAGATTTGAAACAGAATGAAATGATTTAAAAATAATGCAGTTTGTGAAAATGTCTTCACTCATGGACAGGTCAAAAATCTGTCTCTCAGTTTTAAATACAAATTGACTTTATTTCTTTATTTCCAAGTTAAGTATTTAAGATCAAATTTGATTAAAAGCTTTACAGAAGAGAACACTTTTGCATTTGTGTTTTCAGCAAATTTGCTGTACTGAACAGATGAGCTTTTTATTAAAAATAATTGATTCCATGACAAAACAGCCCAGAGCCTCAAGTGCTTCATCATCACTGTATATTTGCACAGTTGTGTTGCTGGATATGTTGGTGTTTCTGTGAATGCTGGTGCTGACAGAAGCATATGACCCAGGGTATGAAAATAAATTCAATTGGTTTCAACCTACTTTGCATAACAAGTTCAACATTTAAAGGTGCTAAGGGCAGCATTCAGTTCACTTGAAGTGAATCCAATTTATCAGAACTAATTCTACATAACAATTTAAACTTTAAAGATGCTAAGTGCAGCATGTTTTTATTATTATTACTACTATAATTTTATTGTATTTTTTTTTTAATTAGACCACATTCCACTTCCCTGCTGTCAAAGGAGGATGTTGCTGTTTGTCCGCCTCTTGCTTCTCAGCTGCTAAATGCTTCATTATGTTCACCAGCCAGTCACAGACTGTGTTAGTCATTTGGTGCTGGGCAGGCAGGCAGGTAGTCTTAAAATGATGCTGATGAGAGAGAACCAAACAACAATGTCATGGCACAGAAAACCAAAGAGATGGACAGAAAGACAGTAAAATGATTCATAATGCTGAGGGAAACTGCAGAGTCAGTTTGATAATTTACTGTGGCTTTGTGACGACAAGCACTTTTTATCGTATTCCATTTCTATGTGATCCATCCTTAAACCAAAATATATTACTGCAGCTTCAAACGTCCAAATACAAACTCAAACACTGTCTCTGAAACTGTTTTTGACATTTTTAACCAAACCTGAAGGGGATGTTTCTTGTTACTGATTTCAGATTTTGCTTTAATTGCTCAGCAAAATGATTGTGAATAGAATTATAAGACTTTTAAAACATTCCAGACAGAAATAACCTTCAAAGCTTTGAAAATATCACATTGCAGGTATGGGAGGAAATTCTGACTTCTCTCATCCTGTTTACCACCTACAGTCACAATATTTTTTGAAAGGGAAATGCCAGCATGAGTTCACATTGATTTATCTCAAAAACAAAGGTTCACTGAAAGTGTGCTGAAGTCCTGTTGTCTGTAATTTACATCCATGTTATGCTATGGTAATGCTGAAAACAAGGCGTGCTCCAGGAGGGACCCATTTGCCGTGCTGTTAAAAAGGCTTGATCCAACTGAATGTTTTCTTATTATGCCAGAAAGAATACAGAAGAGGGGAGTGAAGTCCAGATGATTATTTACAGCTTATTAGCCAGAAGCAGTGGGGCATTACTTAGCTCCATGCTGTGCGGGCTGCCATCTTGACTGCATCCAGGGACCTCACAGCACAATCCTGTCATCTGCAGCACATTGCATGTCTTTGCACTTTCTTCCAGGCAATGTGGCAAACTCTTTACCGGCTCTCCAGGGATGGAGAATGACCAACTTTAACTAAATGTCCTGTGCACTGGCCTGGAGCAGCCATTTTGGAATGCAGTGTAATGTTCCCTCTGGCACACACTGCCTTGCCAATTAGAGGTCAGAATGGGTGTACTTGTGCAGAACACAGCTGTAGATAGATGATGTCATTGTTTGGGGATGAGCACAAAGCAAAATGAAGAACCATGGCTCACTGGATCCCCAGTGCAACTTTTTATAAAGCTTAAAGCAAAAGCCAAGGCTTTTCCAACACTTTTCTTCTAGCTGGAGGCAGCTGCTGCACACCTAATGTGTTCTTATTCAACAGGTTGTAGACAAGGAGAACTTTAGGGAAAGAAATCAGGCAATTTGATTGCTGGGACACACTGCTCTTGTTTATATCTATCAAAAATAAGAAGCATCACATGTAATATGTTGCTGTAAAACAAACAGACATCCGCTGTGATGTTTCTTTGTTTGTGAAAACCTGTGTTTTGGGGCGGTTAGTAACACTTTGTTTACTCTGCCTGAGGACACCGGCTGTATTTGCCTGGGGCCCACATAGTCGCCATGACAGGTTCAAATAAGGACCTCAAAACCGCCCAAGGCAGGACTGTACATTTTACTTTGGGTCAACCCTGTGTAATAGTAAGCTCTCATGCTCATTTAATAACATATAAGCACTTGACACAATGTAGAAAAAGGGAGGGTTTAGACTCCACATTAAATGGCCTGTCAATTGTAGTACAAACATTTCATTAAGCTGACTGAAGTCTTTTATTAACAGTTCTTTAACTACATTTCTAAAGGCGGATTTCAGTGTGTGATTTCTTTTTCATTAAAGTCATCTTTCATAAAAAAGAAACACCCATTTGATTAGTTCATATGTCAAAGAACTGTGGGTTAATTGCAGGATTTCAGCTTAAAAATCACTCAAAAGAACACACTTCTTTATACTTTCCTCCTTCACCAATATATTTTAAGAGTAAATATTTTAAGATTTGATACAGAAGTTTTACTTTCAGTGTCATGGTAATGGTAATATAAACACTGTGCTGTTTTCATGGGATAATGAGGCTTAAGATGCAGTGTGGTGTGACTGGGACAAGACATAGTGTGGGTACAGTTGTAAACATAAACTGAGGGAGCTAGAATTAACAGCAGGTTTCGACATCTACAAAGCTGGAAATTGAACAGATTCCTATCCAACACTTCTACTTTTTAGTTTCTCTCACTGTGCTGGCAGCCACTGAAGCCTGACAGCATCAGTCATCAGTCTTTTCAGTAAACTGACGGCTGTTTGTCTCCCATTTAAATTAAAGCTCAGCATATCTTTTCTTTAAGCATGACCGTACATAATCTTAACTCTAAACCATTTAGCCGTAATTTGTCACATCATAAAACTTATTGATTCAACAGTCAGCATGAGAAAACACTTGTATGTGTCAATCCAGAGAGCATGGACACACACTGTAATTTAATTTTAACTTGGCAAACTTGCCGCTGCTGCTTCACCATGCAAAGATAAAACAACCCTTGAACAAATGTGGGGTTTTTTTGGATTAGACATCAGTCCCACCTTTCAGTCAAACTGAATGGAAATCGGGGAGTCTCAGTTTGACAGGCAGCTGGAAGTTGCCCTCAACCCATTCTGTAAAGCAATGAACGGAAAGCAAAATCTTGTGATTTCAAAGGTGGTATGTAATATCACAAACTATTAAATGCTGCATTTTTGAATTTGTTCGAGTATCTTGTGTCAACCTCAAAGGGAAGACATCACAAATTAACAAGTGATCTACACCTGGCACCAAAATCGATCTCTGCTGCTTGTACAGTTTTACAGCAGCATTACACCAAATAGTTTTTAGATTTTTTTGCTGAATCTGAAGAGCAAATGCAAAATGAGATCAGTGAGGCTGGATTAACAAATTAGTTCCAGAGTATTTTTGGCTGTATGTGGACAGCGTATTTTACTTTTTTAGGTTAGAAAACAGGAGGTTTAAAACAACACACATGTATAGTGCAGTTGTGATCTGACTGCGATTCATTCCTGCCTTCAGACTTCATGTAGAATTTAAACACTATGTGCTTCTCGGCCAAAGATCCAATCCAATACTGG
>JAPZDY010000013.1:20020972-20068009 GCA_029783645.1 Ctenochaetus hawaiiensis | reverse complement strand
GTGCTTTGAATATAAAGTCAATGTTTACTACAAAGGTATGGCTCATTTCCCTTGATGGTTGCTGTTTCCATTACTCAGGCTGAAAACATATCAGTTCATGCAGAATTACTTCCTTGCTTTATTCTCTGTATAGTTTTGAAAAAGGCTGAATTATTAAATGCAGACATTTTCCCAAGAGTGTCAGTGCTTTAAAGGCGGCACTGCTTACAAATTTAGCGGTGGCACGTAAATGTGAACGCATGCACATACACCCACCTATCCACCCACCCACGCACGCAAATTCCCCAGCCATGCTTTCTTCTTATTTTTACTGTGCTATTATTTCACATTTCCTGCATTGCACTGTGCTGTCACCCTGCTTTTAAAAAGTAGTCTTGAAAACAACAAAATACCTAGAATCTCGCTGCATTTCTCCTCTCAACCCACTGCTTCCTTCTCTCTTTCTTTTCATCTTCATGAAATGGGATACAGCTCCTGCTGATTTGTCCAGTTTCTTTTGCCAGAGATCTTTGAAACCGAGTGGAGAGGGTCCCACAGGGCTGTCTAGAGAGAGAGCAGCTGTGCTCTGCCTGCCATAACTTTGAGGAAAGCTCAAATCAGGTAATGGCCATGCTGTGTTGTGCAGCTTGTTATGAGATAGACAACGCACAGTATGTACTTTAGTTAACTTTAACCTGTAGTGTGTTAATTAGAGAACATGAAAGTCATTACGTAACTTATTGTTTCAGTTGATTTCTCACTGATTTACTCTGAAAGTAAAACCTTGCAACACAGATATGGCAAACTTACTGTATCAAGAACCTGATGATAATTTTTAAGTGTGCAGCAGCAAATAGCGCAAATTTATACATAGAAAATAAAAATGACGTGTAATCTTAAAATTGAACAATGCAGTACAATGAAATGAGATTTTTTTTTTATGTTTTGGCAAACCCAAATGGAAGAAACATCTTACTACTATATTGTCTATTTTTTAGCATGTGGTGGGTGAGGCGGTGGTGATGTTAAGACTCAGGTGACTCCAGTAACCTGTAACCTGTAGTTTATATTTAAGGCAACTGTTTTGCAGTTTGCCTCCTGTCACTGATTTCTGGGATAACAACAATCAAAGAGTGAGAGAGGAAGTCGTCAAACATGACTAAATGTAAAACTTAAATATATCATCTTGTCCCTGAACATTTTTGAGTCAGTCAGAATTTTATCCGCCATCTTGGCTGTTTAACAATGAAGAAATCCCTTCATCATCAAACTACATATTTGTTTTCATTGTGTCAATAGTAAGACTTCTTGTGGCAAAGTGAACATTCTACATTTTAAAGAAAACCCTTTCAGATGAGTTAGTGAAATTTTAGATATTAGCTCACTGTCAACATTATTTGATTTTATTCAGCATAGACACACACAGGCAATAAAGGCCCCAAATTCAGAAATTTACCATTGGTTGTACGAATTATAGAACTTTTATACTGAGACAAAAAACAAACTGAGTTTCTTAATGCCAATAGTTATGAGGAATTTTAATGTAGATTTGTGTTTCTCCAAAAGAGAAACATTAAGATGGCTTTAAAAGTTGCACTGGGGAATTTTGATAACATTCTACTTGACTTTATTCTCCCTTGAAAAAACTTTTGAACTGATGTGCCGAACCAAAGAAAGCAGATACATGTGCCGTTGCTTTCACTGATTGCTACTCTGCATAGAGGAAACTCTTATGTACCATCTTCCTCCTGGAAGTGAATGCAGCAAGCCGACCACTGGTTGATTGTGGGAACTGTAGTCTACTTAAAAGTATGTCCCCTGTGTTGTGCCCGGTATTAAACTACAAGTTCCAGATTTTACCATGCGGAAGTAGCTAAAGAAAACACTGAGGTTGCAGCAGCACAGCCGAGAAGATGTCTCATGTCGTAAAAAAGAGAAAATTGGATAAAACTCGACAGGACAGCCTGTACTTTGACAGCTACACCGATGTGACCATCCACGAGGAAATGATAGCGGACCACGTCCGAACTAACACGTACCGTATGGCGATCCTGAGGAACAGCGAGTCCATACGGGGTAAGGTTGTACTGGATGTCGGGGCAGGAACCGGCGTTTTAAGCATTTTCTGTGTTCAAGCCGGCGCTAAGAAAGTCTACGCCGTTGAAGCTTGCTCTATCGCCGAGCAGGCTGTGAAAATAGTAAAACAGAACAATATGGAGGACAAAGTCGAGGTAATTCGAGGCACGGTGGAGACTGTAGACCTCCCGGAGAAGGTGGAGGTGATAGTGAGCGAGTGGATGGGTTATGCCCTGCTGCACGAGTCCATGCTCAACTCGGTGCTCTACGCGCGCGACAAGTGGCTGAAGCCGGGCGGCATCATCCTGCCCAGCAAAGCGGAGCTCTACATCGCACCCATCAGCGACCCGGTGGTGCTGGACCGCTTACATTTCTGGTACACCGTTAAAGACCAGTACGGCGTCGACATGTCCTGCATGTCCGACTTCGCCGCGAGATGTATCATGAACTCCGACATCACCGTGAACCCGGTGACCGTCGAGGACGTGCTTTCCCACCCGGCCCGCTTTGCCGAGCTCGACTTGTATTCGGTCACCGTGGAGGAGCTGCGGTCGGTGAAGGGCAAGTTCAGGTGCGAGTCGTTCGGCTCGGCGGCATTGAACGCTTTCTGTGTTTACTTCACGGTGACTTTCCCCTGTCCGGACAAGCCGCTGGTGCTCTCCACGTCTCCGTTTAAACCGGAGACACACTGGAAGCAGGCGGTGCTGTATCTAGACGCCCCGGTGGACGTGGTGCAAGACACGGTGGTTACCGGGGAGGTCAGCATGTATCCATCGGAAGAAAGCGCCAGACATATATGTATCCATGTGGATTACACAATAGGAGAGCAGAAAAGACATTCAAAGACTTTCTCCATCCCTGACTGGAGCAGTGAAGCTCAGCCACAGTGAAACAACAACATGTAGTGTTACAGTTAAATCACCAGGCAGCACTCAAAATCCCTGTACTGTCATTAGAAACGTGCTCACTGACAAAGTGGAGCAGTGACTGTCTACGTGACCATTGGCCTAAATTACTTAAATAGAAGAGTTTCAAATTCACAGCAAGTTTCTTTAAAACAGCGCATTAAAAGGACTCTAATAGATTGCACATACAGGAAAACTCGATTTGGTTTTGACCCTTGGTGCAGGCTAAAGTCTTAAAATATTTCATGCATTTTTAAGAGTGAACACAAACACACAGTGGCTGCTACAACTGGCATGTGAACATTTTGTTTATGTTGTTTTTTCTTATTTTTAGACCTAATAAAATAGTTGGCACCCAAATTGAGAGAGATCAAATGTTTATCCTGAGGGACCTCAGGACAGTTCATTTAACATTACTAATACCACACATTATTAATTAATATTCTACTACAGACTAACAGCAATCCTGACTCAAAAAAATTGAATTTAATAATTCAGGGTATTTTGAACCAAACTCACTTATGAATAGTGTTTGGTTGGTATGTGGCTCAGTTAGGTAGGTTTCACTAGAGGTTTTACAAACTGTTTAATACATTCACCACCACGTTGCAGACATCTGATATTCTAATGAATCTCATCACTCATATTGTGTGGAACCAGATCAAAACACTGGATTCAAATATGAATTAGAGCAAAATATTGACTTGGACTTGCTGCAGTCAGACAGGAGGCTGCATCTTACAGGAGATGTTTTTCATTGGCTGGATTTCAGTTTTTAATAACAAACTAAATTGGCTCATTATTTTGGTTTAAAACTAGCACATGCTGTCATCTGTTGCCAACAACTACAATCTTAATCTAAAATTGTAATGCCACTGCAGCAGTCTGCAAAATTGCAAAGGCCATATTGTCAGTACAACCAAGAATTTCCTTCCTGTCCATTAAAAACTTTTCTGTATCCAAATGTTTCTACTATCAGCAACAGTACAGGATAAATCTTCTAATAAAAATTAGTAGTAAGATGATCATGTTAAATAATCTGTAATTCATTTATTGAACAAGAAAATGTTTTATGGTCATTTTTAAGTTATTGATTCACTTCTAATTAAAAGTCATTTTACATGAAGTAGGTTTGGATTTTGCTGGATTACACTACTGAAAGTTTGATCAGAGTATTGAACACTTTGGAACTAGATGCTAATAAATTTTTTGATAGTTTCATGTGTCGTGACTCTTCACTGAAAACAAGCAAGCAAGAACCTTGAACATGAGTCAATTTTTTTGGGCCTACTTCTGTAAACTTTTGCACAGCGTCATTCATCCGTCCATGACTCATCACAAGAAATCTGCAGGTTTAAACATTCATATTAAATTACTGTTCTGAGAGTGAACTGAGAGTCTTGATCCTCTTCTCGGAGAACTGCTCTGCATTTCATTACGTTCATCAACACTAGTGAAACAGCTGATTTTTTTTCACCACTTATCTATAAAACCTGTGAGTCCATATCTGAACAAGATTCCACTGCAGGTACTTTTTTATAAATAATTATAACTTAGGTTGTTGGATTTTATGTAATCAAGAACAATTTAATTGCTGAACAAGCATAAACACATTCAGGCAAAGGATATTGATATTGATAATGATGTACATAAACCACTTTTTTCCAACAATAATCACTTCCAAAGGTGCGCTATTATTGTTTTTTCTGGTGGGGTTATTATTTACATCCAGGTGAAATCAAGCTTAATGTATGAATTAAATCTTTACGTAACTAAAGTAGACACTTCTGACTGTGCTGATTGTGCATCAGATTCGAGCCATGAGATGTGAATGAATCTTATAGCTCAAAGGCCCTTGGGTGCATTTTTCTGAATATGTGATATTTTGTTTTCACACCTCATTGTCAGCTGATATATGGTGTTTCAGGTGATTATTTTGTCAATGTTATCAATAAGAATGTGAATCACACTCGAATATATGAAATTATTCACAAGCCAAAGTGGCTTCAAATCAAGGACATTGTCTGTCAGTTTGGGAAAGAAGAAAAAACCGACTGAATCACATTTCAAACTGCAAACGTCTGGCCTCTGATTACCACCTGGATGGACTGCATTTCAACATTTTCAGCCTGTGAAGAGTAAAAATGAGCTCACATCCGCATATTATAACTGAATCTAAAAGCTAATAGAATACACACCGCTCACTGCCTTTTCAATAAAACAAACTGATTATCTATGCTAAATATGGTTATAATGAAAAGGGAAATGGTTGCTTAAGTTAACCTTAAACCTTAAATCAAAGTCTCTTGTACCAATCTTAGGAGGAAATCTGACCTGAAACCTAATTTTTTTCTCAATGTGTAGGATTTGGCACTTGAACTCTGCTAAGCAAGTAAAAATACCAGATCCTACGTCCAAGCAAGGCAAAGACTTTGAAAATAAAACATGGAGACATGCTTTAAAAGTTTAATTAATCACAACTGCACCTACATTGTTGATTAAAAAACAGTAAGCTTGCGCACTGTGAAGCACATTCATGTGTTATATGACAGCAGATGCAACTGCAAATACAACATAGCAGTCAAACTTCATGTGTGCAGTGAGTGTACAGAAGGACATCAACAGAAACTTCTCTAGAAGAAAACAGTCCTCCATGAAGCCTTGCCTGGTCACAGCACACTGATGAGGAGAGCTTCTGTGGTGAGCTTCAGCTGTAATTACTTCTAAAACTGGAAATGTAGTTAATTACTGCTCCTCATGTAACTAACAGTCATTATTTGAAACTTTAAAGCACTTTTTGTCTCCAGTAACAAATCCTTTCAATGGTCTTCTAAAATACACACATAGATTGAAAGATCACAGAGCTTGAAGTGAATTATGCTTTGGAAAATAGTAGAATATTTGACATAGTAATCCTCATTTTGCCATTTATTCCAGCCCGTTTGTAGTGTGTAAGTGTTGGCTTCCTGGTCTGCAACCGTTGTGTCAAACAAATCTTTACTAGATGCTTCTTTCAGTGAACAGATTAACACTTCTGCATTAATTGCTCTGCTGTGAAAGGGGTTAACAGTATGTGTCAGTCTCTCAGTCTCTCTTTGTTGACCAAGAAGCACTTCTGTGTCAGAGAAAAACTGAAAATTCATATGCTTTTTGCTCAAATTGAGTTCTGAACTTGCAGCTGGCTTAATGTGCACACACGGTGGCTGAATCTGTCCCCTCAGTCACTACAGGTACCTTAAAAAAAGCCCTGCGGGCAGAACAAAAGAGGGTTTCCAGAGAATAGAAATGTCAAATGCAGTGCAGGCAGCCACCGTTACCCAGAATCACACTCATGCATGCATGACCACTCTTGGCTGCTAAATGCTAAACTAATTGTGATCCATTCCTGCCTGAAATGATTTGGAAACCATTAGAAACAAGTGTTGAAACTTGAAATAGGATTATTTGTCTTCAATTGCATTGCAATTTGGGAGCCAATCAATATACAATGTGCTTAATCTAACTGATTTCAAGACTCATTGTTCAGTGCAGGACTGGTGAACGAGACTGAAAGACAGCATAGTCCAGGACTCAGTAAACTGGAGTCACTTTTTGTTTGTTTCAACTTTTCATCAAATAAAGTCAGAGTCAGTGGGAGAATGAAGTGATGTTGTCTGGTGCCATAAATAAAGTTGCTTGGATTCTAAAATACTTCCAAATCAACACTTCTAAGAACTCTTCATTATCAGCCAGTAGGATTCACAGGCTACACTGTGTTAATGACATCTTATAGACTGAAGCTGTATTCCTTTAGAAGGTGACAGAGATGAGGGCCAATACAAGCTGTTAGCAAACACACAGAGAAACTTATCAAGTGATCTGTCAATGAGCCACGTCAATGAGAAAACTCCGGCACTTGGTCAACCAATGGTGTGACTTCATCTCACAGTAATTCAGGCACAGACTTTATGTTTATGAGGTGATTATGCTAAAAATACAGTTAAATAATTCACTTCCTACATTACATATGTAGAATAACGTTTGAGAATAATAAAAGCTTTTTATACTCTGGTCATATTTGAAGCTTTACTGTATACAGATTGTTTGTCAGCTTTGTGCTGTGGGATTTCCTCCTTTTACAGTTGGGACAGAAACCATCTGTAAACTACTTTAAATTCTTACACAAATATTCCTGTGAGATTTGAGTCTATTTTTCCCTCACAGAGAGGTTCACATCCTTGATATGGAGCTGTTGCGGTGTTGCTTTGACCAGCCTTTATGCATACAGTCTTGTTGGAACACTGAGTCTGAGGTCTTTTGCAGTAACTTTTATTTACTGTTCCTCCAGTTGCTAGAATTCTCTCGGCATCTGCCAGAGAATATCACTATATGATTGCTTTGATGCTGAACTCTTTGCATTATGCCTGAAGTTGGGCCTTGGTTTTCATCAAATCACAAAATAAGATGACAGCATCATCTTTCTTACGTCTTTTAGAGAGAGTTCAGTCAGAGTGGTCCGTGATCACAATCTTCTTGATCTACGTCCTGACCAGAGTCTTAGCTGGTTCCTTTGTTTGGACAGACATGCCAAGTGAACTGATAAAAAAGATTTCTGTTCTCACTTCACAAGATACATGCCTCCTCGATGTTAGAACAAAGTTTTTTTTTTTTCATTTTTACTAAAATATTAACTTACTCCAGTAAAAAAATGTTACAAAAATGCAATTAATTAATCCTTAAAAAAAACTATCGCTCTTACTGGGTCCAAAAGTGTTGCTTTCATAAAAAAGTTTTATTCATAAATAAATATTTTTCCTCAGGATCTTAGTTATCTCATCCCAACACCCAACACCTCTTTAAAATCAAATCTGCTCCAACAAAAGTTCTGGATTATATCTTTTAAAAACTGAAAATAGGAAAAATGTAAATCTGCATGAGGTCATTTGGTTTGATTTGAGCTCACTGTCATTTGTATTGGGGGCCCACTGAAACTCCTGCAGTAGTTTGTTCTTGTTGATGTTTTTTGTAACCAGATTAACATGCAAATGAAAACTCGGACTCCTAACTTTACTTATTACTTAAAAACTGGGGGAATGTCATTGAACGCATTTTGACAGAGCTCATCATCGATCGCCGCTGAAACCTGACTGGACTCCGGTGGCACACACACACACACACACACCGTCTAATCATGGCTCCTCATTCATCCTTGTATGCTAATGACACCATGAATAAGCCAAGAGGATTCAATTCCCACAGTCGCTTACAGTAACCAATATTTCTGTCAGCACATCCTGTGAGGACAATTTGGAAACATGGTATTGACAAAAGCTAATTTGGTGGACCAACCCCCAGAGAGGTGGACTTCATTTCTCTGGGGCCCAGCAGGCCAGACCATTTGTCATCATTATCATTAGCAGCAGGAGCAGACCACTGTGTCTACCGCTAAACCCCAAAATAACTCTGTCCCACTCTATGTTCCTATACTTTTCCTCAACAGTAATAAAACAGTACACTTATTTAAATGAGAAACAGTATTTATTCTAGCCCTGAGCTGCAAATCTCAGCCACAAAAAGCCACTGCCTATCACAAATGCATTCAGCTGAAAGCATCGAGGCGTGACTTCATGGACGGACACACACCGTGCAACAAGGACAGATCTGGACGGCGCCTGTTAAGAAAGTAAATCCCAAATCACTCGCAGAAGCACGTAAATCTGAACGGGATGGCCCCGATTCACAATCAGCCCGAGGCAGCCTGCTCTCAGCCTGTGAGCAAAGTACAAATCTACCAAACTGTGTGGCCACATCCACCCCGCCCCCCTCCTCCCCGCTAATCCTTTTTCAATCATGCACTTTTTGGATTATGCCTCGATGTAATTCTTCTCAGGTATTGTTTTATAACTTAATATGATATTTCAATGTGGGCGAGTTGGGTTATGGGTTTAGGACACCGTGCAGGATTGGATAAGCAGCAGAGGTCTGCAGGCAGCAGATTGGAGTGGAGGGTTAGTGCCAGGCTGAAAGAAGCGTGATAAACCTTTGACACAAAGTCCAAATGGAGCAGGTGCATGAAGGTGCTGAGACTGACCTGATTCAATCCTTCGAAGGCATCCCATATTGCAATGTGAACCTTGTATTTGTCCTGACTCTTAGTGAGCGTCTCACCTCGGGGGAGAAGTGAGGTTGCTTTGCATTGTCTGGCAGCCTATGAAGGAAGAAAAGATTGCAGCTCAGAAGCTGACATCCTGATTGACCTTGTCCACAACATATAAACAGAAAATCTAAAAGATATTTGTCTTTGCCATCTTTATCTTGTACAAAAAATGTGAACTCTCTCTATTAAGTCTAAGGGAGGAAAAACTCACCTGTGAAATGCAGAGATTCATTCTACTCACAGAAGTGCAATGCTTTTATCAGTTAAATGTGAAACATTTTTTTAATTTTTTTTTTTTTTTTTTACCCACCACCGTTTTTTGCATTTGAAAGGTTTGGTTAGTGTATTTGCCAAAGTCAACTGACATCAGTGATGAAATGTAATTAAATCTATTAATTCAAATACTTATCACAATTTTAAGGTACTTTATTTTACTTTACTTTATTTGAGTATTTCCATTTTATGTATAACTTTATACAATGTTTAATACCAGCCAGGGTGCTGTCTTAATTGCAAAAAAGCTGTTTTTTCATAAAGATTATGACATTAAATTGAAGGATTTTAACCATGCAATAGCCTCAGAAAAGCTAAATAACCACAACATAAAACTACTGTTTCAAAATCCTTACATGTAACAAACTGCGCTGTCCAAGGTCCTGAAACAGCAGCCGAGCACCAGTCAAAAGAAATGTCAGCTGACTGCTGTTCTTGTGTGGGTACATAGAGCTTAATCAGGGGACAAAAATTACAACTGAGTTGGCTAAGCTCCCCGCCCCTACAATGTCATGTTGATATTTTTACTCAAGTAAAAGATACTTCTTTTACAAGTTCTGCAGATTTGCCTGAATTTGCATTTGTGTCCCAGCCCTGTGCTGTCAGGTGCAGGGTGACAGCTGTATTTCAGCACAGAAATGTATATTGAGAAGAAACTTTAAGGCGTTTCTTCTCACAGAATAAACTGCCCCCCTGCCTGCTTCTCTTGTCCCCCCTCCGCTAACAAACACACTCCATAGTGAAGGCAACATTACCCTCCATTGAACAAGCGCAAAAAAATCCAATACCTCAGTGCCTGGCGTCTGCCGGACAGGGATGTGCAGAAACAGCTTTACCCATCAATTTTCTAATAACCATCATGCAATATGACAAGAAGGAAACAAGAAAAAAACTTAACAACACACAGGGGTGGAGGAAGGATATTGGAACAGGAGGAGCCATGTGAGTATTGGTCTCTCAAGTAAAGAGCCATCTATTGAACCCTGATGGATTCGAAGTCATGTGGTCTTGTTGTGTATGTGCATGTGGGTGTCCGAATGTGTGTATCGGTTAATAACGATATCCCTCCACGTTCAAACACACCCTCCATCCGCTGTCCTTGCTGACCTCTGGAACATCTTGTGTGAGACAGCCCTGCTATAACCTGTTAATATACACAAGACACCTATTGGTGTTTAAGTAGCCTTTTGAAGGTGGCTGGCTTCATTTACAGA
Organism: Ctenochaetus hawaiiensis; assembly: GCA_029783645.1. Lineage (NCBI taxonomy): Eukaryota > Metazoa > Chordata > Actinopteri > Acanthuriformes > Acanthuridae > Ctenochaetus > Ctenochaetus hawaiiensis. The sequence goes on along the minus strand of JAPZDY010000013.1, from coordinate 20,057,426 downwards.
GTCCCTGTGCAAACCCAGTCAGTCTGAGATGAGTGTTTTCAGGCCTCGAAGGAAAGATAGAAAAGAGCGAACAGTCTGCAGATGAGCTCTAGAAATGTATCGTAAGTTAACATATTATACGGTGCCGTTATATTGAGTCAATTAGTGGGAATGAAATGTGCTCTTTGGTAGCTTTCCGCTGTGCACTCCTTTCTTGTCGCTGAGTGAATTAGAAAGAGGTTCATGTCAGGCGAGTTGCCCTTTGGCTCACAGAGGAGAGAGGAGGAGAGAGGCAGCCGCGGGTGGAGCTGTCTCCATGGCTGAGGTTGTCGCCACTGTATCTTTAACCTTTCCACTGTGTCACAAATGAAGTTAAAGATGAGTTAACTGAGACCTGAAGTGGCCAATAAAAAATAAATAAAAAATAAAATGTTCCCTGTACTTTGTGTCATGATTTGGACGGCTTTAATGATCAGTACTAATGACTCATGTCACTTTGGTTTCTTATTGATATTTCTGGCTTTTAAAGCTAGCTTACTGGCTTTTTGCTGCCACCCTCTCAGCTGGAACTGCTCAAACATGAGAGAATATTCGACATATTTTCTCAAAAAATAAGCAAATTGCAAGTAATATTAGTTATGAAGCCTATTCACTGTGTGTCTGTCACATTTCTCCTCTGATTTTCCAGCTCAAACCCTTCCTTGTGGTAACACTTTGTTAGTTACAGGCTACTGTAGACCATGCCTGAGATCTGCCAATGTTCCAGTTCCTTTTTTTGCAGATAAGCATCAATGAAAGACACTTTTTTTCATGCAACGTTTCAAAGAATTATGTGGAGCCGTTTTTAACATTGTTCTACCTTCAAATAATCATTCTCAACAGCAGGATAATGATCAATTAGATGGCAGCCACATTCTGGAAGCAGCTTCTCAAAATTTACCATAAGCCCCTTTGCTTTCTGTGACTCATGGAAGTGGCTTTACATCATTTGGCAATTATTTCACCACCATTCTTTCCTGAGAGCATTATCTGTCCTACTGGTTTGTGCCACAATGAAATTTCCCTCCATCAAATCAAGCAATCTCCCAACACATTCCTACATCTAATATCATTGCTTATGATCAGATTTGCCCAGATTTTCCTGTGATCTCACTGACTTCTGACAGTAAAGTGTGTGTGTAAATTGCAAAAAAAATGTTTCAGGAAAAAAAAAAAGAATCAAACGAAAACGGACTAATTGCAGCAGTTGAAGGGGTTTCTGTTCACGGCTGCACGCAGCGGCTCGCAGGCTTGAGTAGAGAAATAAACTTGAGGTGAAAGTCAGTTGTCAAAGGCTCACCGCCTCATTGTGTCTGAGAGCAGCGAGTCCGGTCACTCTGCTGTCTCCGCGGCTCTTTGTTAGGAGCCTCTTGGATTCTTATTTCAATCAACTTTTTTTCATTTGAATCTTTGCATTTGGCTTGGAGGATTTTCTCCTGTCGCCTCCACGTGTGTGTCCGGCTCGAAGTGACGTTGCGCTGGTACCGGGAGCTCTCCTTCATTCCCCGGGAGCGGCGGAGACAAACTGGTCGCTTCCACGGCGAGTCTCCCGTTCCTGCGCCGTGCTAAGATGTCCCGTTTTAAAGCGGATTTATTGGGCTGCAACAGGCTACAAGACTGCTTGTCCTCGACGGTATGAAGCACTGAGGACGAAGGTGAGAGGCTCAGGCAGCTGATTTCTTTAAATTTCATTAATCTCCAACCGAATACCGGGGCGCGTAAACTTTTGAAGCTCAGCTACGACGCGCACCGAGTGGGTGGCCAAATTGTACGTCGTGATTAGAGAAAGTAAGCGGCTATTTTGAGAACAGATGCTATTTTTTTCTGGTTATCTTTGTCTGCTTTCAGTCAGTACTCAGTCTGTCTCATGTGTGGAAATGTACTGATCAACGGGGACGACACGTTGGTGCGAAAACCAAAATGAAACCAGGTGTAGCTTAAAAATTAGGCGCTAGAGTGGATTTGTTCCTTAATGTAAACTGCTTTTGTTCCTCTCAATTTTGGGCATAACTCCCCTGTAAATGGGAGTAATAACGGACACATGGATGCGCTGTGAGCGCACAGAACCAAAGGGGCATGGGCACTGCATTTCTACATCCAAGTCTGGTGAAATCAATCAGCCATGGTCTATAACACACATGATTTTTTGTCATCCAGTTTATGTTTTACCTTACGCACAATTAGGCTATCATTCGTCTTTTATATTTATCTCATTTTCAAAATGAATCTTTGATAACAAAAAGAATAGTTTTTTGTGGGTTTTTTTCTTTCTTTCTGTCAGTCTGTCTTTCTCCCTATCTGACTGTCTGTCTTTTCGTCTGTGATATTAACTGCCATCCGCGCCATCACGGGTTAGAGTGATTGGTGTGTGGGTGATCAGGGCCTCTCTGGGCCTGCAGTTTGCATATAGACTGTAAGCATCGACACATTCAGCTGTGCAGAAGCTTGTCAAGGTTCCCTGTGAGGTTAAACTGTGCGCCAAGTGTCATGACCTGACAACAACACCCTCTTTCCCTTCTCTCACCCTGCGCGCTAATGAATTAAGGTGAGAAAAGACGGCACGCGCCTCACTCTTGATAAAATATTCTGTGCGCTCGTTAGCAGTTTCATTAAAAGGCACAAATGAGGCAGAAATACTTTTGTGCCGTGTCTACTGTAGTCGGTTATCCAAGTTGTACTAAGAAATGTGAGTTTTAAACAGACTTTAAATGTGAAATTCTAACAAATGCAACTCTTTTTTTCTATTTACTTATTGTGTCAATTGAATTCTTATTTGTTCACTGTCGCCTTCACACTGGAGAGACGCCTTCTTCTATTAAAAGTATTCTTTTCAGGCCAAATCTTCCATGTACACCTTTGAAGTTTATTTTTGCTGAATGAGACGCGGGTAATAAAACTGCTTACGCCCATAACAGAGTTGTATTATTTCAAGAACAATTGCGCACTACTTTATAACCTGATTAAAAATAAGGATCAACCCGTCCAGAATGAACTGGATGCCTGAGGTGAACGAGACACAAACGCTCCAACGCTTTTCTCCAAATGTCTTCAGTTTTTGTACATTTTATAGCTTGTGAGTCCAGTAAAAAATCACATCCCTCTGCTTTACCCGGATGCAGTCACTGAGACCACTAACGCCCGCATTTGTTTGATAATTTAACACGATGAGGCGGCTCGGTTGAACTAAAAGAGGTTCAACTCCAGGCGATCCTCCTCCCTCCCGAGTTTCTTACGGGTCCCGAAAGAGGATGATGCGCGCGTGTGTGGATGTGTGCGGGTGGGGGGGCTGAGGGCGAGGTGGAGACAGGCTGGAGGGGTGGGGAGCGAAACCATAGGTGTGCGTGGGGGGGGGAAACAAGCTGAGTGTGCGTCTCATCTAATAGAGCCTCGGAGCGCATTATCTTCCCCGTCATCTCCGTCTGGGCGGTCGGTGCTGCGCCGTGCCGGGGAAACGTCCGAGAGAAGGTGCGTTGATGCGGGCGGATATTCTCAGCCGCCGAGTCTAATTGGTGTGATTCATGTCCCTGTTGAGTGGCTAAAACCCCCTCGGAGCCAAGAAGAAGGAGAGAGAGGAGAGGAGAGAGTGGGTACGAGACTCAAGCAGAGATCCGCACGCAGGAGTCTGTGGAAATGAAGGAATTATAAACAGGAAAAAAAAGAGAGAAAAAAGGAGGGACGCCAGCGAGTCTAAGTTTCTTTTGCAGAAGTGGGCTTTTTTTTTTCTTTTTCTGCAAACATCACTGTGCCTCAGATTGACGCCGTGATGGAATGACACTTGGAAGAGAGGATGATGGACACTTTGGCTCCGGAGCTCCTGCTCAGAAATCCTCCTCCCGTTTCCACCAGGCGCGATGCTGACCGAGCCCTCAGGACGGTGATCAGTCATTTGTTCTGAAGTGGCAGGAAAATCCTCCTCTTGATCGCCGGCCCCCCCCCGCAGTCGCCCAAAAAAAAAAAAAAAAAAAAAAAAGAGTGAGAGATGGTGCGCACAGCGATTCCACAGAGACTGACTCGCGTACTCATCACATTTCCGTCAAGGAGCGTATCTTAAAGAGCTTCATTCTTCATTCACATTCATTCTGCTGCTCCGAACTTGTTGAACGGCGTTAAAGAGTCGGTGGACAGGGAGTACCCCGTGCGAGAGTGGCATTCGGGAAATGTAAGTTTTTCCTTATGCTTGTAAAGTTTACTTTTGCGTGTGTTGAAGCGTGTACTCTCCACTCCTGCGTTAGCCAGGCTGCTTAGAATCACTTGAAGTTAGCTTGGCTGTGGCCCGCCTGCATTTATCTTCTACAGTAAATGGATTAAAAAAGGGGGGTTACCCTCCAAACCGCATTAAAAACAAACTTTTATGACTTTCTAAACCACAAAAGAAAAAGACATTAATATTTCGGACTGAAGCGACCTTGAATGCGACCAAAACTTAACACCATTTCCTCAGGTCATTTCCAGAAGCGCCCCCTTGTGGAACTTATTACATAATAATCTCGCTTGTCTATCACGCATAATTACATTTGTGTCATGCTGCAGCCAATTGGCCCACCTTTTGATACGTCATATTAACAGTCTATTACAGTTGGTTTTATTGACTTGTTACCAATAGTGATGTACTATTTACACATGCATTAGCTTTTAATTTGAATCAAATCTGATGGTTTCCAAAGCTCCTTTGTGCTCCAGCCCTCTGTTTTTTGATAATTTACGCAGTACTCTGTGCAGTGCATGCTTTGTAGTTATGATATTATTTGTAGTAGTTGTAATCTGTGAGATTCCCATGATTTTACCCAGGTTCTCTATTGCCTAATACCTAACGATATATCAAGTACAAGCTAAGACAACATAGATTTAGAAATGCATCTCAGAGTTCAAGTTGCAACTTCCAGTCACAGTTAACAGTCAGTTTTATGGGCTTAGTAATTGTGACTGCAGTCTGTTTTATGTTTCCACTGATTGTAGGATTTAATGACAGGTAACAAATTGTCATATTTTCTGTGGCTGTTGGCAGTTTCTGCTTTAAACCATGTGGCCGTTCCTGCTCGTCTTTCCAGCATGAGAGAGCTACCTGGCAGAGGACATTCTTTAAAGCTAAAGTGGACATTTTGAGTATCCAGACATGTCACTGTGGTTGCAGAATAATGTGCTAGCAGCCTTTTAGGAAAAGTGTCTTTAATAATGCATAAGGTGTTCCTGTGTCGCAAAGAGAAGCATGCTTGGTGGCGAGGAGAGGCAGAGAGGGAGAGAAGGAGGGATGGGAAGGAGGGAGGGAGGGCTGGCGGAGGCGTAATCTTGTCTCACTGTCTTATTGGGTGTCCCGTGCACTGCTGTGTATGTGGCGTTGGAGTAACTGACGCTCGAGGGTGTTCAGCTCAACTTGGGACGGCGTCGCCACAGTCACCCTGTCAAAAGTGCTGCTCTCGCACACGCAGAGTGCGTGTGGCAGTTTGAGCAGCTCAGGGGACGGGGTGGGGTGAATGGAGTCAAAGGAGACAGAGGGAGTGATAGAGGATTGTGGCAGAGGCAGCTGGTGGAGGCAAGTGAAGCACGTCTTCAGCAGTCAGGGACTCGCCTGCCTTTGGAGGCCTGACCTGTCTGGCTGCAGCACACGCTGGATTTGAGGAGAGGCTGCAGCAGCATCCTATTAAAGGAATGATTACCTTAGGGTTCAAGCATGACTCTTTTATAGCCGGCACTAATACAGATTTTCTCTGATTCTCCTGAATTCTTCTGTTTTTTTTAGTTTCTTATGAGGATGGAATAAGCCTCCTGAAGATGAGGAACAAAAAAACTCATCAACTAATTTAATCCTTTCAGGTTGAGACACTTTTTATGGTTGAAATTGCCATCGCATGCAGGTTTCACAGACAGGTTATAATTTATATTTGGAAAACAAGCCTGAGTTCAAACCCAGGTTTGGCTAACTGAAACAGCCTGACTATGTGTTTAACCCAACGCAGAGATGCGGCTTTAATTCCTTCGGAGGCCTCCCACCTCCAACACAGAGTCACTTAACCAGCTGTCAGCACTCCACCCATTTGCTACCTGTCATCATTATTAAAAGATCATAAGCCCGCCGATTGAAGGCGGCGACATTTTAAGAAGTGTAAAAGAGAGCTAAGTGATGGGCTGACTCGGAGGCAAGCCCCAGGGATGCGTTATAGGCGTGCTCGCTGTTCCACTGTAATGCTGCCTGTCATGTTTGCGGGGCCATGCTCCACTCTCCATATGTTTATTCATGAGGACAGAGGCCCTATTGGCAGGTTGTTAACAGGCAAGATTAGGGATTCTGGAAAGGCAGGCAGAGAAATCTGGTGAATTGAGCACAGAGAGCAGGCAGGAGGCTTTTTTTTTTTTTTTTTTTATTCTGAAGCCGGGCCAGCTTCTATCTTTATCTATCTTTCATCTGTTTCTGACTGTCTGCCCTCCTGTCTTTCTGCCCTTCTCTCTCCTGCACTCTTGTTTCTCTTTTAGTAAGGCACTGGTGGGGAATATGAAACAGGTAGAGTCAGAAAAGATGAAAGTAGGTAGAGACAGGATAGAAGCAGGGTCAGAAATTGCCCTTGAAAGTGCATAAAATGCATGAAATTAAAAATGAAAGGAAGGGGGGGAAGCTCGGACAGCCGTGGTAACCTTGTAATTATTCCACCTTACTCCTCGCTGAGCACGTTCTTTAGAGCTAAAGTGGCCATTTTTTAAATTTTGGGACAATTTGTCGAATTGCTAAATAGTCAGGCAGGTGTGTAAGTGCTGCCCCCTGTGGGTCACCGCAGGAGACTCGTCATGACATCATGACCTGGCAATTCTTTTCAGTGAGTCCTGAGTGAGGGGAAAAAAAAGAAGAGAAAACTTTTGGTTCAAAGAAAGGCAAAGAATGTAGTCAGAGGCAGATGAAAATGTTGGCACCACACAGGCAGCAGCAGGAGGAAGGACTGAACCCAAACAAAACCGTGGGCAACAAAAAAAATAAAATGATCAATACAGACAAAACTCTAAAAGTGGAAGAATTGGAGACGAAGTGGCGTTGGGACTGAAGTTAGACACTGTGCCAGAATCAACTAAAAGACTGTTTATCTGGTATGATTTTTCTTTTTTGGTAAAATTGCTACTAAAAGAGAGCTGAATGTCCTTTGAGTAAGAAGTGAACTGCTTACCTTCGCTTACTTCTGCAGGCATACAAGTGCACCTGCAGAAGTTTTTAGGAGAAAGCAGGAGAGAAAAGCTGGAAAAAAAAAATGCAAACATGAGGCTGCTTCGTTTGTTCATTTGATGAAATGCATGATTTACAAGTGACTCTCGCTCGTAGTAAAAAACGGCTCTGGGGACATGCATGTAACATTTCCCTCATGATTTGGAGAAACACTCAGTAATGCTCGAGTGGCCCCCGGGATGAAATCAAAGTGGACATGAGGGCTGTTTCTAAGCCCCAGAGACGAGGCGAGTGGTCGGGTGCATGGGTGGCTGTTTGGGTGGATGTGATGAACTCCAGAGTCAAACAAAGTTTCCCTTGGCACGATCGGGCCTTGTGAAAGATTCATGTGTTTAAATATAAAAATCGAGCTTGCCGTTTGCAGTGCTGCTGGGTTGGTACCTTCAGAGCCCTGTAGTTTTTGGCAGGCTGTGAGTGCTCACCTCACAAACTGGTGAAGGTCTCTGTTGAAATGTGCAACCTGAAGCTGATAAGATCATTTTTTCCATTTTTTGTTGCCACTCATTTGACTATATTTGATCATTTTTAAGCAGAAAATCTTGCAAATATCCAGTATCTACCAATCTTTAACAGTAAAATGGTATCTAGATCTCCATTAGAGAAATATTATTAACTAGATGTTCAAATATTTTAATCTATATCATTTTTTTCAGTGTTAATAGCCACAGACACAGAAAAATACCATTTTTGCTGCTTAACTTCTCTGCTTCCTCATTCAATGTTAAAAAAAAATCTTTGGTAACTGTATTTAAAAAGCAGTTAAAACAGTATGTATTTCTCTTTTTGTTCCACCTTGCTGAATTTACCTCATATATCACAGTTATATAAAAATCTTTTTTCTCAAATATTTAAAGCCCTTTCTACACCAAAAATGTATTTTTTCCTCATTTTTACTTAACTTAAATGTTCAAGCTTCACTGTGCAGATTGATGTCTCTAGTTTTTTCTCCACATTTATCTGCTCAAGAGGAACGTTCCTCTGTGCTCACCTCAAGTTCTCAGTTAAACACGTGTACATGTGACCTCGATTCTGTGACGTCATAATTAGTTGGAAGCCAGTCGTATTCCGGTGTGTCACTTATACAAGTGTGATGTTCACCTCCGGGGAACATGTACTGAGACTAGCAGCTGAACTTCTGAGTTACGTCTGTAAACTGTTGCAATGAAAAAATACAGATTTAGCATTCTTGCATTAGGGAAACTGGAAATTATTTTTAACCAGGTAATTAATCATCAACACAAATTATTATTTAAACAGATTATCATTGATCTTAAGAAGTGTGTGAGGATCTTTTTTTTCTAACACCCTACACACATCTTAATTAAAAATGACATGGTTTTCTAAATTATCCTATTTATTAACACTACACCACACTAATATTTTTATATTCGAAATAGGGACTTTAATTTTATTTGTATTTATGTTTTTCTGTCAGATGTTTTCAGATATTTTCAGTTGTAATGTGTGATCATTGGTAATAGATAAATACATTGTGACTAAGCACATTAATGTACATTATAAGCTTTTATATTTTAAGGAAAAAAAAATAGTAAAAAACAACTAAACTTTTTTTTTTCAACTTTGAATACAGAAATAGGTTTCCTGGCAGTCGCCCTCCCTAACACCCAACAACCTCTCACTGTTCCTGTAAGTGTTAGTGGCTCTGTGCCTGACGTGCAGTATACTGTGTATTCCTGTACATGGGAGAATTTCAGACTTCCTGTGAGTGCGCCTCCTCTGATGTCCTCAGACCTTGATCGATGGTTGCCCCAAAAATAAAACCTTTTTTCTCACTTAAAATGCATATCCACACTTCTCCCATCTGCTCTCCTTTTCCCTCTCCCGCACCTCATCTCCTGGGGGCGACGGAGGGTTATAAGCAGGGAGTAATGAGGAAGGGGCAGCTGTGTTCAGGATGCTGGAGCGATTATGACCCCGCTTTTGTGATCTCTATTGCTTGTTATCGAAGCCTCACCAGCGCTTGTTGTCTCATTACCCACGACTTGGACCTCTCTTTTACCAGGGGTTGCACGCAAAGCTCACACACACTTTTACACACACGGACAGACATCGCGGCCATCTCTTTAGTCTCCTCCTTAACACGGTATTATTATATCTCTTAATGGGAACAGGGAGCTCGGTGCCAAGAGTTCCTCCAGATAATTGGCTGCTTCCTCACCTGCTGACATCTCCCCCACTGACATTCTTACATTTTACATTTAAGGTGCTTCATTTCTTTCTCTCCTTAACCTCTTCCTCCTTCCTCCATCCTCTGACTTGCAGTACTTGCACTTGTATTTTTTTTTTTTTTGCACAGTTCTAACATAATCATCTCTTGAAAAATGCAGTCCCAGTATCCAGCTATATATATGTTGATTTTGGTTGTTTCTTTTAAGGTGATGTATCTTTATTTTGCATATTTTTTAACAGCCCATTAGAGGCAGTTTGCTAAAATTTCAGTTTCAGTTTGCATTCGATATCTAAGAGTATTTTTTCACCTTAATACTTTGTGCTGTCAGCTTGTTTTTTTTAGCAGCATTAAAGGATTTTTTTTCCCCTTCATGTACATTTGCTGCTTGTATAGGACTTCACCGCTGACCTTGGCTGTTCTTTAAAATGATGATTTACATTCCATCAGATTGAAATGGCTCAATGTGGCGCGGTGTGAAAATATTTGACACAAACACAGCCCTAGACCTCCTACACTTTAGTGAAACACATGAAATTTACATTTTGAAGAGGCAAATAAAAATATCACCACGTCCCTATACATATGAAACAGTGCCAAACGTGCTTTCACATTGTCGTTTTTGTCATCTGTTCATCATTTCTCCACATACACTATGTAAGTCTTATCATCACGTACAGGGTGTGTAGTTGTTGTAACGCGTCTTTCGCCTTCAGGTAGACCATTAAATGTCCCTACAACTCGTGCAATGTATTATTTTTAACATTTATAACATTTTTTTCTTTCTCACAGTCTCACATTTTACATACATATGTCAGCTTATCGTTCTGTCACAGCTTGTGCTCGGCTGTGAGTGCTGCATATGCTGCATTTCGGCGTATTTTTCCACGCTGAAACCCAGACTTTTTATACATCTCCGTAAACAGGAATCTGCGTGTGTAATGTTTATATAATTATGCACTATTCATTTTTTTTTATTCATTGCTGCCATGACTCTGTGTCTGATCTAATCCATTCTGATCTAACTGTAAATCAAAGTTTGAATTAATAAGCAGTGAAAACACACTTTATACACCGTATCTGCCGATTGATCCTTGATGACTGGAAGGTGAATTGGTCAGCATACACACACACACACACACAAACACACACTGACTCAGCTGACTGATTAGGCAGCGCTAAAATGTCTCACAGTCTGTCCCTCCTGTCTCTGAACACTGACTCTGGTCTCCATCAATCACCTGCAGTCAGGTTGCTGTTTGAAGGCTGAAAACCTCCTCGTTCTGTGGGCTCGGCCGGCCGGCTCACTGCTGTGTTTCTGGCTGGAGAGACATCAAGGTATACGCAGGCTGTAGACACCTTTATTAAAAAAAAGGAAAACTTTTTAAGGTCAGTGTGAGAACAAAATGAACAGAAGGAAGAGAATATTCTAAGATTAGACTATATTTGATTCTGCATATACACTGCAGCTAATCAAAAGGACAGTAGAAAAAAAAACAATCAGCAGGGTTAAATGTTTGCAGGCCTGATGCCCAACTATGTTTGCATAGCTGAATAAACTTTAGACAAAGGGAAAAGTGAGGCCCCAGTCCATAATAGTTGGCGGATATAAATGGATGCTCTGCGGCCGTTGAAGTAAATCACTGTGTATGATTTAGTGCAGTTGCTCCCGATGCGGACAGCTCTGCCACTTAAGAGAAGAAAGTCGAAAGCAGCACAAGTCAGGAGGTATTTATGTGAACATATGATCGTTGTTATCCTAAACTGCAAAGTGAGACTATATTAAGAAAAAAAGGCCATTTTTATCTCTCTAAGTGTAATACTGATGTTGCTGTTTTCACTATTCCACTTTAGTCAAAAGTCAGTCAAAGGTGCTATAGCTAGTATTTTAATAATAATCTGTTTTAAGCAGCTGTGTGTAAAATGACAGGTGAAGTGACAAGCTCATCCCCTGCTGTGTGGCTCCACTCTGCTCTTCTTTCTCAGCGTCTTTCAGCTCATGGTTTTGGTTTCACAGTTTTGATTTACTCCCTCTGCTCTCATCAGTATCTTTCTGGTCACAGCGGGCAGCAGTTTTATGCTAAAAGTTCTGACGCACCACCTGCCAGGAGACACAGCCAGCAGCCATATGATTACTTGATATGATGAACATAGAATAGCATTTATCAGCGAAAGAGACAGATGTTTTTCCCAATTGGTGGAGGTCAAAACAGAGATAAAATCAGAGTGAATGCTGCATTTCAACCATCATGTGAACTGAATTTTGACTTCATATAAATGCAGGTGTTGTGTTGTATTAGCTCAAGACATGAACAGAGGAATCTTAATAAGTTTAGTAATTTAGCTTTTGCACTGCATCCAGGTGAACAAAATAAATAAAAATAAAAAATCGATGACCGCGGGACAAGCCTGCAGGAAGTGTGCCAGGCTTTGATGCCAATTTGACATATCGGCCAAACTGTGTAATTACTTGTCAAGTCAAGCAAAAAGACTTTGCTTACACTGTGAAAGAAGTGTCTGTAAAACTGTATTTTTTTTTTAACCTCACAAATCTTATGAAACAACTTGCTTTGCCATCAGAATTTGATTCATTTGGTCTGATGACATTCGGAAAGTCTAGAAGAGCCACACAAATTTAAAATCCCAACCAAGTTTGTGGAGGACTTAGCAGATGTTACATGTGTCATCTGTGGATCTTTGAGTCCTCTAACCAGACATTTAAAGAACTGAATATTGTCGTCTTTATCTATATGTTGATATTTAAAAGATTATATGTATTCTAATATAATGTTGTAAATAATGGCAAACTTATTTGAATGGTTTCAGAAGGAGAATAAGAGGTGATACAGGCCATCCCTGCTAGCAGTAGTTAGGTTGCAGCCTCTGTTGGCTGAATCAGAGGAACCTTAGGAAAAAGTTAGGTGACATTTTCCAAAAAGCAAACAAAAGTCTGCATAAGGAGGAGATCAGAATGGATGAGTCAAAGACAGGACTGTTTGTGCCCTTCTGTTTGTGTCCTGTGTAAAACCAAAAGTCAGTGATGACTCATTTGAACTTGAGTCCATAAGTAAACTTATGTAATGCATTTAACTTACGTCAATTGTGTTTCGTCCCCAACTTACGTCAACAATGCAACGTAACTCAACCCTGACCCTAAATGAATTTATGTAACCAACATACTTATTTTAATTCAAATCATTGACTTTTCCTTAATATAAACAAGTAGTTTTGGCGACCAAAAAGAAAAAAAAAATTGCAACCGTTTGAAACTGTGAAATTCTAAGGTTGTGGACGCACAAAATTTATGGTGGCTAAGAAACAAGTATGTGATAGAATCATGCTCCACAGACAGTTTTAGTGTCATATCTTTCATCAAATTAAAAATAAAATTCCCATTTAATTTACTTCATTTGGTTTAAATTGAATTAACTATGCATAATCGTCACAGCCCCATCAGCTTAAGAAGAGCTTAAATATGTTAGGCACGAGATGACCAATATTGAAGAAAACATAATGGTTCTTTATCTTAATCTCTTTTGACCCTTCATTTCAACTGTTGTTTCTGCTCTTGCTGTGAGCGGGGTGAGTGGGGTGAGTGGGGTGAGGGGTGGGGTGGGGGGAGGTGGGGTGTGGGTGTGTGGGTGGGAAAAGCTGTAACTCTGTAGGCTCGATGCCGCTGAGTGAGATGAGAGTTTGGTGTGAAAGCAGCAGGATCCAATTTGCTCTGATGGCCTCACTCACTGAATGTCGGTGTTTTGATGGACAACAAACACCAACATGGCACCCCTATCCAGCACCCGTCCAACTTTCTACCCACACAAACATCTCTCATGCAAGAGCTAATGTTCTCTCACTGTCAAAGTCTATTCCCACATGGGAGGTATACTTATCCCTCTCGTCTTCTGTTTCTCATTTCCCCGCAGTGCCAGAACGCCACGCAGGACGAGGACCATGATTGACAGCCAGGCGAGCTGAGGAGACCTGTCACTCATCTCCCTATCAGTGTGTCAGAGGGCTATCTCCGTCTCGCCTCCCCCCTCTTCCGCCTCTTACTCCTTCACCATCCTCCTCCCTCCCTTGGTCCTCTCCTCTTATCTTCTCAATGGGCTGGTGACCTCACCGATCCTCAGAGTTAACCCTCATACCAGAAACCTGAGAGAAACAGTAAAGAAAAACAAACGGCACACTTCTAAACCGACCCTCACTCTACCAGAGGGCAGTTTGGCATGCCTCCTCACTCCAGTTGAGTGAGTCGTAGTAAGTGGAAGTAGAAGAGGGATCCCTTGTTCGCACACCTCCTCAAGGAGGAGAAGAAAGAGGACCAGTCATGCGTTTCCAGTTTGCATTGACCCTGCAGGCGTTGTGGACTGGTGTTTGCCAGGCGGCCATGCAGCACTACCCTGCAGCGTGGGGCCACTACGATGTGTGCAAGTCCCAGATTTACTCAGATGAAGGCTTAACCTGGGAATACATGGCCTGCCAGCCAGAGGCAGCAGACATGACCCACTACCTGAAGGTTACACTGGATCCCCCCAACATCACCTGTGGAGACCCTCCAGAGACATACTGTGCCCTGGTGAGTAGATGCTAAAGCACAAAAAAAACTCTTCTTTTTAAGAGCTGCACAGTAGTAAAATAAATAAAAAGCAGCTTTCTTATCAGTGTTTATGCATGGTGTATCTATCTGCTTGTTCTGACCCCACAGCTGCCACACACACTTTGAAGGCCTGTGTGGCTCAGTTACGTTTCACTGGCTGAAGGAATAGATGTTGTGTTCTGCTGTTCACACAGATGCTTCTCAGTCTGCACTGCAAACACTGTCAAGTGTGTTGCTGATGATGCTTACTTGCAGAAAACCGCTGTAATGTTATTTAAGAAATGAAAACATAGGTACTCAACCTCACGCCCACACTCATCAGAGTCACAGAAAGATACAGTTTCCTTCAGTTGTTGTGATTTCTAAGTAAAAAGACGTCCCAGCTCAGCTTTTCTGTTGCATCACTGTGTTTTTTTTGCAGAGTTGGATGAGTGAGCAGCCTAAAAATTCAGACTCTGGCTGAAATAGTGCACATGCGAACTAAAAATACAACAGTATGTATGAGACTGTGAGTGGAACACTACTTTAAGTGTCAGCACACAAGGTTTTGTTTTTTCTTACGTTAGAAACACACGAGCCTCTGCAGTACTGTAAGAGTTCATTGCTTTGCCTTTTTTAACTCAGACACAGTGGCCTAACATTCTAATATTTAATGCAATCAGAGTATTTACTGTAACATATGGTCATCGGGATATATGGGATATCGGTGCAATGTCTTGACTCCACCCTCTAGTATCATTTGGCTCACTTGGAAGCTTGACAAATGTGACATCAGGAAAAAAGTACTAGGTACCATATTCTATCTATTAGCTTACTATTGGAAAACAGAACGGTTCCATGTGAGTCAAGCTGAGCTGTAGAGTTATCATGTAGTGGAAGACAGGCTTATACCTGGCAATGTCAGTCAGTCAGTTGGTCTGTCAGTCCATCACTTTTGTCCATATTTTAGTATCTTCACAACTGTTGGATGGATTACCAAGAAATATAATTTCATTTTCAAACATTTATGTTGCTGTCAGGATGAATTGTAAAAACTTTGATGACCACCCATCTTTCCTCCAATGCCAACACCCTTTAAGAATTTATCATTTATCTTATACTTTGATTTATGGCCACATGCTTTGTAAACCTGATGTCATTCCCAGTTTTGCATATTCAGATTTTTCAAATAATTTAAAAGGAAATTACCTGCATACAATACTCTATGTTAGCTTTGTCACCGTGAGCATGTTAGCAGGCTGATGTAACTTGGTGGCAGGGCTGTGTACGTAAAGTTTTGTTCCTAAACTAACCAGAAATATAATACAACAGGCTGGAAACATTTAAATCATAGTGTGCAGTACGTGTTAAAGAGAGAAGAACTAAAATCACTTTTTTTGTATAAGAATTGCACCAATTACCTAACTTCTTGAACACATTTGCCACGATCAACTTGTTGATAAGGGGTTCCACACTGTTGCACATTCATAAAACTGTAATGACTTTAAAGTGGTATTTTGCGGGATAAGGAATCTTATACAGCACAACAAAAAACAGTGATTTGTTGATTGCTTTACCCTTTGAAGTTCACGCGGTGCTGTTGATTCTGCAAATCACAGTGCAATCAGGAAAATCACAAATTCCTGGTGGAGCTGAAAATAAAATGAGATGCGTATTAGGTCAAGTATTTAATTAGCAACCCGCCTTCTTCCTTATTCCGGGTACTTTTTCACTTTGAAACTCACAGCTGGTCGCCTCAGATTAACGCTAAATGATGAATCCATTTTGGGCCGTCGCGTGTTACGGAGTCATCAAAGATTCTCTCAGAACAAATGCACTTCTCAACCGCCTCAAGAGCTCTTTTGATAAATACTGAGATGTTCCAGGAAAAGTAGTAACTTGAGGAGTATAAATAGACAGTCACCATCAGCAGAAAGTCAGCTGAGAAGAAACACAATGGAACAGAGAGGGATTAGCAAAATACAGATGACAAAGACACTGAGCGAACGATCAAGAGAAAAGCAAGAGGGGGCGAACATGGGGGAGACAAAGACTCAGAGGACTATGTGCAAAGCATACGGTGACTGAGGAACTAATATCAACTGCGTGGGGCGGGATGGAGGCTCTGAAATGTGAATAATTCAACATGTTTTGTAGCTAATGTGTTTTATTCATAGGACGCATTATTCAGCCAGACGTCTCTCAGGCACTTTTTGAAAAATGCTGACTCCAATGATCGGCCAAGGTTAGTGGAAGGCAAAGGCGAGTGTTCAGGGTGGGTGCACGATGCCATATCAGGGAGGTCATCGTCAAAAATGGGGTCACCCTCCGATCTCCCTCAGGGCGGCCCCGTGACCCCAAATTGATCCACATTTGAACCTGAGGTGTCTCGTATTTGCTTTGCGGCGACTATGGATGAATCCTGGATGAAGGGCAGCCATGCGTGTCTGATGCTTCAGTGGAGCTGTTCTATATTTGGAAAGCGCAGTGGAAACTGAGTTTATTATTATTATTGCCAGCCTTTTAACAGTCTGATGATCGCTTATTGAATTAGCGGGGAGTTTGCGCCGCGCTGTCGCCCTCATTTCTCCAGCAGTCAATGTGATAGGAGTGCTTCAATTAAACATGCAGTGGTTTGCTCCCACATAACCATTTCCTCTCTCCACTGTACTGTACTCATCACAAATCACACAAACATTAGTGAAATATGACCCCTGCCGCTTACCATAGAGTCCAATTCACTGCAATTGGTTTATGTTTACCCCGGGCAGTAACATGGCTCCAGATCAACGTAGGAACAATTAACATTGATATTCCAGCTACTCTGGCTGCCAATATGCTGCTGCAATGCCAATAGTGGTTTGTATGTTAAGTCAGATCATTGCAAAATCGGGGCAATTATCATTAGATCCCGTTATCGGAGAATTTCATCTCTCTGGTAATTGATTTTGAGCTGGTAGGGGTGGATGTACTTTAAAGCCTGGTGTCTGCTTCCTGGAGAGCTGAAGGTAACAGACACCAAAGCCTGACAAGAGGAAAGAGACAGAGAGAGATGCAGCAGCTCGAGGGCGTGGTGCTTATTTGAGCATGGTTATCTCAGGTTGCGGCCTTTATCCCCCACACATACTCACACACACACGTGCATGTGTACACTCATACACACACCACTCTCCCCAGTAAAGGCTTTTTATTTTCCTTCTAGCCCGGTGACATTTTCGATAGCAATAAGCTGGCATTCACTGAACTCTGGCTCACAAAACTGCCATCATATGAGATTTTTCTGTCCTCTCCAGTTAGACTCAGACTGGCCTTTAAAAGGATGGACAGGTCGCAGAGCCAGTTGATGATTGACTTTGTACAGGATGAGGGAAACAGCTTTGATTTCATGCAAAAATTATTTATAATTGCCGAAGAAGCTGATTCTCACAATCCAACTGAGACTAATTACCATCTGTCTATTCTGAGAATCTCAAACCTTGAAAACATAAACAAGTTACAAAATAGTAAATTCAAGAAATTAGTTTGCATTTATTCAAGTTCGTGCCAGCTGGTTCAGAGCAGAACTAAGTGATAGTTGTGCTTTCTCTATATGTAGCTCCTGTAAAATACATGTATGAAGGGCTCTCAAGGGAATTGCAAGTGTTTCATGGCCTCTCCTGCGGAGGTTTAAACTAAAGTAACATCCATTCAGTTACTCCAACACACAGCCTATCAACCAGCATAACCTTGCATGTGTTGGTTCTTCTTTGATGCACATCACATTAAACATAGAAGAACCTCCTTTCTAGGTGGAATTCCATAATTTATACCGCACTTGAAACCCATGCCTGTGTGCGCGGTGTGCGCGGGGGTGTGTGTGTGTGAGGTTTTGTGTGTGTGAGTGCACGCGCATTGATGTCCTTATGCATTCCTTTGCAAGTACTGTATGTCTCTATTTGTGCCATCAATTTACAACCAGGAAATGCTGATGAATGCTGAAACCTGAGTCCCGGCAGGCCGGTGCATTTCATAGCCAATCAAATCTAAATGAGGAAACAAAGGGGATTATTAAAAAGGTGCTGCAGCAAAAGGTGCTCCAGTTTTAGCCCTGACAAAAGGTTATGAAAGCATTAGCATAATAAGAGAGGATGGCTCTCAAACAGCGTCTTAATCACTCTGCTTTACTAACTGTAACGTGATTTAAAGTTTCAATGTGTAGAATTTGTTTACATCTAGTGGTAAGGTTGCAGATTGCAGCCAGCCAGTTATCCCTCTGCTTACCCTCCTCAAGTGTGTAGGAGAACCTACAGTGGTGCTGGATTAGCAGTAAAGGTTGGCAGTATCGGAGCATGTGGTATTCTTTTTTATTTATATTCAAGTTGCAGTATGCAGCATGCTTTATTTTTTAATTAGAGTCACATTTTGCCTCTGTGTACATATTTAAATCCCTGGGGTTCAGACTGCTATAAAATGATGTTGGGAATGTTTTGGGTCATACAAATTAACATTTGTTGTTTACCATCTCATGCAGAAAATGTGCTAGAATACTGAGCAGTACACCTGTGAGATAATACAGCAAAATAGTACAAAAACATACAGCAAAGCTGGATATACAAATTTACAATATTTGACGTCCCATCGAAACATGTTTCCTTCAGTTTTTTGGCCTAACATAGGCTTTCCTTAGTGCATTATTTATTTCTCCCAGTGTTTCACCAACAAAACAGCAAATCACAATCAGTTCTAGTTAAAAATAAATGAATAAATAAATAAGGTGCATGGTTATTTTCCCTCAGCAGTGGCATTGTCAGGTGAAGGATTGGTAAAACTGGTAAAGATTGAATAATACTCAGTTAAATCTGGTTCCCTTGTGTGTCTTTATAGATGTCTTAATAGATTTATGAAAAGTTTAAGTTTAAGTCTATACTATTTGTCCGTTATTGTACAGTTTTAATATCTTGTACTTTGTAAACTTACCTCTGTGCTAACCTCAGAAGATGTTGTGTTCCAGTTTAAATCAGACTGAGATGCTACAGTGCAACTCATTTCTCTAAGGAGGGGAAAAACCTTCTGCTTAATGTTGATTTTGGTTGTAAAACTGCCTTTTTGTACTCTGTTTTTAGGTGGTGCATTAATAATCCTTGTCCAAATTTCCCGGCACACATGTAGATATCATGATGGAAACAAAGAGCCACGACATATTTATTCCATGTGTTTTTTTAAATGGCCTAATAACAACCAAGAACCAATTCTTGTACCTTGCAGGGGCTTTTCAGGGTGTGTCAGTCAATAAATGCAAGTGAGGGAACGGCATGGGTTCCCATGGATTTACATTGTGATGTACAAATCTGACCTTTTCCTAAGCTGATCCTGATTAGAGGTTTCAGACAGACAAAGCGCTTTAACACCCCCGTACCCAACCCACCCCTTAACTCACACACTGTGCTGCCTCTCAGCAGGCTCCATGCTGACATTTCCTTGAGAAACGAGTGCGCTGTCAGCAGCAGTATGTCTCATTTCGTATTGTAACAGTCAGAGCAAGGGTTAGAGGAGGACGAGAGTGAGAGAAGAGACACACCGGCTTTTTCGCGGGGCTTCAGTGTCGTCTGTGACATTCTGTCAAATAAACTTGATCATACCGGCTTTTTCTTTTCTTATTTTTTTTTTATGAAGGGGCAGGACTGCAAAAACAAGCTCAAAGCTGGCTTTTCAGACCTGCTGTTTGACTTTAATAAAGTCCGATTCCAGGAATGTTGTTAAATAACCAGCAATGGAAAACTAATTACTCATTCAATAGAACTATTTCATCACAGGATTAAGTCAACGTGATTTATTCTTTCATCATTCCAGATCAAACCAAATCAAAGGTTTATTGAAATTCATGACACAGAGGCACAGGATATGGACCAAAACAAGCTAAAGGAAAACACATGTAATTCACAGATTATTGAAGCATTGTTCTTTATTTGATTAGTGATAGCCATCTAGATTGTCATACACTGCTGGTGTTATTTCTACATTATTCAAAAACAGGCAGCGTTTGAGACTAAATTTTACTTATGATCCTAATCTGAGCCCAAGGGAATTTTGTCTTTTTATGTAATTTAATTAGTCTAATCAATTCTCAAACAATTGGAAATAAATTAAGGTAGCACACACTCTCCTTTATGGCTTTTTTCATCGTCTCAGGAGCCATAAAATACACTCAATCATGTATCAAGACTAAAGCTACAGTTTGAATACCATTAATGCCACCACCAGTGAGACTGTATATCACACTACAAGAGCAAAGCCTTTAATGTTTACCAAAGAAAACACAGCAGTGACAGTTCAACATGACACCAGAGCTTATCGATAAAAGTTTGAGATTAAAAACACACAAAGTCAGTATACTGATAAGTTTTCAAGACATTTTGATTCTTATTGAAGGTAATGATTCCAGTTGTTATTGTTATTCAGGACGGTTTAACATCGTGTTTTCACTCTTTCACTGCCTTTTAAGTCGCTGCCCTTTTTATTTGTGTCTTGGAAAAAGTTTTTTGGGCCTTGGTGTGTCACATGACCTGCATCTCCAGCTGTGTGTGGCCACAAAACCAAAACTGCAGTATAGATGAGACATTCTTTGGGCTCAGAAGCATAAAAAAACTCCACGCAGACAGATGCTAATAATTTACTGTGCTACCATAAGAGTTAAGCAGCCCTGTCAGCAGGTGGCAGGGCCTAAAGGCTGTATTGGCACATAGAAACAAGATGATCAAAGCTGCTTTGACCCAGCAGAATGATTCAGTAACTTGCATTAACCACCTTAAGCTTGATTTAATGGTTGGAAACTTATACACCATTTTCTGTAGGTAAGAGATGAACAGTTTTATCTTTAGCACGACTGCAGATCAATCAAGATTAGATCTTGGGAAGTTTAAATGAGGGATCCTTTTGAAAGCTTCTCATTTTTTGATCCACATCCGTTGGTTGATGCAGGAGGTATAAAGCTTCCTCACGAGAACATCCTGATGATGGTGGAGTGTTTGTTTAATTTTAGTGAGGTTATACAGAAGGAGGCCGGTGTACATTTCAATCTGATAATGAGTGTACAGGCTGCAACGTCTATCCATACAAATGTAATTTAGGTCATTTTGGACATCAGGGCTCAGTGGTGTGATGTTGTTCAACTAGTGTTGTTGGTTTGACATTTTAACACAATTTGAGCTCCCTGTATTACTTGAGTGTGATATTCTAGTGCTCTCTCCATCCCTGCACTTTTCCCCAGTGAACTGCAGTAACATTTACACATCAAAAAATGTGAGCATGCTGCGACAGAGGAGTTTAAGATTATTCCCTTCAGCTGAAGGATACTGTATTATACATATAATTCTTTACTGTAAATTCATACTATTTCCAATGCAAACATAATCTTATTTTTTTTGTATCACACATTTTCTTATTTTTTTTTTAGCTATATTGCTTTTTTTCTTTAATTTCTGATTGTGGGATGTTCCCCAGTTTAAATGGAGTTGATGGTAGGATACAGGGATAGATATTTTTTTTTAACTGAAAAGGATAATGTCATCTTTGTTAATCTCTAATAACTACGCTAACAGCACAAAGTCTTCACTCATGTCAATACCAAACTATGATAAAAGTGCTGCTGTTGGTTGAATGCTGCATTTGAATTATATTTTGGTCAGGCTGGAGAGGCTGTCTGAACCTCCCCACCACAACCAATCAATAGGCCTACAGACAGGGTTTAATTTGTGTCGGAGCATGCAGGAGCAGGCTCTGGGACCTCTCAGAATTGGACCAGCACCAATTTGATTGAATCAGCACCTCACTTTGTTTTTTTACATTTTTTTTTTTTCATAATAAAGTTTTTCAAAAAGTGCTTGTCCAGCTATTTTGCATGCAGTTTAAATCTGATTTTTAAAGAGAAAGTGAGAGGGATGTTAGTGACACTTGAAACCTGTGGGCTTTGTGTCACATGAGCTAATTTAGAAACTGCAAGTTCAATTAAAATTCTTACCTTACAATTATAGTGAGTCACATATGAGCAAGTGGACATTTGTGCTGTGATAAGCTTGGATAAATTCAGAGATGGATGTTTAGGTGCAGCTCTGTCTGTGGTACTGTAACAGAGAGGTATAGACATACATCCAAAAGATTCCTGGCATGCTTGCTTTTTGTCGTTGTAAATAGAAGTATCAACCCCTTTATCTCTCCACCTGACCTGCTGGAACAGCACACTCTTTGACAAATTACTTAATACAAGACAACTTAATAAAATACTGTGAAAAAAAGTCTTGTGTGAAAGTAACTTGTCTGTGTGAAATCTCCTGAAATCCAGCTGTTCCTGGCAAAACATGCAAGATGCATGGACATTGAAGACTATGCTCAGCATTCACGATGAACTGTTGCACATGCAGTTGATTCAGCAAAATGCTGGTTCTTCTGAATGCATTTTGAAGCTTGATCCATTCAACTGAAACACTACCAGTACAGTGAGAGCAGGTCGAATACTGGCTGACAGAGCACAGAACTGTCTGACTGTATCCATCTTCCTCATGTGAAGGTTATACACACTGCGGTCACAGGAGCATCTCATCATATTCTCTCCAAACCATCCTGTGATATAAACTTTGCATGAGCATCAGGCACTGTTAGAATTTTTAGCTTTTTCTTCATCATTTCCTCCTTTGACCTGCTCTTCCAGGTCTTCAAGCGCCAACCCAAACACACACTCATCAGCCAGCCCAGGCCAGGCTCAAGAGTCCATTAAACAGGTGTTGGCAGGAAGTCCCACTCTTCCTTGTGGCCCAGCTTTGCATAGTCCACAGTCTAAGTGAGGCTGAGTCAGGAAATATCCAGACTCACAGCATGTTGAATGAAATTTAGGACCATTTTTCTTTTTTCTTTTTTTGAGCCACATGGCTCCTTTTTGGAAAATAAATCTCTCTAAGAAAGTCTGACAGGTCCTAGTTGTAGCAGTCAGGTTAGTTAGTTTGAATGTAAAGTAAAGCTTCATGTTTTGACTTGAAAGACCAACGGTGCTGCCTCTTAGGCTGCTATGTACAAATACCACCATGTTCCAATTATATATAAATTAATATGAAAATAAATATGAACAATTTAATTTTGTTTTTATGTCACTAAGTTATCTAACACTTTGGATTTTTATTACAGCTTTATTACATTGAGATGAGCCGTAGGTAATGATGATATTGTCACAGTTTTTTGTATCATATGAGCTGATGCTGTCCGCTGCTGTGACCACTTGAACTGAAAAAAGTATAATGTGAAAGATAAAAATCAAAAAAACACATTTATTTTTAAATCAAATCACAATCAAGTGAAGTCATGGTAAATTAAGGCAGATGGCCGTCATAGTCGAATGTTACTTTAATACTTAAAAACTCCAACTAGTTGCAAATCACCACTCAAAGGTAAAGAAGAAAAAGAAACGTCATGTTGCAGTTTTAATTTTCTTTTAGTGCACAATGGTGTTGTTGTACAGTTAATTACATGCATGGAAGTATCTAAATTAAGACAGAGCGTAAGTTTACTTAGCCAGATAGCTAACAAATTTATTGCACAGAAGTGGTGGGATCTTTCTAGAAATGAATAACTTTATTTGTCTGCATCGGTTTGAAATCAGGGACCTATCAGGTTGAGGTAAGGTCATCATCGTCCTCAAAATTATCATCATCATTATAAACATGTTTAAAATCACTATCATTTCCCTTATCACCACATGATCATTATAAAGTGATATTTTGTGGACTAAGTATGAATGGAAATAAGAGTATTACAGAGGGATATGTAAGAGCAAACAGGAGGGAATGTTTACTCCCAGGGAGAAAAGTTTTTGGAAGAGAAGTTGGTGAAAAGTTGGTAGCTCTGCAACATCAGGTGTTGCTCTGTGATGCTGTGTTGTGCGAGTGTGTGTGTGTGTGTGTGTGACTCGTCTATCTGGGCTCCATCAAGGCGTTCAGTGTTGCCTCACCGTTTACTCTGCCATAACAAGATAACAGGGGGCCTCCTTGACTCCAGCTTCCCACAGGGTTTTCTGTTGACTTTTTTTTTTTTTTTTTAAGTTTCGAGCAAAACATTTCCTCCTTTGCCATAAAGTATGGAGGGGAAAGTTTGGAAAAGCTGCAGAACAGAAAATCTCTATAGTTTTTTTTTTCTCTCTTATTTTTTGTTATTCCATATTTAGATGTAAAATCTTAGACTGTGAAAGTGCCACTTGAAAATATATTCTCTTGCACGTATGAGAATGAAGTCGATATATAGGAGAAGGGCTAATGTTTCATTTTGGGAAACCAAAACATATTTCACTCTCATTCAGCTTTGGTTTCCAGATACTGACACGATGAATTCCCAGAAAATTAGTATTGAGTATAAGTCAAGGGAGGGGTGATCTCTCATAGCTCAGATTTAGCCTCTGAATATCTTAAAGGCCCTTGCCATTGACTACAAGTCACCCAGAAATATCACATTGTCTCCTTGTTAAATGCCCGCCGCACTCGCCGGATTTGAAGAGCCATGCATAATATGAACCAAGCATATGGGCCTTCACAGTCAAATTTCTATGACGGAGATTTCTTTTCTCTTTCTCTAATGTATTTTATTTGACGAAGACATTTTTACCCCCTTTTCTCTTCTATTGCTCTGTGGGCTCTAAATCCCTCCTGCTATAATGGCTGCTTTTGTTGCATTTCACAGTTCATCACTCATGGAAAATTATGGTCTGGAATCCCCCCCTGTACTCCTTCCACCTCTGTGCTCTGTGAGGCTCCAAGAATAGATGATACAGTAGTGGGCTGCTGGTGAGATACAGTGACTTTTAATTGCTCTTTGAACCTCTGGGGTGGATTTCCCCTCAGAGCTCACTTGCTCTAACACTGATTTTCACAATATCCCCTCCTCTCTTTGGAGCATGGATAATAAATGGATAACTGGCATGCACACACACAAAGACACACACACACACATACACACAAATAGTCCAAGATAGACAAGCTTTGAGAGTGCGGAGTGTAGCTTACGGTGGCGTTCATATTTAGATGCACTCCTGTTTTCATTTATTTGTGTAGTGGGGCTTTTAATGTTAATTGCAGCAGATAAGTGGGAGTCTTTTGAATGGAGCAATCCCAGTGATCCCATCTCTCATTTTTATCCATGGCGGGAGGTCAGATACTCTCAGAGCTGTGGCAGACTCTCTCCCTTCTCTACTCAGCATTTCAAAGCAGCAGAGCCTCCATCCCTTATCAGCACAATAAATACCTTTGTTATGTGTGTGTGTGTATCTGTGTCTACATCCACACAAACACTTTAAAGAACTCTGAACTGCAGTTCACACCTTCTTGTTTAAGATGAATGCTCACATCTATTTTATAGCATAATATGCTGTATATGCTGTGTTAACATAAACTGCTATGCTGTGGGGGAAAAAAAGGATGTTCAAAGAAACAAGTTTCAGTATTTTGTTCATATTCTGCCTGAATTCAGCTTTTTTTCTACTAACTTGCCTTATTAAGTGTTTAAATACATACATGCTACATGTAGGCCGCATGCCTTGGGATCAGTTTTATATGACATTTCCATGTCATCCTGATCGGGAGTGAATATTGAAAATGATCAGATCAGTATCAGAAGGAAAGCAAACGGCTGCAGAATCAACACAGCCTTTGAAAATGCAGGGTAAGATGTATAATGTATGCATTTATCCTGATGTGAAAAACAAGACCATTTGCAAGAAGACATAAAGAACCTACTGAGGAAACATCAAGTAATTAATGGTTTCAAAGCAAAATTGGCAAAGACCTGATGAGAAACGCTGTTTGTTCTCGTGAGCTCAAAGCATCAATAAGTGCTTATTTAACCCTGATAAGTAAATGGAATTATTTCAAGTAGATGTAACCTTCACAGAAGTTTAATGTTTTCCTTGCATGTGTTTCCTCTGAGCATTCATTTCCCTCAGACACCTCTTAGGCCCATTCTGTCTTCCTCCTTGTTTGAGGGAAATGGGAGGCTGTACTCGTCACCCTGACAGGCTTTGAAAAAAAGACTCCTGGATTACCTTGACTGACAGCTCCCAAACCTTAAGATCTGTTGTGTCTGGCCCACACCGTGCATAGGGCAAACTCTGAAATCAATAGCAACCCATATCAGTCATAGAAATTCAATGCTGAATATGAACACTGAGTACCCCCTCATGAACTGCATAAGAGCATTTTTATTTTTTTATGCTGCTTGTCTTCGATATTTTTTTCCCTCGCAGATATATGTACAGCCGCAGCTAAGAGAAAGTGTAAAGTTTGTTGGGACGTGCACCTTTTTGAAGCATCAAAAATAGAACTCAGGGAGATGAGAGGCCACAGATGGAATTGCCTTCAAAGTACAAAGTCGGCAGTCTTTTAAAGTGATATTACACCCCCGCAGAACATTTTCATTTTCCTGTGCGCTCAGCTTGATCTGACACCTAGAAGTAATTTGACATTTGCTGCCATGTATCATTTTGGATGACTACTCATTGTTTCAAACGAGGCTGGGTTACTAGTTAAAAAAGACAGCAGGCAACAAAACAAGTAAAATGAAGTGACATTTATACTAGAAAGTCAAACGAACTCATCTGTCAAACCCATACAATGGTACAAAGTGTAAAAATTTACAAAAATATAACAGTAACTGAGATTTTTTCCAGCCGTTTGAACTTTTAGAAGAGCAGTAAAATGGCTCCTCTGTGCACTGTCCTACACATGGCTGAGTTGCTTTGTAAGCTAGCATCTCCTCAGCAGAGGGAAGCGGAGCGGTCAGCGCACAAGACGAAGGCCCAGAAAATGTGCTTGCTTAATTAAAGAAGGGGAATAACCAATGCAGCTATTTACACCTTATTCTGACATAAATCTGCAGTTATTGCACTGGTGAGACTGTCCTCTCCCCAATTTAGGAAGTACCCGAGAGCTTTTCCTTAATAAGCAATCCTCTTAATTAAGCCAAGCAAGGAGTTACAGTCTCTTTTCCGCGGGAGGGAAAAGGACAAGAGAAGCTGAATTTAACTAGAGGGGAGGCAGTTAGCAAAAAAACGTCATGGATATTGAGATGGTTAGCATTTTGTTAACTTGAGTCAGGACAGAAAGAGTAATTGGTAAATTGGGTGTAGACTTGCAGTGTCTGCAGGACTTTGGCCTAAGGGTGCTGGAATATGGACGCTTGGCATTTCAGCCTCTCCATCTCCCAAGCCGTCCACTCAGGCAATACTGTCTGCCTCAGTCCATTGCTCTCCTA
The DNA here is from genome assembly GCA_029783645.1 of Ctenochaetus hawaiiensis. Lineage (NCBI taxonomy): Eukaryota > Metazoa > Chordata > Actinopteri > Acanthuriformes > Acanthuridae > Ctenochaetus > Ctenochaetus hawaiiensis. The sequence continues at coordinate 20,030,180 of JAPZDY010000013.1, read as the reverse complement.
ATTAGCAAGTTGTTTTATTTCCTGTGGCAGTTAAACTAGATTCAGTCTTTTTTTTGTTAATTTTTTTTTTCAGGCCTTGCTGTCTAGAATAAGAGGAGAAGCGTTGAAAACATTTCCCACAAGTTGCCAGGCACATGTCAGAGAAGTATCATGTGACAAGGGTGCAAACGGTAATCTGTTCATTATGTTTGCAAGAACAGCTAGCGATTGAGAGGCTTGGCGTGGAAATGCATTTTACATCTCCTCTTTCTGCACATCAGAGGCTCTATAATGAAATGATTTAGTTAGATGTGCCAGGCATTAGCTGTTACTCTGGGACACACATTGTTGTCACGTTGAAGGCTCTCTTTCAACGACATTCAGCATGGCTTCAGACTATTCCCCGACCGTAAACATGAGGGCGATACGCCAAGCTGCAGACACTGTGGCAGGATGCGCTGGCATTTGATATGAGTCTGCTACCCTGTCCTCGCCTGAATTCTCTTGGATCTCATCAAGGGCTTTCTTCTACTTGTATTATTAGCTGGCTTGCTGTCTTGCCATCACCCTTACTGCCTCAGAGAATAAGAGAGAAACACTTAGAAGCAGACAATTACACGTCAGTTGCTGATTTACATGTATATAATTACCTATTTTTTATGTAGATGATGGATTTATCTTTAGTCTGCCCTTCAGAGTGTGTTGGCATCATATCCTACCTATCAAAGCAATATGAGTTTCCCTGAGCAAAAAACCTTGTGTCCCTTTGTATTTAGATATTGACTTTATGTGTTTCTCAACAGCAGAAACAAACACATAAAAAACAGAGGGTTAATAACAACTTTTTTAAGATTTTATGTGCCATGTTTTATGTTAAGCATTAAGTGCTGGACTCTGAATTCTTGGCTCAGCTTAATATTTAGCAGAAAGAAAACAGTGGTTTCTATCATCTTATATAACACAGCGATATAGCACATAAGTTTATGTCCTAATTATTTGGAAATATTCTTATAACAATAGACACATTTTGTAGACTGCTGCAGTGGTGAGGCGATTAACTCTCTGTCATGAAACAACACAGCGGAGAATTCTCCTGTCAGTAAAACACCAATCCATGGCACCTGACAACATACCTCTTCATCCAGTATTTACAGCTACAACAGACCCTTTTCACAGCAGATGTTTTGACTTGTCAAAGCAGAAAAAAAAAAAAGGAATTCAGGATGTTAACGATCGCTGTATTCCATTTAAATGAGCCAGTTTTAGTAATGTGGTATTGTAAATGCTCACTCACTAACATGCCTCACTGGGGTATTTAATGGAAGGGAGCCATGTTTGAGATGCTGGTTTGACTTCACAGAACATTCTGAATCACACATAACATCACTGGTGTTAGTGAATCCCACCAGTTTAGCAACTCTGCTGCTTCCAACACATACTGGCTTTTTTTAAAAAACAAAAAAAACAAGGGGGGCGGGGGGGCAAGCGCACTGATGGACTGTCTGTAATTCTGCACTCATTTTGAATTTTGCTCTACAACGACTAAGCAATTTGTTTAAGTCCCAGCTGAATAAAACACGTCCTGCTAATAATCCTAATTAGCTCCCCTAATGTACCCCCTCCTCCCCTTCTAAATACTCCCTCTGGTGTGCAATTGAGGTTGGAGCCCATTCAGATCTGCTGCTGCCTCACAGCTGCCTGTCTGACTGACTGATGGTAAGACTTTCAGCCACTCTGCAGGGTGAGGAATAGTGTTACATTTGAGACTCAACAACAAAGCATCCCACCACACACTAGACATCATTTCACCACAGTGCTTTAGATTTTATACCTTTGATCATTTTTAAGTATGGCACAGTTTAGGATCAAACAGTTATTATTATTAATTATTACCTTTTGACTGCTGGGGATATCAAAGAGACTAATTTCAGATTTAATTTAATTTATATCAATAATATATTTTTATTTTGAGTCATGCAGTGTGCTTCAAGGAATTGTAACCTTGTTGGTCCACTCAGCGTCTGTCTGACAGATGACAATTTGTAGACATTCATGGTTTCCAGATGATGAATCCTATGACTTTGGTAACTGACTTTATTTTCAGCACCAGCAGCAGGTTGACACCGATGACTGAATGATGGATTGCTCTTAAATTTGGTACAGACATTCATTTTTCCTGCTAAGGATTTATGCTACTTCCTTTATAATCAACTAGTTTTGTCTAGACAATCTTGTTGACTAACCATTTTTAATCCTAAGAAACTAAAACATCTATTAATATGTCTAACAATTAAATTGTCAAAACCACTGTTTATTTAACTGTGTAAGTTAAATCAGTCACAAGCTTCTTCATCTTCCGTCTCAGCTGCCACCGTCACTAGAATTTTTGGGAATAATTAAAAAGAATTCTTATTCACCAGGATGCAGATAATTTATGAATTTACAAACAGGAAACAACTAGATTTAGATCAGATGACAAAACCCAGAGGGGGAAAAAAAACCACATTTTCAGCTCTTAGCCTGGTGTTAATGATATCATGGAGCAAAACCTGGCACAAGCCCCTGATTTATTGCTACTGACTCCTTTGAACCTGAGGAAGTGCTTTTGGGGAACAGATCATAGGAGCCAACGTGTGTCTATATGTGTGTTGGTGTGTGTGAATGTGTCTCGCTGTGCATCCGGGTGCCATGTGGCACCGAGCGACTCGGCTTTGCTCTGCCAAGAGATAAGAACACAGGGTAAGCCGCTCGCTGTGCCAGCCTACTGGATTTCACCTCTGAATCGTCTTTGTGGCAAATTGTAGGGCTGCTCTATTTCCAAAGTCACAATACTTGCAGAGAACAGCACTGACTTTATATTCTGTACATGAGGATTTATTTAAAATAGATTATCAATGGCAAAGCACTCAACAGAGAAGAAAAAAGAAGCTGAACCCTGCAAGCGCTGGAAACTGTGAGGTTGTTAAAGCATTGTTCATGGAGGACAGTTTCACATGGTGATTAAAATATTAGCGTGTAATAGGCTGGTGTAATTGTTTTGATTATGTAAGTACTTAAATCTTAAGCACTTTATATAATTATAGCACCACAAAGATTATGTGAGAGATGCTGTTTTAATCTAGAGCATTAGTGCAGATCAGTGCACAGTGAAATAAAAGGAGGCTGGCTCCCGAGGTAAAGGTGTTAGACTGTTGTTGCTGACTGGATGCATGTTTTGCAGAAGACTTCTGCCAGTGAAATGTTGGCAGTAGTCAGCAAACAGGTCTGCAATAAGAGGGCAGTGCCTGCTGGGAAGTGTAGGCGGAGGCTGGCATATGGCTGACGGTGCTCACAGGTTTCTGCCTCAGCAGTGATTACCCTTGTTAGGCTGCCTTTTTAGCTTGTTTCAAGTGTTCAGAACTGAGACAGTCAGTCCCATAGGACTGATTTATCCTACTGGACAAAAGGGTCATGGTATAGTGTTTCTGCAGCTTCTTCAGTAGTTGAATTACATATTAATTTAATAAATTACTGACTCGAGAAGAGTGTTTTTTAAAAAATTCTCTTCTTTTTTAAAGTCCCCCATCATACACACATTTAGTGTTTCAAGTTGATTTTCTTTAACTAAAGTCTCTGTAAACAGTTTCCTCTCACTGTCCTCCCACCAGATCACAAATTAGAGAAAATTCAGTTTGATTAGAAATGTTGCTAATCACTTGAATCGCTTTCATTTTTTAACTGTGTTCTCAAACCAATTAGAAGCTGTGAGCACTTTGCAGGACTTCTCTTTGCCCTCAGTGTTGATTCCAAGGCAAAATGCTGCTGCCCTAACTTGCTGGTAAAAATTATACAAAAATTGTTGCAAAACAAAAAAAAGTTGTTTACCCACACTCCATCATGACTATTTATTGACTTATCATGTATACATCATTTTTAGAATTTGTTTTTTGAGATGCATTAAAGGACTACAACTTGCATCACCTTGCATACGCTGTGTTAAGAAAAAAGAATAGAATAAAAAATAATTGTAGAACAATAAATAAAAACCTTGTACCTTGTTGTATGATACCAGAATAGAATATCAGCAGACACTCCAAAGTGCTGAATAAATAGTTGTTTTTCACAGTAAATCTTCCCCTAAAAAAGACACCAGATATTAACATCAGTTTAAGACAAAACAGTAACACAGTGCTTTTTGTAGTCCAGATGGTAAACATATATAAATATCTATTTTTGGTCCACAGCTGCCTTACCTGTGTTGCCTTGGTAACTTGCATATTAAGGGTGAGATAATGACTGGAAAATCCAAATGTACCATCGGACCTCATGTTTCTGTCAGATGCAAGTGCTCTCTGACTTCTGTGGATCAGTGTCTGTGCTTTAAGAAGCACGATGTGAAACCTCAAACAAATGAGGTTCGCACACCTCGGTCACAGGCGCAGCTCATTACTGCTTTCACTCCCTTGTCTCAGTCCTGTTAAAACCTCCTTAGACTTAACATTTCAAATTCAATGCTTCCCCTTCACAAGAACTGATTTGAAGTGTGTTGTGGTTTGTTTTTGGAAGCTCAGGCATCTGACACTGGAGAACAGGTTGTGATACTGCAGATTTCTGTTGGGAGGATAAATAACTTGAATGAGATTGACATTATTCTCTTCATGATATGCCTGTTACACTCTCACTGAAATGTGTCAAGCTTAAAGCACATTTTAATCCTAACAGGCTAAGATGGTCCTCTTTAACCATCATAGCTGCTCCCTGAGGGAACTATAGTAAAAGACAAAATTATAACCTGCCCTGTTTTAGGCTACTGTACACTGAACCATTGTTTACCTTTGTTGTAGAAACGCTTGTGGCATAGCTCTTGTTTTTACCCCTTTTCAGAGCCATTATAAGTTATACCTTATGAATATTCAGCACAGAAACTTTTATATAAAGGCTTGGTAGAGATACATTATGTTTGAGTGACAGCCCCTAAACATCCTGCTCCCCCTCCCCCCAAACCTTGTCTTTCAGATCCCTTATGGACACCGCCTGGCTGCTTTCAGCATAACAATTTAAATCCCACCTGGTACTACCTCTTGTCACACTGACAGCTGTCATCAAGTCGGCCGTGTTCACTGTTTAGTTTGCTTTTCAAATTAGCAAGTGGAAATTCTAACAATGGTCTTTGTTTTTCCTCTTCTGAAAAAGGAGAAATACACCCTCAGGGAATGCAACCAGGCAGAGAGTGAGTTTTTGTTCATGTTGTTGAGAACTGACAGGCAGTTTAATTTGTCATTTGCAGCAGTTTGCTGCCGCGAGTATTGAAGTTCTGAGTGTTTCAGTTTGGATTTGTCTGCTAGACACTCATGGTACATAATCACATTTGTTGTACACTGTACACGGTGCACACTGCACGCTTCCACCGAGGGTTTTAAAGCTTTCAATAACATTCTGAAACACAGCCAGTGACTTATTGGCAGGATGGTACTGTGCAGGTCTGGAGAGCAAAAAAGTTCAAAGTTTTTTTTTTAACTAAGTTGCTGCCTCGGAGACATCATTATGAAATATCCCCATCTGACACTAGAAATCAATTCCAGTGGAAAAACAGTCATTTTTCAAGGTCTGATTTTAAGAAATACATTTATTTTAACCCAAACCAAAGGCAAGGTTTTGCATTCCTAACTTTAAAAACCATAGAAAAAGTATTTGAAACCAGCAAGAATTGTGAGATCAGCTCCTTATCAGGATCAAAACATTCATAGAAAGGAATCACACCTTAACTGCCTGTAAAATTGCAAAACAATCATTACCTTGAAGTGCACCAGTATTATAACAATGATTTAAACTTATTGGCGGCCATAAATAAGGAGTAAGTGGAGCCTGTGGAGTAATCAGCTAATGTTCTGAAAGCAACAAACAATAATATTTAACTGGCTCACAGAGCTGGAGCACTGAGGCGTGCCAACCTGTAATCACTTTCTTCTCAGATTTACTCCCAGTCAGGTCCGCTGCATTTTAGTTGCACAGCCAGCCATGACCTGTATCTTTATTTGTTCATGTGTGCAGACATGTGAGTAAAAGCTAACTGGACGTAAAGTATGTCACCCTGCCTGGTGATGGTACAGTATATGCTGAGGTGAGGAGCGGACCTTCCTGAATTATTTAGATCCGGCCTGGCTGATCCCATCCTCCTCCTTTCCTAATAGAGAAATTGTGCTGTTAGGAGATTCAAGTTGAGTTAAGCACACCAGGATTTCTAACTAGCACCTCATTTCTTCTTTCTCATATGCTGCATCTCTTTTCTTGTTCTTTTTTGTTGGTGTTTTTCAGTTATAGTCAAAAGCTGTTAAATATTTAAATAGAGTTTTTATCTTAATTGAAGTACGGACCACCACTCAAGGATGGTAACTTTGATTTTAAAATAATGTTATCAAAGCAGCAGTGCCTCAATCCCACTTGTATTTCCAGACTCACACATTCTTTTCCGAATATGAGCTGCCATGTACGCACTCGCAACCACACACCTACAGGAACATTATGCACAAAATTACTCAACTTTGACACTTCCCTCTCAGTTTCCTCCTTGCTCTTCTCACATTTTTTCCTTCTCATCTCAATTGCTCCTGAGCCCAAACACAACTTCTGTTACATAGCTGTACAACACAGTACCTCTCACTGGAGAGTTCAGCCTTCAGGGAGCGAATTAGGTTGTCTCTTCGACCTGTTTCAGCACCTCAAGTGAAATTGAAAGAGAGAAGTGAGAAAGTAGTTATCGCTGAGGAATGGGCTAATTAACTTTTGTAATTTGAAAGAGTAATACTTTGTCCTCTAACAGTTCCCACTGTAGGCATGCTAAATGGATCTTTTCCAGTGCAGCTGCAGTGGAATATAAAGCTTTATGCTGATGATATAACACTGTGCCTATACATTCCTCTGCTCAGTATCGACTTTTCCTCGTCCTTCAAATAAGCTTGTTGTGCTTTAGGTGACAACCCCTTTGTGTTTTTGTGTCGCAAACAAAGTGCATAGCATAGCTGGACTTCAAGGCCTTAACTCTAAATTGAAGATGGACTGTATACCACTTGTGCACAATAACCTCTGTTCTTTCCACATGAAAGTACACTTTGTTACATGGCTGTGTTTGAAGTCACTGAAGTTCTTCAACAGAACTCAGGCTCCTTGCACAACATACACCAAACCAAAGATTCTCATTCTCTATCTCAGAAAGCTTCAGAAGAAACCTTCTTGTTTGAAACTAAAGAGTGCAAATCTAAGCTCAGTAGTTATTTAGCTTGTAACAATGGTTTTTATTGTTTGTGTATTTCAATCTCAGGGCTTCATTGTGAAAGAAAATAGTGGAGAAATGACAGGCTGCATAGTCTCGTCTTGGAAATCTTGCACTTCTGACCATCTTGCCAGCACAAAAACACAGTAAAATACATTTTGAAATGGGAGTTTTTGAAGACAGTGCTGCTTACAATTCTTGTACTACCAGACCTTTATTGTGGCACTTCAAGCATGGCAGGTGCACTTGCTGTTTGTAAGTTAAATTGGCATTTACAACTTCCAGTTATGTTAAATTTCCACATAAAGCCACAGCTTGTTCTCAGGGGTTTATTGATATTCAGTGGGTTTATTAATTCAGGTAGATTGGCTGTCATTTTCCCATTAAGAAGTTAAAACTGGAAGGAAGTTTGGCAAGGCTGTTCTGTATGGCTGCCAACAGACTCTCACCAAGGGTTTCAGTCTGGAACTGCAGACACAGACACACATACACACACATTCACAGTGTCAAGCCAGTGAAACAAGATTGCTTTCACTCTGTGTGTCTGTGTAAGTATCCTCATGTAGTAGGCCTAATTTTTTTTAGATAAGACTATTATTACAATTTAATTTTAAGTGTATTGTCAATAAATGTCTATTTAGGTATTTTATAAAACTGATTACTAGAAGACAAGGATTTATTAATAATCTACCATAATTTCCAGACTATAAGCCGCTACTTCTTTTGCACGCTTTGAACCCTGCGGCTTAAACTACAATGCGCCTAATTTATGGACAAAAATTAACGAGAAAGTGTGTGATGAAGTAATTCTGAGGCTGTTAAATTCCGACACTGAAGAAGACTTTAGTGGTTTTAGTTGTTAAATTTAGTGGGTGTGGCTTATATTCAGGTGCGGCTTATAGCCCGAAAAGTACGGTATGTTTGGATGGGGTAAGAACCTGGAAAACATGTTTTGACCAACAAAAAGTGAGAAAAAAAAATGTTCTAAAATTAGGAGGTCAGAATGTCTAAGATCTCTTATTGTTAAAAGCCATTGAAAAAATGCATTTGCTTTCAATATCTTATTCAAAAACAACGGGCATTAACATGCTATAACAGTCTCAACTCCACTCATTCTTCTGGGAAGCTTTTCCAACAGAGTTTGGAACCCAACTGCAGGGATTTATTCTTATTTATTTACCAGTGCATGAATGAGGTCGGACATTGTTGTTGGACAATAAAAACTACTGTCACAGTCCCGCCTTACTGAGGCCTGCACAACAGATTGAATTCAAGAATTCATTCTTGTTTGGATGCAGCCTCCATCAGACTCCAGCCACACTCACTGGTCAGGGTTCATTATTTGTTCACCTCTGACCAAGCAGCTCGGTCAGTCAAAAGAAACACTGATGCACTGCTGAGCAAGTTCTTATGACAGTGATAATGACTGGAGCAAAGGAGGCAGTCAGTGGTGTGCATGAACAGGCTCTTTTTAGCCTGTTCACGCACATACGCGTTCGGACCTGTTCATGCAAAATCGCAAACATGCCAATTTTTGAACAGTGATTGAAGATTTCTGTTTACAGCTAACATCCAAACAATTTAAGGATGCTTACTCAGTTTGAGCAGCACCCAGCAGCAGAGCATTTACTTTCCCAGGATAGCAAACTCATGAGCCCACCCTGCTCTGCCTCTGGTTAGTGCACATCGCCTTCATGGAATGAGTTAATCAGGTGTAGGCATGGATAAAGCTGGGGTAAGAATGACAAAGTAAGCAATCACGGGCAGAGTTCTGTACATGGGTATGCAGTTAAGACGCACCTGCTGAATATTTACAGGAGTTCAATGGAAAGATCAAAATGTATTAAATTTTACATGTATGTATATATATATATGTATATATTAGGGCTGTCAGTCGATTAACATTTTTAATCGCGATTAATCGCATTTTGTCCTGAGTTAACGCGCGATTAATTGCGATTAATTGCAAATTTTTTACCC
>JAPZDY010000013.1:20008605-20020872 GCA_029783645.1 Ctenochaetus hawaiiensis | reverse complement strand
CGCGCGTTAAAAAAATTAGTGCCGTTAAAAGGAGTTTGAGTTAACGCGTTATTAACGCATTAACTTCGACAGCCCTAGTATATATATATATATTTGTTTTTTGTTTTTTTTTGCAGATACTGTAGAGTCAGGGTTAAACTGGAGGTGCAGTGTTATGCATTCCCTTTAATTTTTTCCACCACTGCTTCAGTGACACCATATTTACATTGAATTGAAACACCAGTTTGACTGTGTCAATGTCAATCACTATAACATTATAAAAAAAATACATTTTTTCTTCTTTTTCCTCTGTTAATGTGTCTTTTTTTAGCTAGCGTTTTACACAAAACGAACAAAAGGCCCATTTAACCAAACACTGAATTGTGTTTACTTTGTGTAAGCATCATTTGAACCAAGAATTTTTCCCTTCGGCATCCAGCACTCGCCCTTCCCCTCCCTTTTTCTCTGCCACCACCTCCCTGCCAGTGCATTCTCCCTCGCCAGTATGAAAACTAGGCCAGCTGAACAGGGTAGGCACGGAGCAGTTTGCCGGTGTAGTTGAAATGTGAGATAAAGGGTGAAGTCAAACAGGCGGCAGCGGCAGCAGCGAGGCTCGGCATCGTCGCCAATTTCCCAAGTTGCATCTGAGAGCTGTCGAGGTGTTTGCTTCCTGCCATGTTTAGCGTGGTGACAGAGCATTTGTAACACCTCCGCCCATGGCTTCCACAATTCTGTCACGTCAGGTAAAATCAACTTACAGAGGGGAGAAGTAAAGAAAGAGGTGGTAGGGGGAGAGAGGGAGAGGTACGTACAGCAGTAAGAGAGAGATCTTTTCCTGCTCAGTGAGTGGGAGTTTGAGATGTTGTTGAGGCTGGAAACACAGGTGCTGCACCCCAGTTTCATTCTGCATTGTTATTGTTGTCAGTCACAGGGAAAAATGTCTTTGCAGGGATGGTAGAGAACAGCTGAACAGAAGGTCAACGGTGAGAATGAACAAAAAATAACCCCACCTTGAATGAAGCACACTTCCACCTCCTGGATGAAGCACATTGATTTTATACCGTCTGAATTAAAACCAGCAGACCTGTGTCCTTAATGGTGCTTGGTTGAAAAGAGCTGTGAAAAAACAGGAGTCTTGTTACCACATGTATGCCTAAAACTAGTTGTTGTAATGTGTGTATGAACTGCAGAAACAAGAAAGGTTTTTTTTTTCTTTTAGTTTTGTTAATATGTTCACAAGTAGCTTGTCTATAGATAGATAGATAGATAGATAGATAGATAGATATGCAGTGTTTGGTGGTGAAAAAATGATTTCAATTTATGTAAAGGACTACACAGCACAAAATACAGAGGTGTAACAAAAGGGTATATTATTATTTTATTAATAATCAGTAAACAAGGCAGTCTTAGTTAAATCAATAAAAAGAGAAAAAATAAACAGCAATTCTTTATGAGTGCAAACTGATTACAAACAGATCCTGTAAATCTCTTATGGAAGCACAGCTGCTCAGCGAAGCTTTAATGGAGAAACAATAGACAGGAAAATGAAATGCATTTAGTGGCATAAAGTCACTCTGTAAGAAATGATTCACTTATTTTCACTTGAAAATTTAAATGCGCCTCCTTATCACTGGCAATTTTATTTTCTTACATGGTTGACAGTCGCAGTGGGGATTGTGTGTTTGTAGTTTAGAAATTGCTTTACCTGCGATTACACCTGTGCGTCACCAGGGGTTTGTTGGCAAGCGTTGTCAGGAGCGGTTTTACATGCATGCCTGGTTTCAAGCACAAAAATAAATTAAAGTCGGATTCGGGGCTTAGAAATAATTGCACGTATGATTGATAAATGAGGCCCCAGGTGCCTCAGCTGAAGATACCAGAGTCTGGCTTTCATTCAGTTGCATTTGATTAAACTAATTAATATCTTCCTCCTTTGTTTGAACCTTCTACTGTTGTTATGGCTGAACCACAGATGTGTACAGAATATGGCTCTTGATATCACACTAGACATGTAGGAATCTCATATTTAAAGTCCAAAACATGTGGTAACCTTGAAAAAAATTGCTTCTCATTTACAGTATTTTGGATTTATTTAGCAACCTTCCTGAGAATAAGAAATGTAAGGTGAAATCTCACTGTGGTGGCACAAATATAGTTCTGATTGCTCAAATGTGTCTCTGTGAGAGTTCATAAATAGTCAAGAACCAAAATAGGACATGAGAACCTGCAGTCAGCATTGTTCTCTTTCATTTTACAAACCCAGTCTACAAAAACTTACTTTCAAAAACCTCTACAAATAAGGAACACTAGATTCAGAAGATATTACGTTTGTCCCAGATCATACTGTACACTGTAAGCAGACAATTTTGAAGATAGTGTATGCATATTAAAAGCCTAAAAAGTCTGATGATAGCACATTCCCAGGACATTCTTTAAAAATGGATATCCTTGAATGTGACAATTCTTAATGTTTCTGTAGATTTGACTTCTTTTAACTGTGAAATAGTAAAACACCCAAATGATGTTCTTCACACAGTTCCCCCAGAGTCACCGATTATAGAAAACACACTTGAAGGAGCTACTCTGATTTATTCTAGTGTCTGTCAAGACATTAGACGTGTCTGTAAGTGCAAACAGGAACTCCTCATTTCCAAAGGAGCACTTAAAGGATGCAGATTTGCCAAAATATAAAATCATATGTTAAGCTAACAATGCAGGTTAGTATATAAATTAAGTTCAGTATTCTGGCATGTGTCATCCTGCACAGCTTCCCATCAGTTCTCACTTGACATTTTGTGCAGTTCAGGCTAAGTCAAGACTATTTACAGGTAGAATAAGTAGAATGAGTCCAGGCTTTATTATTTTGAGTAATTAAGCCCTATAGTTTAATAAGACCAGCACCAGGCAGTGTGACCATCCAAATCCTTACATCACAAAAGCAGCCATCACATGAATGCTGACTGCTGCTAACAGCACAAGCATGCTAACTTTCTGGATGAGGCCTTTACTCCCAATTTTCCAGGGAAAATATGGACATTTATGTGAAATCTTACTTCAGAGCAGTTTTATATATATTTTTTGTCCCATGAGTGTAAACAGAAAGGTCATCTTTCCTGAAGTCCAAGACCAGATATCCCTTTATTTTAGCTATTTTAAGCTTATCTGTTGACTCCCTAATGAGCACAGCTTGTGTGCCGTGATCACAAAACAACCGCTGCATCTAATCCCCTCTTTAAAGTGGGTTGCAGCCTGAAACTGATGTGTTTCTACTGCGTTAAGTGCCAGAAAGGTACACAGGAAATTTTACAGGCCACACACACACACACTCACACACACACACATTGCTCTGTGTGGTCTCATTAGTTTGAATCTCTTAGTTTAATTAATCACTAACGGAGTGCTTAATTCATCTATAATTTCAGCAGAGTGGAGTTGATTAGTGTAGTATTTCCCTCTGGCCCTGTTAAACTTTTTGATTTCCCTTTCTGTATTCCTTTTTTTTTTTTTTTTGGCCCCTCACACCCCCCTCCCCTCACTTTTCTCTCCTCTTGTATAATGGCGGCTCATCAAGAGCTCAGAGACAATCAGCTGGCGGAGCACCCTTGACTCCCTTTTGAGGATTGTGATTATGATGGCAGCAGATACTTGAAGTTATTGTCGTGGAATCGAGTGGATCCACTCGTGTTTCATTGTTACTGGCTGTGCATTATTAAAGTCTTCCTTCAGTTTTTGCCTTCTGGTCTGCCTGCTTTTTTTAGCCTGAAGTGATGAAGTGGAAAAGAGGGCACGTTTTCAAAGTATCAGCTGCCTTTTGCTTTGCTGCATTGTTGCTGCTGCTAAAAAGCTCCTTCAGCTTTGATTAAATGATGTATGATGAAAGTGATTGACACATTTCAAGATTATATATGTTAATTACAGGACTTTTGGTGTCTGTCTTTGCATTGATTTATGTTCACAAGTGTTTTCTATAACGTTTAACTAAAGACAGAATTTATCATACTGTGACACTAATGACACTTTTTGAATCCCTTTCCCTTTTTGAATCAAAACTCTGAAGTGTTTGCAAGAGGATTTTTTTTTCTGTGGTTACATCTAATAATAACATTGGGTTATTAGTGTTTTTTTTAAATCAGAGAAAAGTTTGGAAGTTTTATTCATTTTTATATCCACTAAGCTGTCAAGAATCATAGGAATGTTGCAAACGCAGTGTGTAAATGTGTGTTTGTGTATTTGTCCTCATTTTTCTTAAGGGTTCTGTGTGACTTGCCTTTAAAATGAATATGTGTGTGTGAGTGTATGTGTGTGTGTGTGTGTGTAAGCCTGCGTTGTCTGTCAGTGTGTTTTGAGTGTCATGATCCTCAGAGCTCGGAGAGAGGAAAAGGCCCAAGCTCTTTTTTCCCAGGAGTCATCTGCCAATCATTTTCTCAGATTCAGTGGTAAGAAAAAAAAAATGGAGGGGAGGGAAGGAGACAGAGGAAGAAGAATAAAGCGGGGGAAAAAAAGAAGAAAAGCCTCCCTGTAGAATGACTAAATAGACCTTCAGTGATCTGACAGAGAGGCCTGGAGCTGAATCCCAACTACGCTCCGCACAGTTAAATATCCTCACCGCAAAGGCTGAGCTTTACCACAATATTGATTTTAATCATCTCTTAAAAGCTCTGACTTTAAAAAAATAAATAAAATAAGAGCCCCTAAAGACGGGAGAAAAGAAAATAGAAATCTTGTGAATCCGGAAGATGACACCTTATTGGATTTTTTTGACATATCCAACACCCTCAGCCCCCAACCTCATCCTGCAGACCCCTTTGAGATAATTAAAAGGTGTTAAATTTACCCCCTGCTCTGGCCGCCGCTGACCGAGTCACAGAAGCGCTCATTAACTGGAATAGATTCTGTGTGTTCTGGCAGCGGTCTGTAGAGCCACTAATGAGGGGTGAAGCTTGATGACGGAGGCTTGATTGAAAAGGCATCGCTAGGAGTGAAATATGATGGCACTTATATGACTGTAAGAGCTTTCAGTAAGAAAATTGTGTGATGGACACCACGCTGCAATTCTCATTCATCAATGGCAGCAGGCTGGATGTGAATTAATATCTTCTAATAGTGTTGTTTTCATCACTTTTCCTTTTTTTCTGAGTATAAAGTATGTATTTTTCTTACTGATGTCAAGCAAGAATCTTAAAAGTGAGGCTCTATCCAGAAAACCCATACTGGATCTCTTTATTGGCGTGAAGGTCAGAGGAATCAAGTATCAGTAAAAGCAGAACAGTCAACAAGCCTGATTTTTATTACAATCACGTTAACCCACCCATAGAGACAAGGCTCTTCTTTTTTTCTTTCTCATCAACAGTCTGACTCTATTTTGCCCAAAAGTAACAAATCAGTTAACAGACATGATAGCAGAGCAGCAGCAGCAGCAGCAGACATCAGGGTCTTTATGTGACGTTCAGGGACATTATAGAGTGAAGGTCATCATCTTTGGCAGCACTCAAACTCCAACATGCCTAGTAGCTGTGAACATAAACAGAAGAAAACAGAAGTGTACAATAATGCATCAGGTCATGAACTAGGGATATGAAAATTTTGATCTAATGGCAGAAAAAGATTGAATAATCAACAACCATGTTCAATTTAAGATTCATTAGTGGAAATATCAAAATTCAAGTATCTTTAATGGTCTTTCTACAAAACCAGGTTGAACAACAAAATGCAGTTATAGTTCATCTATGCTACTATATCAGGTAAGAGTATTAATAATTTTTAAGTTGATGAAAATAAAAAATACTTTTTTACAATTGAGCACTAAGAATAGGTTGAGCAATCTCACAGCCTGGAAATCAAAGCTGTACTTTGGTCTGGTGGTACAGCACAAAAGATACTTTTGTATCACTTTCCAGACAGCAGCAGGGTGAACACACTGTGGCTGGGGTGGGTATTGTTATTTAATATTTTTTGGGCTCTGCACAGACACCCCCCCTCACCGACATCAATGATGCTCTACAAACAGGTACCAATGATTTTCTTAGTGGTTTTAATCACCTGCTGCAGAGCCTCTCTGTCCTGAGCTGTGCAGGACAGAAAGCCTATGCAGTCTCCATGATTTACAGTCTCATGGGAGTCTCCATAATTTACAGGGTTATGTGAAAATTGTAAGAGAACATATGACTTCTCACCACTAAAAGTTGCTAAAAGCAAGCAAAACACGAACAACAACAAACTGAAAAGATCTTCTTGATTCTTCTTGATTCTACTTTTCCTATTTTATCTCATTCTGTCTAATATATTTTCATTGCTTGACTGGATGTCAGAATTTAGCTTTTTCGGCTAAACTGCGTTACATTTAGAGCATTTAGAGCTAGAACATATAATTTCCCACTACTATCAAAGGATAGTTCCAATCTAGAGTCGCATACTGATTAAAGCATATTGCACTTTATGAATTACAGGGTTCACACTAAATAAACATTGAACATTGTACTAGTGTGTGTTTTACTACACTTGTATTTTCCAATGACAAATAATCAAATAAATAAATGGACGGGTTAGGATTAGGGTTAGTTAGTCGGTTAGTCCCAGGTTTCGCTGTATTTTTAGTCATTGATGTCAACGCCCTTTTTTATAGCTCAAATATTCCTTTGTGCTTTGCTTCTTTGCCCTCTGGCATGAGGAAAGAAAATGCTCAAGCTCTAATTTGTAAGGAAACCTTATTGTTGCAGCAGGTTGGGGGTTTGTATCCATGGGGAGGAAGCCAGGGCAGCTCCCTGCGCTGGGTTGAGCCTCTTAGCTTGGTCAAGGTGACAATGATCCATGTCTCTCTGGAGGGCTTCTATACAGGATATGTAGCGTTATTATACCATTAAAAATACCCATGGTTGGACAGATGGAAGAGGGATAGAATTGGCAATGGGGGGATGGAGCAGTAGTGAAAGTGTAGCCTCTGCTTCATGGTGTCAACTCCTGAGGGATTTCTTAGCCAACAGATAGAAGGTGATCATGGCTACAGGCAAGTCTGCTTTTCAAGTCTGAATGTATAGAAAAAAATTCCACAGTCTTCATGTTATCTGACAAGACAGTTTGAGTGAGAGATGCAGCATTGCAGCAGCCAGCAGATCGATTATGCCCTGGTGTATTGGCTCGGCAGAAATGTCATCTTTGTAAAAGATGAATGACATTTGAAAATAATAGTGATCCATTCCTGATCTGGTGAGGGCAGCACTTAGTCGTCTAGAATATATAGATTTTCTGAAACTACAAAGTACCACATCTCCTCGCAATCACTCTTAAGCTGAGCTATTAAATTTTCACCGTATGAGTCTTTTTTTTTAACTCACATAAGGTAAAAATCCATTTCCAGACAGCACAAAAAACAAAAAAAGAAAAAGAGTCAAAAGTTTTGGCTAAGTTATGCACAACTTTATAATAATTGTGCAATAACTAATTAATATAATTACTTACTAAATTTTTTACCTTGACACTGCCACAGTTGATGTCATTGGCTCATCATATCTGGAGCAAATGTTGTCTTTGACTAAAGGATGAGCTAGTAAGATTTTGTTGGAGAAAAGGCAAAGATAACAAGACAGTAACTCAAAATTCACACAAAAGTCTAACAGAAAAAATGGCCACACATAACCAAAGTTCCCTATCTGTCCTCTTTACTTCTAGGTGAAAAAAATGGTGTCTAGGTAAAGACAGCTCACTTGAAATGATTCACTGGAATCTTAACATGTCAAGAAGTAATTACTTTAAAAAGATGAATAAATGACTTTTGAAATTCTTATTCTTAGATAGTGTAAGCCTACTGAATGTGTTTCAGAGATTTCTATTTAAACTTCCAGACATCTTTTATCTCTTCTGTCCCTTTACATTTAAAGGATGAAGTTTCTCTATTTTTTAAGTTATTTTCAACCAAAAAAAGCTAAGTATGCATAGAAAGGACATAGTAAGTCAGTCATGTTTTTTGCATCAGTATGTTTGCTTTGTTGCTTGTTCTGTACTGTACCATTGACCTATTAAGTTAACCGCCTGTGATAAAGTCATACTTGCAGTCATCACGCAGCTCTTGGCTGCAGCTCTTAATGGTTGGACTTGTTTGCTCTCACAGATATACTATCCCTTAAACAGGTGACACCATTCCGTTCTCCAAACCATATCGCAGTGGCACCCAATGGTGCTTGCACCGCCATATAAAAGATAATGGAATATAAAATTGTTTTTATATCCTCTAAATGTGCAGAGGCTGTGTGCTGAAGGCTTCCCCACTATTGTTTTAAGGCCCATGAATCTTCTAAATCGTCACAATGGATCACGATGAAGGAAACACGAGGACATTTACGCGGCGCCTCGCCTCGTAACCTCCCCTCAGTCGACCGGATAGTCGCTCTGTGATACTTAAGGTGGTTGAACGGTGCAGCTAGTTGAGTGAGATCACTGTAGGATTTCCCCCACTGGTGTCACAAAACGGCAAATTTCATCTGGTAGACCTTGTGAGCTGTCGGTCTTTGTTCCACTTCGAGCTGCAGAGGGTGGAGCACTGATACATCTGTATGTTTGAGTTAGTGTGATAAATGTCATTGTGAGACCAACTTTATAAGATAAGTTTAGACTTGCACTTTCATTTTTGCTTAATTCATTTACTTACGTTAAACTCCACATTATTCAATGTACAGTGATGCGAGAATACTGCTTTAATACTGCTGGATATCTGTTTGATAAGTGAATTTGTCTATTATAATCAAATTATGCTCAGTTTTCTTTTGCTTGACCAATCATTAATTTTAGATCTGATATTTCTGTAAAAGATGAAGATCTTGTATCAAGGTTGCACCACCATATAAAGAGAATGAGTGTGTATTCAAGGCTCTAATGGCGTAATGGGTTTAATCTAAAAGTCTTCAGCTAATTTATAAATATCAATTCATGTTCCTGTGCTTTGGCTGAATAAGGATAACTGTAAAAATTAACCAGCTTTTCCAGAATTAGATTAAAATCCGTGAGAATATTTGCTTAAACAGCTTAATCTAAGAAAAAGTTGGCACAGCAGAAGCAGTTGTGTGTTGGGGTGTGTGTGCTTTCATGTCCCCAATCGCCTCATTGACCATGGTCCAAGCCGGGCGACCTCCGGCCGACCCTGAGCCATTTGAAAATATGATTGTAATCCTTGTGAGGATTTGGCTTGGGTGTCTATTACCACTGTAATCTGTCACACTGGCATCCAATATTCATTCCACGTCCAGGTTAAGCCCCTCTCTCTGTCTGCACCACCCATCACCATGGGAGAGCGAGGGAGAAAGAGAGAGAGAGAAAGAGAGAGAGAGAGGGAATCCAGTAAAGGTGTTGACATGACTGGGAAAAAAGTGAAAGAGAGAGAGAAGGAAGGAGAGAGAGGTTTTGAAATTGACAGAGCACTGCTTCAATCAAGCCCCTGGGTCGGGGATGAAGAAATCTATCGTGGAACACAAGGTCTCATTAATGCAGCAGGGATAGCTTTAACCCCAACCCTCGCCTTACACACTCGCACGTACACCCACACACACACACCTTGCTGAGGAAAGGAAAGAGAGGTAAAAGCATAGGAGAGAAATTTATAGATGTAAGAAAAGAGATTATGCATTTCTGGGGAGGATGTGGGAGAAATTCTTCACTGTTGATGCAATGAAATGTTTGCACATGTGGGCCAAAGTTAAAACAGAGTAATAGAATATATAGGCTGTGTAACAAATCTAGAAATCACAAAACCTCTGCATTTTTTCCTGCTTTGTGAATGTATGCCAAACTGATGTTAAACCTTATAGCAGTTTTACTCACCAATTAGTTAAGTTTTTTAACGACTTTTGATTTAGTGGTCAGTCGTGAATAGCCCTACAGCCAACTGATGAGTCCAGAGTGGAGTGTGCATCTCATCCAATGCATGCTGGGATTGCCTCCGGTCCTCCATGACCTTGTACATGACAGGATGGATGGATCGATGGATGGTCGTCAAACTAAAGCAAACCAGAAGAATTTTTTTGCTTAATATTTGGGTTTGTCCCTTAACAGTATTTTACTTACTGTTTTTTTCTTAGAAATAATTAAAAATTAAAATAAATGATTCAATATTTTTCTGGAGGAGTTTTTCTGCCAGCACTCTCTTTCTGTTTTTTTTTTTGCCATTAGGCAGTATCTGTTTGTTAGAGAATCCCCTGCAAATTAATGTTGTAGTGATTTATGGACATCTCAATGCAGCACTTAATCTTTAATCTTAATGTCTTTTTAACCTCTGTGGCAGTAAAGATTACCCTCCTAATAGACAAATTAATCTCAAATGAAAGTTGAAAACGCAAAGCAAAACATTGGGAGGAGTGGGAGTTTGACTTGGAGAGGTTTGGGATTTATTTCTTATAAAATGTGATGACTGTTTCTTCCCAAACCTGCATAGGCTTTAGTGTGTGGAAAGGAAGCTATTTGTTTGTCTCACTGGGAGGTCCCAGGCTCTGTTATTGATATATATGTTTGGTGATAAACTCCTCCAGTCAGTCTCCATCTGTCTTTGTCTCCCTTTATGTGCTACAATGACAGCAAAGACATGATTGCATGTGTGTGTGTGTGTGTGTGTGTGTGTTTGTGTGTGTTGGTAAACTGGATGTTGATCTTCCTATTGTGGCTTGAGTAGGCCTGAATTAAAAAAATCATATCTTTACTACTTAAAAAAAAGTTTTCAAGTCAAAAACAAGATCAGATTATAATTAGACTGACTTATATCTCAAGTCTGTACATTGCTAACTCCTAAAATTTTATTTATATATTCAGAAGAAAAGAATGAAAAAAACATCAATGATGGATTCAATTTGCTATCTGAGCTACAAGTGCAAGACATCTGTCACACAAACGGATTTGTTTGATTGGTGGGAGCCCATCTATCTAGATGGCTTGTCGGCAGTTAGTAAATTTATATTCCCCCAAGTCTCGTCCTCCATCAGCAGTTACAGTGTAGCCGGGCCAAGGCTGTCAGCCACCACGGTCATATCTTACTTTAAAAACGAGACACGCTCGAAACCTCTGTAACTGATCTGCTCCACACTTCTCTTGTATATGTTTACACAGATTCAAGTTTTCATGGCTCCCAACTTTGACCTCTGTATCTGATACTTGGTGCAAACACAATAACCAATGAGGGAAATTTGTTTAGTTCAAAACATAAATAAAACTCCCTTTACCAAGACAACTTCTGACTTGGAGATTTGTTCTTAGGGTTTTTTGTTAGGATAAAGCAACTCTTGTCATTCTTGCAGAGGCACAATAAAAAAACACAGGAAAATAAAAAAACACAGGAAAATGAGAGGGAGAAGAGAATCAGTGCAGCATGGTATTGCTGCCAGGAATGTACAAGAGTTATTCACATATTCAAGTTAAGTATCATTGTTCATTAAACTGTAGCAGCTACTGAAGCACAATGAAACACCTCAAAACTGTCATATGCAGCCAAAACAGTGCTTTGATTTGCAAATATTTGAGAGGTAAAATTGCTCTTGACAAGTGACATGAAGTGCTTTCTTACCTCGGTGGGTGCATCAAGCAAATTGTTCTATCTGTAACGTTTTAAAAAGCTTCTGTTGGCAAAACAAGAGAAAACACTTCCCTGTGACTTAAACACTACAAATAATGCTGGTCTGTGGAGTGCTGCTGAATGGAATTAGTCTAATTCATTATCCGCCACGTTGCTGCTTTGTTGATTTTTTTTTTTTTTTTATTCCTCTAGTCGGTTGGTAAAATTAGCCCGAACAGTTTGACGATAATGGGGACACTGCCAAATGAATTTAGAGCTGCTTCCTGATGATTTGTGAAATCCACCCACAACCACTTACATGTTACTACACATGAGCACCCACCTGCACGCGCGGGCGCTTGCTCCCTCACACTATCACACTGCATCACAATGCTAATAATCGGATTAAGCCGCTGTGTTTTGGGTGGGTCGACGCCATCTCTATTAGCGCCAATTTAGCGTGACTTATCCGCTCGAGCAACCTCAGCGCTGGCTTTGTAATCTGCTGTGGCTGTCCCCCATCCTGGCCACTTATCATCACACTGGGATTAATAGAAACATCTTTTGTAATTACAGAAATGCTGCAGTGCCGGGTGCTGTCAATTACTTTAATGTGTGCCAAACCATTAATCGGCTAACAGAGCCCTCAGTGGTGCCCTACAGTAAAACACAGAAAAACCTGCCATTGATTTTCATGAGGCCGTATACTCAGCATTTTATCTCCTTTCTCTGCTCCGGGATGGTGGGTGAGATATTGATCTTCA
>JAPZDY010000013.1:19987364-20008423 GCA_029783645.1 Ctenochaetus hawaiiensis | reverse complement strand
TGAGATATTGATCTTCATAAAGGCAGTATTTTGTCGTTAGGGGAGAAGCAGAGTAGACAGTAATCAAAGGTTTTTAACCTGTGTGTTCCGGGGAGCGTTGGACGACTGGCCGAGGTTGCCAGGTGCTACACACAGCAGATTTTCAGCTGCTCGGCCACTGGGATCAATAGAGATGCATCTTTGTCTGATTACAGAGATGTGTTGGTGAGGAAGGCAACGTGTGTGCCAGTGTGTGTGTGTGTCTATGAGTGTTACACTGGTAGCCGATCACTTGATCTGCCTGATTTAGATGTAAAGGCACAGAAAGCTTGACCTTAAAATAAATTTATCACGCAAATGCTTACATAAAGACACTCTATTGTAAATTATTAGTTTTTTTTTTACCTACTTTTCGCTCTTTGAGCCAAAAGTAGAGGCACAGCAGAGGTTGGGCAGGCTGTATCTAACTCACACCTGCATGGTTGATATGGTTGATATGTGGTTCTCCTTTTTGTTAACTGTATGAAAAAAATAAGACATTAAATCAAAATTTCAAGTCTCTCAGAATTCCACTTAAGTGCTTAAATTTCCTGCTACTTTATGCACAGAGAGCAAAGTGATTTTGCTTCCTTCATCTGATTACAATAGTAACTACTTACTTTGCAGAATATGATCAGGTTATAAAACATGATAAATTGTTAACAATTTTAAATCCCTTTCATGAAAAGTATTAGTAGTGAAAATAAGCTCCACCTTTATATGCTGCAACGTTAAAATACTGCTTACAGATTTATGCATCAGTAAATAATATTCCAACAGTATCTTGCATAATTATGTAATACTAACAGACATAATTCTGGTGCTCTCCAGTACTTTTTCTCTCATTGTCAAGTAAATTCATAATCATTAACAACAGTTAACAGTTACAAGAAAATGAACATGATTGTCTTTCAATTTTAGATCTATGCCTGTACCTCACTGTCTCTAAGTAACAGTTTTAGTTTTTTTTCAATGAATGCACATTAAAAATAACGAACACAACACAGCCAGTCATGCTGCATGCCAAGTATGTTTTTAGAGACTGTCCGCAGCCCATAAGCAGGCATAACTGTCGCATATGAGTTATTATACATCTGTCGGTGGATACACGCTGCACCAGATGCTGCTGTTAATGGCACACCTAACCTCCCACCATGAAACGGTACACTGAAACCCAAGTGGAATTTTCCACTGCCAGCCTGCCTTCCTTCTCTTCCGTCTCCTCTCAGCCACCGCCGTCCAGTGCTGGGAGAAGCCTGTAGGGGTTGGCCCAGACAGGATATTAATGGGACCCTCCAACAGTCAGAAGGCCTGACAGAGCCCCGTTTCATTGTCACCTTGCCTCAGAGACCAGGGAAAAACTTGCAAGGCTTATTAGCTGAATGGAGCTGTTTCTCCCTCAAACTTACTCGATCTTTGCCTCACTGCTTCATTAGACTGTCTTACATCAGAGGCCTGCTGTTCTCCCTGTTTCCTCACCACATCGCCACACTCACTTACGCACACACACACACACACACACACACACAGGCACACACACACACACACACACACAGGCACATGCACAGGGTGACATCTCCCACCTAATCAAGTAGTGGATTATCTTGTCCTGATAAATTGGAGCTTGTAGCACTTGAAAGGTCCTGTTGGAGGAGTGCCTCCTCCCCCTGACAGCTAGATGGAGCCCCCAGGGAGCAAGGAGAGAACATCGCCTGGTAATGATTTGTGGTAAAACGGACAAATGTTTTTGGAAAGACCTCTTTCAAGGGAGGCATGTGATGAATTTAAAGCTTGTGAAGAAACTCTGAAAACTACAATTCAAATTTAGACATGGGGATAAAAAAATAGACATGCTTTAGCCTTCATGAATGAAGCAATGGTGGAAATTATTAATTGATCAAAAACAGGTGAAAACGTAACCTACATAAGATATTTAAAAGAGTGAATGCAGTTGGTACTAATGAATCAAGGTGAACAAAAAAAAAAGAGAAACCTGCAAAGAGTTTAGGACCTCGTGAGCCCAGGAGACATCTTTTTTTAAAACCTGTTAATTTTTTTTCATCAGTTTAACAAATGAATAGCTGTTTTCACCATTCTTGTGATTCTAACATAGCAGATGAAAACAGACATCATAATTTCGCTCTGAGGACCTGGGAGGACATGGCGGACAATTTGTGAGACTTGAGAAGTGACAACAAATGTGCTGTAACAACAAGAATCAACAGAGATGTTAACAGACTAAATGTGCAACATAAAGTGTTGAGCCTTCAGATATTCATTTATTAATTCACACTCCACTAAGCAGAGCATGTTTATGCACATGAAACACTCATTGAGATTCAGCTTCACAAGTCCCTGAATTACTTTTCTAATAACATGGTGGTATATGAGACATACAGCGCAGTGCCTACAGTGTGTTCTCTTTATAGTCATCTGTGAAAATGATGTAATTTGTTCTTGTTCTTGCCAAGACTAACAACTTTTTTCCTCCTTCTCTGTTTGGTTTTCTGTGCTCTCTCTCCATGTAGGAGAACCCCTACATGTGTAATAATGAATGTGATGCCAGCACAGAGGAACTCGCCCACCCTCCAGAACTCATGTTCGACACCGAGGGCCGAAACCCAACAACCTTCTGGCAGTCCACATCTTGGAAGAAGTACCCAAAGGCCCTCCTGGTCAACATCACGCTATCTTGGAACAAGACCATCGAGCTGACTGACGACATTGTCCTCACATTTGAGTCAGGCCGGCCCGAGCAGATGGTCCTAGAAAAGTCGCTGGATTATGGACGAACCTGGCAGCCCTACCAGTTCTATGCCACTGACTGCCTGGATGCCTTCACCATGGAGCCCAAGACGGTGCAGGACCTGACTCAGCACACCCTGCTGGACATCATTTGCACTGAGGACTACTCACGAGGTTATGTGTGGAAGTATGATAAAACAGTGCGCTTTGAGATCAAGGACCGCTTTGCACTGTTTGCTGGGCCTCGGCTGCACAACATGGCCTCACTTTACGGCCAACTGGACACTACCAAGAACCTGAGGGACTTCTTTACCATTACAGACCTGAGAATTCGCCTGCTCCGGCCCGCTACAGGAGCTACAATGGTGGACGAAAATAACCTGTCCAGATACTTCTATGCCATCTCTGACATCAAAGTCCAGGGCAGGTAAGACCAGAATGCTTTTAAACAAATGCCATGTGGTGCACTTAGAGCTGGATTGGCAGCTGGGCATCTGCTTAAGGTCGCTACATTCCTAATGACACAAAAAATGTGGGTTAGGTTTTGACAATTCAATCAAATCCAAATTTTTAGGGGACTTTGCCCCAGTCATCTAAAGTTCGGGAGTTCAACAAGAAATTCCTGCCCTGGGATTTCCTATTACGTTGATTCAGCTGTGGGTGGACACTTTTAGGACTAGTAAGGTACAAATAGCTCTATGGGGTGATACCCAGGGGGTTTTTCTGTGGTTTTATTGCAGCGACAGTACAGCTACCCATAGTGAAGAAAAATGCGTTTACCACTACCATTCTTTCCAATTAGCCAGCAGATCCATAATGATGTGCAGAGTTCACCAGTCGTCAGCATGTCTTAATTAACCAAGCTGCTCACGGCTTTGCTGAAGCACTCTCTTTTGGACACCAAATTCACTCAGCTGTCTGTTAGCCCGTGGAAGACATTAGTGGTAGCATTCCAGCCATCAGGTCACTGCACGTTCTAATTAGTGTTTGATTTATGGAATCCACAGAGGACCATATAACACGCAAACAAGACGGCATTATACTGTTAGCGGAGCGGCCGACAAAAGCTTCCCCCGCTTCCTGGCATTACTACAAGAGTCACTGGGGCATAGACTTAAGTGGATCTGTTTTACACTGTGTGCTTTTTTAATTTAACAGATGTGAATATGGTTGTAGGGGTTCAGGAATGAAGATTTAATTACTCTTGTTTTGCTTTCATCCATGACAGGCTGGCAGTGTAGAGGTGCAGAGTGGCGTAACGTCACAACAATTCAAAGACATGGGTGGAAGTGTTAAAGTCAGCCTGCTAGACTGCAGCTCACAGCAGTGGTTTTGTCACAATGTACCTCGACCTAAAGATAGACTGCACTAGACAAATAGAAACATCATTGTTGCCCTTTTTAGTCACAGCAAGCATCAGTTTCTCTAATCAATGTGGTTGTGAGAAGTGATTAATAATTAAATAACATATAATAATAATACCTAGACTGTTGTATTTCTCATGCTACAGCTGATAATTTATATAGTCTACAAAGTGATATGTGGTCTTTCATAATACGTGGGCCTCTGTGACACTTCAACATTAATATTGTCAAAAGCCTTTAAGCTATTTAATGAATCTCTAATTTGTTGATTTCTTGAATACGTCATTAAAATGGAGTACAGCCATTTTACACAATGCTCTGATGCACTGTAAATGGTCAGGTACCCTTGAGCAAAGGGGCTATGATAATGAATGCCTCTTTCAGAAATTGAATTTTTGACTTTTTCTCGTGATTGAGAAGGTCATTCAGCAAAAATAACTGGAGGGAATTTACTAACACAAAAGAGTTGGATGGGGCATCCATTCAACACCCGTTGAAATGATGGGGGCTGTCATAAGCGCAGATTATTTATTCTATCTGACTAATCATGACCGAACTTATACATCCCTGTGGGGCTGTAGACTTGAGCAATGGCTGTGCGCCACTATTGGGCCGCTGTGGTTTACCAGCCCGCTGCTTTTAGAGTGACGCTCGCCTGAGAAATGTTCCCCACTGTTTACCAAAGGTAACACACAGTTCAGCCATAATGAGTTACACTCAACACAGAGAGGCTTCACTATCCTTTTCCCCCTCCCATGGCGAATCACTGCTCAGCCCCTTTCTCCATGCGTCGTCTACGAGACATAAGCTCCTTAACCCCCGAAATCCAGTTCTGTGAGACTCGGCGGGAGCGATTTTGCAGGGGCAGTGAGGTTGAATGTGGCATATTTCAATGTGCTGGACTCAGTTGCCATCCGCCTGGATCAGGAGAGAGGAGGGGGTGTGGAGGGAAATACAGTAGGAGAGCTTGCAGATTTTCTGCCCTTGCCACAACAGTGTGAGAAACAAAGAAAGGAACCTAAGCTCTTCCCTAAAGTAGGTCAACCTAGAAAAGATAGAAAAGGAAGGGAAGAAGCACAACTTTGGAGAAGTAGACCTCTTTGCATCTGTAACATGTAGCTCAAGGGAAGCCAGGATTGTCATGCATGACCATTCTATTATGGTTGATTACGGGGAAGGACCGGACCAAAGGCACTGGGGAGAAAAAAATCGATGCAAAAAATTTCATATCAAACCAAGCATGGAGCTGTGAGATGGATGAGAACAATGCATACTTCCCGGTGACTTAAATGAATTTGACACCCTCACTGTTTTATTGTATCAGCAGTGCTAAATGGATGTGTGGAGAGAGAAACTGTGGAGAGTAGAGAGGATTTTCTAATTATCTATCGTATGACTTTGGTATAATTGCTCTGCCTCCCTTTTTTACATGCTTTACAGTAACTACAGCCTGCAATTTAGCCAACTGTCTCTCCCTCCTCGCTCGACCCCCCCCCCTCCTCCTGTCTGTGATCAATACAATGTAATTAAAGCTGGAGAAGATTCAGGCTACTAAGGATCTCTCTTTGGCTCTCGTTTTCTCTCTTTCAAGCGCTGTCCCCTGCTCTCTGTCTCACTCTGTTCTTCCTGAGCAGAGTGGTCACGTCTCTAAAGGAGCACTGAATCCCTGCCTTAAATTTTATACAAAGATCTAGTCACATTTCATTTCTGTACCACCACACGAGAGATAAACAGCTATACTGTACAAATCTGTGAAAAACAATACCCAACACAAGAACCAAAGAATACACCTACTCAGTATCGGAAACCGTAGGTGGGATTTATGGTAGCACTTTTGTATCATGCCACCTTCATGATTTTTAATCGCCAAAATCTGCTACCTCAAAGGTTTAAATAAGCTCCCGGTATGACAACACACAATTATTCCCAAACCCGTTTCTTTTTTGTCAGTGCACAAAAAATGTGAACAGTGATTCCAGCTTGTTACAAACCTGCTTGCGTGCAGAAAAGCAGAAGGCAGGCCAAGTTTTTTTTTTTCTTTTCCCAGTTTACCCTAGAACCTGTGGGAGTTGTGATTCAATTTTCAAAGCATATATGTGCCGTGGGGCATTATCAGGGAAGGTCAGAAACATCCTCAAGGGTTCACAGTCATTTTGACTGCGGGGTAGACAGGTAATTCACTTGAAGGGACAAATTGGTTATTAGATGCACCAACCTTTCGCTGGACTACATTCTCAATCCCCACTAACTGTTAGTCCCTCAGCTTAACGCTACATCGTAATGAGCTGCACTGAAAAGTTTGTTTATTGGGCATAAATAATTATTAATGAAGGGAATATGTTTTGGGCTTTGGTAGTTTTTTAGATTAGACTTTGAATACCACACTTTTAGACACTTTTAACTTTTAAACATTCGCTGACCAAAAATAGATGAGAAGATTTATAGCACTCTCATGTTTTTATGGTAAATATGTAGCTACTACCAGTAGCCAGTTAACCCAGCTTAGCAGTGAGGATATGGACTATTTCTTGACTGTATCAAAGCAGTAACTCCCTGGAGTTAATTGGTTGCTGGCTATAGCATCAAATTAAGTATACAGACATGACATTAACATCAATATTGTCATCTAACCCTTGGAAAGAAAGCAAATAAGCATATTTCCCCAAAAAATATCAACTTTTATTTAAAAATTCCAACTATTTTGTGATAGTATTGAAACATCTCCACAGTGCCATGACCCAGTAAAAGCAAAAAGAACACTTAACCAAAGCTTTTGTCAGAGACGCACACTAATAAATGATGTAAGATTAGACAGTTTATCTCTCCCACAGTGCTTTGGTCATACTATTAGTACATTTAAATTGCTGCGGTGTTCAGTGCATGTGTGCTTTGTATACAGCTGTTTCAACTACAGATCAGCAATTTGGTGAATGATGGCTCTATCAGATCTCCCCTAAGGGAGGAACAAACAAGAAGTCAATGTGCTTTTTTTTCTCTGGCTCTCCCTCCACAGTGCTTGGCTTGCTCTTAGTCCTGCCTGCAGTCGACAGATAATCTATTTGTGCTAATTTCATGTTTCTTCCTGCCCACTTTCCTCTTGAATAAGTCATTCCACTTGTCTACCCTCCTTAGTCTTTCTCTGTCTCTCTCTCTTTCTCTCTCTCTGCCACTATAAGCATCTATTTACCTTCTGCTGTGCTCTGCATTTCAGCTTTTTTTTTTTTTTCTGAAGCAGCAGTCTGCATTAGTCATTGTGTGGGAGAATGCAATGTTTGTGGGACAGGCACAAACATGATGATTTGGGCCATCTGTTAACATCCATGCCACAGATTAGTTTTATGGCTGTCTCTGTCAGTCCTGCATGAGTTTAGTGAGGTATTTCCAATTTCAGTGAGGTTGTAAGTCATATTTTCTAATGTGTGTGTGTCATATTTACGGTGCACTTAATGGAAATGGAAGTTAAGCGCTCAGAGGTGACTCATCAAAGAGGAAATACAGGAACTAGTGATGTGGTAGCCACACAAAGGCCAGACCTGTTGAGTGGTTGTAACCGTGTACCCAATTTGTTCTGCTCCCATTTATCAATCTGCTGCTTTGCTCTCTGAACAGTCACTGTTTCCATACACAGCTCATACAAAGATGTTGCCACCGTTATTAACCATTTATGATCAAGACCATTGTTCCTACTGTTTGGTGCTATGAAGTAACATCACATTTTGTGCAGTCCACAAGCTAAGCAATGGTGGAAGAAGATCTTAAATCCTTTACCTAACATCAGCCATACCACACACACTCTCCATTACAAGTCTAAGTGTTGTATTCAGAATCCCACTCCAGTAAAAGCAAAGAAATATAATCAGTAAAATGTATTTAAAGTAGGCCTCATAAAACTGCTGCGCCCTTGTGACAAATATATCATAATATGACACTATGAGATAGTTAATACTGATGTATCAATGCACAAATATTGTTTTATTGTTGTAGCTGTTTAATGCAGAGCTAGCTTTAACTTCTCTAGATCCAGAAAGGTTACAGAAAGGTAATTAAGTCAAGTAGTTTCCAGCCCAAGTGTCACAACTTAATACAGAGGTTGTTAGATGTAAATGGGTTAGTCTGGGGAAAAAAAAACACAAATAAAAAAAATTGGAAATAACAGATAATTGGACTTCTAACAGATATCTAATTAAAAATATCTTATAAGTATAAGCTGAAATTGTTCTTTGCTCATATCTGTAAAAGTTCTTGGACTAGTTAAAGGAAACCTAAAGGCAAAAATGAGACAACTGGACTTACTTGAGGTTCTTGAAGATGTTTCACCCAACACCCAACCACACCTCAGCAGCTCATGTAATTGCCAATGGGTTGATGGCCCACATGATGGCCGAATGTGTGAACGACTCATGTGAGATCTCACAGACTCTCAAGGTGTTAACGACCATGCCGGGGACTCCCCACCAGTCCATTAGTAATGAAAAAGGGATTTTTGAGTGAGAGGTGAGACATCATCAAGAACCTCATGCAAACCTGAGTCACTCGTTTCATATTCTATCCGTAAATGTCCTTCAGAAGAGCAGTTAATAGAAGTTTATAAAAGCTTTACATAGAATAACACAAGCACAGTAAAAGTGCCTCAAAATTGCACTTTTACATATTCCAACAGCTCTTTTTAGCATATGAAGATCTGACGCCTAAACTACAGCTTATTGTTTTACTTTGACAATTACTGTATTGTAGTGATACTGTTGTTTTTTTTTTCTGAATGATGTGATTAGATAAGAAACACACATTCTAAAATTAAATCGTTCCCTGGCCTGAGTCTATTCTCCGACCTACGCTTGCCTTCTCTCCTCCCTGCTCTTGTTTATCCTTCTTCTCACTTCAAAGTGTACAGAGAAACGTTTCCTTATTTTTTTATTTCTGCTGTGTATTGAGTCAGTTCAGTTTGAAGCTATGAGCTGCCTTCCTACACTTGTTGGTCTACTGGGAGAGGAAGCGTAGGATGGTTTATTAACTGCTGACCTTGAGTTTGCAACTGAAATATCACCAGTCTGCCTCATCAGAGGTTTGTGGTTACCTCTTAAGATTTTGTATTTTTGTTTTTAAGATTTGATCAGTAGATTTAAACAATAAAATAGAGTTTTCTCGCAATGAGGACTTGGAACCATCAGCACCCTCTCTGATAAAGAGAACTAACAACAGTAGTGTCCTAGATAGATATTTAAGACCTTGATTTATGTCCCTGGGGCCAACTTTCTGCATTTGACCTGTTTAGAACCTTCATTTATTTCAGTATGACACTTGACCTCACTTCATCTCCTTGCATCTTGTCACTGACAAAACTCAATTAGCCAATCAGTCTCTGTGTGTGATGCTACCAGACAGCTGTAGCTCCCTTTCTATTCTTTCTTTATCTCTTTCTTCCTCTTTCCTTCCACACCTACATCACCTGTCGCTCTGGACTTCAGTACAGGCCGTTTCTCCACCTCGCCGCCTTTGATCCTCCTCCCTTGGTTTGTTTCTAGCTTACGCCCTACCTGCATAAGTCTGCCAAGTCGAACTCAAAAGAAATTTTTATCAGTTGGTGCAGAAACTTTTTACTCACCCTGTTCTGGTAGTGCCTGTTTGATAAGGCTTTGAAAAGGATGCATGAGTGATGGTGTTTGGACAACAGAGCACCTTAAAGTTTTTGGTAGCAACCTCCAGCTGCAGAGAAGCCAGTAGAAAGCTGGCAAGGAGAGGACATGACATAAATCCTAATATTACGTGTGAGATCCATTTATCCTCGAAGAGTTTTAACCAGTTTTAAAACGCTACTTGCCGTTATTGTCCTCATAATACTTTTTATCCTGATAATGAGAGCAATAATTTGAACTGTTTACACTGGTTTATGTGTGCTGAGCATTTACCATCCACAATCGTTTACTCAAACATGAACTCATCTAGAGCCAGCTGCAGTGGGTGTGTTTCTTTATGAGGCTGTATTAATATAGAACCTGGGCCCCTGATGCAATTTAATGGATATTCCCAGCTGCAAAATCCTCCCCAAGCAATACACATGTGAACCGTGAAGGTAAAAAAGAGAGAATATGATCAGAGGGCGGATTTGAAAAATGCGATAGGCGGAGGCAGAATATGAGGTGCATCGCGTTGGCAGCAGCAGAGCGTGGTGCACCATATCTAGAGGCCGCAGCTGCCTGTGCACACTCATCTGCATATGGCTGCTGGCAATATCGGACCATCATCGCCACGCGCCCTGTCTGTGTCCTTTATGGCTATGGACAAAAACAGGGCACATTCCTGGATGGCGAGACAGAAATATTCTGCATGACGATGTTTTTACTGTCAATCAAGTCTTGGTTCAGATGTTTAATTAGGTCTCATCAGAGTGGAAGCCACATTTTTAACCGTGCCAGCAGCATGGCTGTGTAAATGGCAGCTCTGGTCTGTCAGCCTGTCGGTTCACCACCTTGGTTGTGAAATTTGGTGTCGATATCCATGATGACTAGAGGAAGAATCCTAATGACTTTGGTCCTCTGACTTCTCCTCTTGCGCCACCATGAGGTTGACATTTGTAGTGTTGACCTAAATGTCTGATTGATAGATTTTCATACATACGAATCTTTTTTCCCCATCGGATAAGATGACAGCAAGTCAAAATTTGTATGTCCTCTATCTTTGGTTATGAGCAAGTACCTGCAAAACTAATGCTGTCCACTGCTGCTGAATTTTAATTTGCACTTTTTGTGCCAGTTACCAAGTATTAACATATTAACTGACTACGCTAATTGTAAATTGTAATAGCATGTCAGTATGCTAATGATAGGAATAACAATTTTATTTAGGTAAATCCGACTGTTGATTTTTTGACACAGGCTTTTTTCCACAATATTTAAGCATATTTAAATATATAAAAAGTGAGGGCAATATAAGTCATTGCACAGTGATCTTTTGGCAGAAAAAAAAACAATTGAAAAACATTAATCTACAAATCTACAGTCACTTTGTATTTAGAAGAATACAAACTGGGATAAAGCTTAGAGTGACTTTTATTAGATTTTGGCCAGCATTAGAAATGCTGTTGTTTAAAAGTGCATAACAGTAATAACATTCAGACCCAGTGTTGATTTATTTGTGATAAAAAGATCTGAATTTACCCATTTGAATTTTTGAACATGTTTTGTCATAAAACAAAACACTGTATTTTCAGTGTTACGGTGCAACTGTGTGAGTAACACATCCTGTTTATCCTGTGTGTCTTAAAAAGGCCAGTATGAGTTTGAGTGCTAAGGTGGACCTTTAAGTCTCAGACTATTTCCATGTATAAACAACCTTTTTATGAGCACAGATTCCTCTCGCTGCCTTGTAAAACCTCTGCTTTCTCTGTCTCTTGGCCTTCCACTGTCACATACAAATGGCAGAATGAAAGCAGGATGGATTTTTGATTTCTTAGTCCCTGTTTGCTGAATTGCCCCTTTCCAAAAGACAATCCAGCTTAAACCCATTGTACTGTACTTTCACAAGACCCATGGTATTTCATTTTTTAATATTCATGACAAAAACAGCTGAGTGTTTGCTTGCTGTTTTTCCCTGCTTGAATGAAGTTGCTGCAGCTGAAGCCATATTTACTGAGGAGGCTGCCAATGTAGGCGTAGTTTGTTTGAGGAAATGTAAAATTGGCAATTTTTACTTTTGAGATCAGTTGTTGTTTGAAAGTGGTGACTGGAAGCGGATCACTGAGGTAAAAGTCTTTTCAAGATTTGTTGGTTTCGAATAAGGCTTCGCTTCAAAAAAATCTACATCCTTTATATATATATATTAAACAAATACATTAAAATAATGTTTCTTATTATAGTAACAGCTATCTTAACCGTTATACTAAAGATTTATTGCAACTTTTAATGTTTTAGAAAAATAAAAATGAAATAAACATTGCTTGTTACTTGTAAGTAATTTCAAAAAACTTATTACTGTAAATATTTTACTATTTATATTAGTTAAGTTTCCTTACATTATACCCTGCAACTTTTGCCTCATAAACAGACAAAAGTTGTGTTACATTATGCTGTGTCTCACACTTAGAAGCCCCATGTGTAATATTGAGGTCTAACAAAGGGATAAATTTTCCTCCAAAGACTTGCAATGCCATTTTTTTAATTGAAAACATGCATTGTTTACATTGATGTCTGCATTTTTTCCCCCTCATTACCTTTCCCACTGTGGTTCAGTGGGATAGCATGATTGATTATTGTATCAGATCCAAAGAAGAATCTTTTGTGAAAACATTGCTCCATAGCCCTACAAATAAAAGTCCACCAAAGAAAAAAGATATATTGAAATTCAAAAACTAACTCTTAGTTTATTATCTATTTTCTAATGTCAGTGAACATAAGAAGCAAATCGCAGCGACAATGTAAACAGTACAGAACAGCTCAGTTGTGACATAAACATCAAGTACACTGAAAGCTCCATGTACAAATAAAATCAAGTGATAAGCCACCAAGTCACTGACATTGAATCCGCAGAAGGTGTACAAGCCAATCCCTTACTATTTATCACAGGCCAGAGGAATCGACCGAGTCCAGAGATATGAGGAGCAAAGCTACAAGTGACATGAAGATTTTATCAGCAGAGCAGAGGACAGGAGGCGCGTCGCCTCAGCAAATCCCTTCCCTGTTCTCAGGGATGAAGCAACATTCATTTCTCACTTCAGAAGCTGAAGTTTACGCTCTAACTCGATGCACTGGTTTCTCATTGAGTGCTGCATTGCTGATAATGCAGATCTTATATTTTGCGCATTGATTTCTCTCCCAATGGGTTTACCATTATTAGTAGCCAGCACAGACAACAAATTGGATTTATGTCTTTGACTGGAAGACTGCACTGCTGATGCGGCCCGCATGAACAAGACCACTCACGCTTCACCGGTATATATGGGATGTGGTGGCGTTATATACAGTATTTTCACATCTAAGGCTAGGTTTGTGCATGTGTGTGTGCGTGCATTACTATGTGTGCATATCCTCCAGGCAATATCCATCCAATATTTTATTCCATAAATCCAAATCTAGTTCAGCAGGGATTCGGTCTAATATCCTCACATGCACATACACACACATGCACAGTCCAGATAATTCAGTCACCTTTTTGGCTTCCTGTTGTGATCTATACGTTAATACTCCCATATAAAAACCAAATGACTGTCTACTAACTGTTTACCATGGAGTTACTCTACAGCAATGACATTCTCAATGGCTACAATGAACCATTTTCTGGTCTGATTTCTCATAAAGCCATTTTATCTCTGGGTAAGGGCAGCA
Source organism: Ctenochaetus hawaiiensis (assembly GCA_029783645.1). NCBI lineage: Eukaryota > Metazoa > Chordata > Actinopteri > Acanthuriformes > Acanthuridae > Ctenochaetus > Ctenochaetus hawaiiensis. The sequence continues at coordinate 19,994,979 of JAPZDY010000013.1, read as the reverse complement.
AATTATCCTCTTTTGTGCCAGAAAGAGGTCTCGGGCGCAGAACCTAGCCATATCGGGGGGCATTTTTCTCTTCCTTACCGTCGACAGAGCACATTCAACATTCATGTGGTGACCCATTTTATTAATGGAGAGGCCTTTTTTCGGCACGTCTTCCTCGACCATCTTTGCAAGAACAGCCGCCTTCATAATGGGCCCTACTGTCAGGGTTTTCATGACTAATCTCCTCATTGACCTCTCCTTCACTCACAGCCCCCACCACCACACTGATGATTTGGTAACTGGTAGCAAATGGGGGATATGTTGGCGACATTTTCATAGTCAGTGCCATCTGGAAAAACACAAAAAGCACTCAGAATGAGTTTAAACGTTGTGTAATTTACTGAAACTTATTCTGTAATTTAGGCTTTTAAATTCACTCATATCAGCTAAACAATTAGGTTTAAATGGTCATTATATTTACAGTTTTTAAACTTATATGTTCATTTAGATGTAATTGTTTTTACATTAAATTGTATCAAACAGAATTGGGAGCAGATCCCTGTTGCTTGGGTTGAAAAGAAATGCTCCTTGTGTTGCTCCAATCATTAAAATAACTTTTTATTGTTTCTTCCACAATCTGCTAACAAATCTGAAAACTTAAACTCTATTTGGACTTAATGTGGCGCTCATTCAGCTCCACTATCACTAGTAACTGAATCTGTAGTGGAAGATTCCCTGCCCCATAACTTATGTCCAATGCTAACACAGGAAGTAAACTGCCCTTTTTGTGGCAAATGAGCAGTTAAGATTAGGGTGGTTGATTGATGTTTTGAATCACACATGTAACTAAAATTCAGTTATTTTTTTTAATAAAAAACTGCATAATAAATTACAAAAACTATAATAAATTAATAATAATAATAATAATAAACAACTTATGTAGGCCTGATAACTCCTGTGCCAGCAAGCTCAAAACTTCAAGTGTAGCTGTCAGGCACACCTTGAGCTAGCTAAAAGAAACTGGCTATGCATTGTAAACTAGTGCACAAAAATAGTTGGCTTTTCCCTCATCCATCAGACATCCCACAGAGCTAGCCATATCGGCATGGGCGACATGAGAAGAGAGCCTCGTCAGTGAAGAAAACACCATATGGCTGTGTTTCCCACTCACAAGCTGAAGCAGATACAACATTTCTAACAGAGGGAGAAGTGTTGACAGCGTCATCATACTGTTTTTGTTTGTCTGATTCACCTCGTGTACACACAAATACACACACGCAGTGATAGAGCGGATGTGGTAACTTCCCCGAGCGAGATATTCGATTCCGATCTGAAGACGACAGGGAGTGATGAATAAAAAATGCTTGATAATGGGATCATTGAGTCATGAAAAGCGATTCTGAGCAAGTTATCTTTTGCAGAGGACAATGAATGCAGGCGTTCATTATGTATGGCCATCCGACGGTGCTTTAGCCTTCAAGCAGAACAGGAGCATACAATGGAGCTGCTGCTGACAAAGGAGGAAGAATAACAGTCAAACAAAGACAAAAATTCCAGACCTTTTCTCCTTTGACACAGTAATGCAACCTATTGGTGCACGATGATAATGTGGAGGAATGATGGAGATGTGATCATGATGCTAGGTGAAGCTCAATAATTTTTTAAACTGTCCACAAATTACGACATGAGTCAAGTGATTTTATGTCACTGCCAGTTTAAAGCAAGTTCTAGTGCAAATTTCAAAATCTCATGTGTTGTCTTTAAATTTTTTTTACCTTACATGTGTGTGTTTTTATCTGAGAGTGAGAGCACAGAAACAGGAGACTCCACTGCTGATGATGCAAACTACTGTAAATAGATGTGACCATGGAGTGTACACATTTGAAATTACCAGAAATAAAGAACAAGTAATCATAAATAGCATCATAACTTTTAGGCATTGTAACCTTTGTATGTATATATTAGGATTATTAAACAGAAGACTAATTACTGCAGCTAAAAAAAAATATATGTTTTCTGGCAAAAATAAATGTTTCCAAAATTCAAATCACACAGGGTTTCTGCAAGAGGGAAGGCTGTCTTATGGATTACTAAAATATTACTCTCTGCAAAAAGTCCATTAATTTGTTAATTTTTTTCCCCCTGACTTACAAGAAATCCCTCCAAAAATTAAGCAGAAGATTTTGGTGATTACTTCATTTTTTAAAATTTTTTAAAGAAGTTTTTTATACTACATGTTCTTGTTCTTGACATATTATTCTGTTATTGCTTTGCTGGTCTTTTGCCTTGCTTTATTGTGCTGAACAGACAACTTCCTCCAATCTATCTTTTTTTACTTTGCTGCAATATTCTTCCTTTTTTGTCAATTAAATGATTTTTATTGCAAGCTAGAGCTGATGACATGTTTATGAGTAAAGCAATAGTTTCTAGTCTGTGTGTCACCTATTTTTCCGTCTGTTCGTCTGTTAAAACAGATATATGCTCCAAACTTTATGCAGGAGACACTTCCCTGCTGCCACAGTCAATCTGCAGTGATGAATCAATTTCATTGACCATCTGTAAAATCTCCATCTCTCATATTTTGAAACACACTAAAAAACTTAATTAATGCAAATATGCTATTTTAAGCAGTGCTACTTTCCTGTCATTATACTGCCTATAAAGTTTGGTGTGGCCACATACTGAATATATTACATGGTATACTCATTAGAGCTTTGTCTGAGGACTGCCTTGAAACAAGATGGTGCATCTCAAGGGATTCATGCACCAATTAAAACAACTGAAAACAATAAAAATTGTCACATTTTTCACTATTTTACTATGAATGGGCCAGTGGTCCGTTGGTTTGCGTTGCGGTTAGTGGTGCTGAACTGACAGCTCCCATTAAGTGCACTTAGTATGCCTCTTTTACTTTGCAGCAATATTCTCTGTTATCGTCCTGTAAGTTGTTAGGATTTTTGTATAGTTGGTATGTTGATGCCTAATCTTGCTTCTTTCTCACTCTCTCTCTCTCTTTCTCTCTCCATAAGTTTCTCCTTTGTCTTTTTTGCTCAAAAAAACACTTTTCCAACCTGCTTCTCCTAGATATGAAATGATAGATTCAATTACCCTGCGTCTGACGTCAATCTGTGAAAATAAAAGTTTTTAGAAACCATTTTTTCATATATATTTTTCCTTTGACATTATAACAAACATGCCATTTTTAGTAATGCCTTTTTATTTTTATTTTTCCTGCACAAAAGCTTAGGGTGACTTTATATTAGGAACAGACACAATCTTATACACTGATAAGAGCCTCAAACTGCTGCAGATTTCTACTGTAGATGCACTTATGAATGGCACAAACAGGAAGTATATGGTCCAGATGAATACACACACAAACCCAGTTCCCTTCTCTCCTCATAAATCTCCATCTATCACCTCTTTTCTCGCACGCACACATGCGAACACACCTGCGTGTTCACCTTCAAGCAGTTCTTTAAATCTCACGCTGTTCTCATGAATCACTATGAGTGTGCAGTCTCTCATTTAATTTAGTGGAAACATTGCCCCCTCTGGTCTGTCAGGGCCTCATGTTTAACCCCCCCCCAACCCCACCCACCTCCCCTCAGTGAACACCACCCAAGCTATTAATGACCCTCGCCCGAGGTTTTCAGAGTTAACCCCTCTGCTTGCTGGGAAACTGCCAATATTTTCTGTAATTACACCTGCTCTTTGGGTCCTACCCTGGTTTCACATTCTGGCCCCTGGTGGGGGCAGCCACGGGAGACGTGTGCTCCAGACATCTGGATTATGTAACAAGGAAGAGGGTTGCCAAAGTTTAATGGCTGGTGACAACACTAAGAAGCAACTGGATAACAGAGGATAATCAAGATAATCAAGAAGTAATGGCTTTTTCCATATTACTTGTTATTCAGTTAATGTGGTGATGTCATTTCCCTGCTCTTTTGTCAGATTGCTTATGTCACATGGTGACATCAGTGCTCAATCTTTCTTCCTCCCTTTCTCCCTTTTGTCCATAATAAAAAGTGATTCAATAAAATAGTTGGACTTAATAAAAAAACAGATACTTGAGCAAAAAGTATTAGATTGTTACTGAAAAAAATGTTGCTGAGAAAGTTTTTTGTTGCAGTATTTTGTCTGCACACTCTTCTCCTATGGACAGAGTCACACACCCTCTCTCTTTGTCTCACACACACACACACGCGCGCACACACAGAGGTCAAATGCATTGTAACCCCTCACAGTCTCTGGACCAGCTACCAACCCAAACCGATCAATGCTGCAGGATCTTTGGGGAGTTACTTCCTTTAAGGCTTCCAAACAGTGATGGCGCTTATGAAATGACAAGATCTCTTAATATCACCTCCCCACCTGGCCCAGCCTTGAATCTGTGTGGCTCCGTCCTCCACCCCCCAATGGGGCTCTCTCACTTCTCCGCAGTGCACTTTCTGTCACCGAGTCCACGGCCAATAGTCTTTAGCTGAGAGCAGTATCAGTGAGGCCCAGCATGTCGATTCTATTGAACTGGCTTGGCATGTCACAGGCAGTAAAGACCTCTTGATTGACTCCTGCTTGGATAGCATGTCCAACTCCATACATTAGTAATGCTGAGGATTCAATAGATGGATGGCCTGGAAAGATTGATGCAGGCAGACGGCACATTTACCTCAATGTCTTGATTTAACTTGAAGTGCAATGATTCATCAGGAAATATATAATACTGTTATCTTGGCATTGTGTGGCTAGTTGATACACCAGATGGGCAAAGAAAGACAATTATTGTCATGCTATTTTAGTTTTGCAAAATCCTGTTAGTTTCTCTAATGAATTATTTTAATAGGAACCAACAACAAGAAATGAGAACCACTCATCAGCTAACCAAAACAATCATTAAAATCATTTAAAGTGTTGCGATTTTTAAGCTAGCTGCCATAGTTCAGCAGCTGGGTCACTACAGTGTGAGCCACCCTGAGCCTTAATTGGCTGCTTACGCATATCACTTTTCTATTATGTTCTGTTGTAGAGACGAGCACAGCCAGGCAACGCAGCTACAGTTAATGACTTTCGCCTCTGTAGAGACTTAACTCTGCAGCAGGAAGTAATTTATCCATGTGTGTTGCATCTTTGCTAACTGTAATGAAAACACTTGTTTGCTAACGTTGCCCCTCCTGGCCTTGAACCAGTTTCTGCAACACTTTCCCCTCCTGTGGGTCTCACCAACTGTACCAATAAATAAAACAGGGCTGAAGGTGGTTGGACCAACTGCACCTGTTTAAATTTTAGAAATAAATACATACACCACATCTGTGCAGCCTGGCTGCTTTTATTAATCTTCTTTTTCTCACTTAAAAGGAGTTTTTGTGATGTCAGTTGTAGCTGCTATCAGCAGACTTGCCAAACCGAAATGTGGAAGTGACTAATGATGGAAATTTTCTTGTATGATTGCTAAATACTCAAGAGGTTCTGCATGTCTGTCAGCCAGCGTATTCACCTGTGTAAAAGTTGTGCATTATGTACTGAGGATTTTAAATTGGACTGCAACTGTGTGTTCAGATGGAACGCAAAGCAAATTTGACCACTTGTGTTTATTTACCTGAATGCACCACCTGCACGTTTTGCTTTTCTCATTTAAGTTCTGCAGTAATGCCTGTCCTCCTTAGACTCCAACTAGGCTCCAAAAATATGTTCTTATGCCAGTAAATTGAACCCTAAATTGACAATTAAGTGAGGGCTCATACAGAGAATCTGCCATGATTTTCCCACAGCCTCCACTTTTCTCTAGATGCCCACCTTCTGGTGAAAGAAGAAGGTTAGGAGGGGGTCGGGGGCTTAGGTCCTTCCCAGGAGAGCTGGTGCTGAGATCTCACTCCTTCCACTTCCCACAATTCACTGCAGGCTAGGAGGGAAAGAGTGAGAGGAAGCAATTAACAGGTAACATGTTAGCAGGGCGATCTGTTCTGAGCCACTACAAATGGCAGCTGCAAGCTATGTCAGTGGGGAAGAGCCCAGCGGTGTATATAGTTATGGATATGTGTGTGTGTGCATGTGTTTGGGGAGGCCATGTGGGACAAATATATTGTACAATAAATTTCATCCTGCGTGTGTGTCCTGCAATTATCCATTCTACCGACAGCAAATCACCTGCACACACACTTACACACTCACACACACCTTAAGGCCTTTTTCTCAGCCACTCCTGTGTTTCTATTTCATTTTCATCACACATAATTAAGCTGGAGTGTTCTCTGAACCACCCACCCCTCGCCACTTCCCCCACCCAGCTGCCCGCCCCCTTGCAACCCCTAGTGTGTTTTTTCGCTCATTTACAGCACACACTGAATGCAGATACAAGCTCGGAAAAAAAAGGAGCATGTTTATTAACCACGTTTGACCCAATTGGCTTGCATATGAAAACACCTGGGCGTTAGATTGAAATTTAATTGCTTCAATTAGTTAACCCACTTAAGGACCATGTTGAGTTTAGTCTGCTTAATTTGTTGGGATCAGCAGCTTTGTGTGTCGGGGATGTTGTAGGCTTGGATTATGGGTAATTACTATTAATTACTGGCTGATACTTTTGGCTTTGAAGCCGCAGTGAGTAAAATGGAGCAATGTCGGGGAATGAACTTGGCTGAAAGGAATTATGTAGATAATGGCTGAAGTGATAGAAGGGAAAAAGGGCATTTTCTCTGAGAAACAGGGCATTGGGTTGCTTTGCTTTTGTTTGTTATTGCCAGCATCATCAGTGGGAAGGCACAATATGTCGTCTGCACCCATGGTGTCAATCAGAATCCCATTACTGCAGAGGTCATAGACACACTGATCCAGGTAGGCTAAGTCTCACTGGGCTGCTCTGTTCATATTTCCAGCAGGATAAAGAAAAATAATAAATTTGTACCCAACAATAATCTTCTGTCCCCCACATTTCAAGGGGAACTTTAAACTCATGTCAGATACAAGAATACGTTTGCTGCTTTCTCTTCGACAAAATGGAATCAAAACTTCAGTCGATTTTTTTTTCCCCCTTTATTTTCCTCTTTTTTTTTTTTAGAAATTTGAGCTTATAGCCTCATGGGTAATTTTATGAATACATATCAGGACCTTTAGCTCACAGGCGGTGGCTGGCACACTCAATAATGCCTCAAGCAATATCACTTTGAGAGAACAACACAAAAACAAAGATGCCTTAGCCCCATGAATATTTATTAATAGGAGATACTGCAGCGGAGGTAAAAATGACAGACAAATGGGTGGATGGAAAAGAGAAATATGTAGAATGAGTGATGGAGAATGATACAGAGAATGATGGGAAGTAAGGAGGAGACACAACCCACAGAGCTTTCAAAGCAGGTCCAAGAGTAAATGAAGACACAACTCTGTATGCATGGGGATATTTGCCGTCGAAATGCTTTAAATACCTGTTTACTCGGTTCATTCTCTGAAGCCGTCGTCGGTGCAGCGGTAAAGGAGCCTCCCCTGGTATCCACATTGAGGAGTCACTGCTGATTGGCAGCACAACAGCACTGGTGGGTGTGAGACCCTTAGGGCCTCACTGGCGGTCTCCATCATTATGCCTACGGCGCTATCATTTCTGGATGCTGATTAAAATGTTGGTGTGGTTAAAAGAAGCTGA
>JAPZDY010000013.1:19957421-19987264 GCA_029783645.1 Ctenochaetus hawaiiensis | reverse complement strand
AAAGAAGCTGAAGGTTAAACCACAAAGGACTCCATGTGATGCAGTTTCACACCACATCCCCTACCCACTTCTCACACACACACACACACACACATGAGCCAGACAGAGCAGTGATGGAAAGAAAGCACATTGAACAGGACTTGTGTAGGACTTGAGTCTGATCTTGGCCTGATTTTAGCCACTAATGGACATCAAGTTCACTTAAAACCTTTTTTTAGAAAACTCTCCCTACGTCTCATTGTCCACTGATGTTACTTTGATAACTGATGAAGATTTCTCTCAGTTTCACAGGAGAATGTCACAGTCATGCTTGTCACACTGGACTTATTTGATCCTCTGAACAGATTCCTGTGAAATGAAGCAGTTTCTGCTCTCATTTCTTTTCAGAAAGGGACAGTAATATAATTTTTACATGTATGGCTGAGTACCTGAATTAGGCGTTAGTGCACTGTCATCAAAATACCATTTAACTAATTACTAACTGTAATGTTATTACTGAGTTGTTAAAGAAAGATTTTTTAGGTAGACTGAACTTTTTAATTTATCTAAATCCTTATTGAATGGATTTGGAATCAGCTTTTAACATTTGTAAGTTAAAAAACAAAAGTCAAAGATGCCATTCTGTATATAAAAAGCAAAAACATGACAGTCTCGAGCATCAGCCAAACATCTGCTTACATCATGTACCTATAACAACTTTTGCTGTATGTACTATTTCACAGCTTACTTTCTGTTATAATTATCTTTCCAAACGCTGTATGTCACTGAGAAAATTTAAGAAAATATGAAGTCATTAAATGTTAATCTTGAAGGCTCTTAAGACGATGATGAAATCTCTGAGGGTGATGTGGCCGTGTTGCTACAACTAAACTGCAAAAACATAGTGACAATGTGACTTACAGTGGTGATAAAGACTGGTGTCTTCTTCCTCACAGTGTTGGCTAGTCATTTACAGAATTCATGTTAATTATAGCCATTTAGTTAAATCTGCTGGTGTAAATTAAAGTAATAAAATAATTTGTTACATAAATTGCAACATTATAGAGCCACTTATTTTTAAAGCATGAAGAAATAAAAAAACAACATGTTGTGGTTTTTAACAAGCAGCCAGCCTCTGTTTTGGAGGTATTTATATCAACAGCAGCTTAAATTTAACCCAGATAACTGCACACAGCCGTACTTTACAAGTACCATCTCCCCAACACAGTGAAAAATAAGAAAATAGACACAGAGCACGGTCCTTGCAGATGCAAACACAACTAAACAACACCAAATGAAAAAGTGATGAAAAAGAAAGTCTTATTTATTTATTGTTCGCAATATACACTCAAAATCACCAGGGGAGATGTGTAAACAGCTGTTTATTGTCTGCAGGCAGCTCTCTCTCTCTCTCTCTCTCTCTCTCTTGCTCTTTCTTTCTCTTTTTTCCTTTACTGTCCTTTTGCTTTCCTGTCTTTATTCTACTACAAAGGGAATGAAAATTAGGGCTGAAAGTTCTATTTACAACCACAAAAAGCAAGCAGGCTAAGAGACTAAGTGACACATCCTGTGTATGTGTCATTATGGACAGTGCCACACCTACACACACATCCCCTAATGTATCTGTATTAATTTCACCATTTCACCGCACACGTGCCCAATTTCTGTGCTTTGGGGCTCACAGTAATTGTAACAGACATTTTGCCAATTTCCTCCTTGTTACAAACAGTGGATAACATATTTGCAGTTGTTAAAATTTGCTCTGTGACGTGCTTAAAATACACACATTTCAGGTGTCACCTGATATCTCTCTCTATCTCTCTCTCTTTCTCTCTCTTTTAATATCAGATTTAAACTGCATACAAATAGACAAACAAGTGATTTATGTGTATCTTCAGTTGGAAAATATAAAAGTGACAAAACAGATGTCATAATGAGGTTCTAGATCCAGTCAAGAAGGTGCTGGTCAGGGTTTTGGAGCCTGCTATGGCATTTTCCAGTACAAATGAAGCCCTGCTATTGGGTTATAAATGATGATTGAGAGGGGTTTTATTTTTGCATGAGTCTATTTTTGAAGAAAATCCTACTCATTCTTCTTTTAAATTTTTATGAAGGTTGTTTGTGTTGATTTTTTAAATGGCCCTCTCAGTCTCAGGAATCCACCATTCATCAACCAGGAACAGGATTGAGATCATAACCTGCACTCACACTGAACTGAATTTTGAGCCAAATAGCAGTGATGTTAAGCATCAGGGTCAAGAAGTGGTGAATGATTTGAGACTGTGCTTTTCCTCCGAATTATCATATTTGTTCGAGGATCAAGCTAAGCCGAGGCGAAGCTGTATGGGCAGGTTGAAAGAGGCCAGCTGTCACAGGAGTTTCTTACTAAGACGATAGAGAACACAAGTGTTGGGCTATCTGTGTCATCTCTCTCCTCGACGTCTTTCTCTGCGCCTTGCCTTTCACCTTGGTCCCAGTAAAAAAAAAAAAAAAGAAAGAAAGAAAAAAAGAAGAAAACAGCTAAATAAAAGGATGCTTTCAAAAGAGGGAGACAAGCTTGAATAGTGCCATTTTCTCTGCCTCTCAGCATTTTCTCTCAAACTGTACAAACATAGCCACTGCTCCATTAATCCTTGAAAAGTCATGCCTGTTGGAAATCTGACTTCCAGTCTTTATCTAAAGTTGCAGCCAGTGTCGGCACTGGCACTGAATCGTTACTCATGGTACACTATGAAAACAATAAGGTTATCCTTGAAAATCAAGCATCCTGGTGCTGAGGCTTTGGGAGAACTTTGTATTACATTTCAGCATTTGATGTCAAGCAGTGAGTGATTTCAGCTCCAGATTCTGGGCTCTCTAACAGTGAGACAGCAGTATAGCAGGAAATTAACAGTAGATGGACAAAATTTGAGAGTCACTGTGTGAAAAGGAACAGAAGTTTTATATAACTTTAGCACAACTACGAAGGAAGTCATCTTCTGTGCAAACAAGATGTAGAAATGTTGATTATTTATCAGAAAAATTAAGATATAATGTTTGTGGGCTGTAAAGATGATCCCATTTTTAATGTTAAATAAACTAAACTAAACGAAATTTTAAAATGCACTGTCACAAAGCTTCATCACAACCTCCTCCACTGTAAAGTTCTTCTAAAAGCTGTCTGGCAATTCAAAGTTCTTTATATCCCTCAGAGTGCTTTATGCTGCATGAGGATCATAAATTAATTTAACAGGTAGATATCCCCTCAATGCTCATCTAGCCACAGCAGAAAATGAATTTGCTGAGTTTATTGTTAAATGAAAGTTTCAGTGAGCGGGATGTGAGGGAGGATTTAGTGCACCTTAAGGGACTCCCTCTTTCCAAACTGAAAATATGCTTCTGAGATCTCATCTCATATTAATTTGTCATAGCGAACGTTGCCGTGCCTTCACTCCATGCCGCCCTCTGGCTAACTCCGAGCCATCCATCGCCGTGCAGAGCCGCACTCTTATGCCTTCATTCTCCCACTGCTCATTCCACGATTTAACTTGGCTTGATTTCCTCAGCCTCCCCTTGCACCTCTTCATCCCTCTCTCCCTCCTGATCTTCATCCGCTTCCCTGTGACCTTACCGCAATTATGCATCCTCAAGTGGGACAATTAAAAATGAGCTATCATCCTGAGTGAGAAGAAAAAGAGAGGAAATAATGATGCCAGATTTGTTCGTGCGGTCGCCTGCCTCCTTTGAACTAGCTTCACTTGAAGTTGAAGAAGCAACTGTTTCAGCCGCTCTGTTCCAATGCCACTGCTAGTAAAGGACACACTGCCCTTCACAGGCATTGTCCACAAAAATAAAAGCAGTCTGTTTTTCATTCAGTGCCGGAAAATTCACTCATGTTGACGTGGTTGTCCTCTCTCAACCCTCCCAACCTCCACCCCTTGTCCCCAACCACCCTTGTCCCTCTTTGACAGGTGCAAGTGCAACCTTCACGCCAACAGCTGTGTGTATGACAAAGAGAAGTTGAGCTGCGAGTGTGAACACAACACCACCGGGCCCGACTGTGGCCGCTGTAAGAGGAATTACCAGGGGCGAGCGTGGAGTGCTGGCTCCTACCTGCCCATCCCCAAGGGCACGGCTAATAACTGTGAGTACACACACGTATACACACACATACATACCACAGGGACGAGGAGTAATTAAAAAGATGGGTCACATGACAAACAGGAATTAGTGTAGAGCTAACAAAAACCCAAACTGCGGAGATTTCCCATCAAAGTGTGAATCAAACTAACAAAGGCATCTGATAAATGATAAAAGTTGAATCCCAATTAGCAGGATCCTGTGTGTCATCCTAGCGAGTTCTGACAGTCAACACATTCATAGTGAAATATTAAACTGGAAGATTTCAAAGCAATGTGGAGCAATTAAAGATGTTTCAAAGAGATAAAAGGCAGAGAAGCAAAGACAGTGATGAGACCAGCTATTGTATATTTAGTTTGGACACATTTGTTTCCACAAGACATGAAGAACCAAAGATCAGAATGTAATTTAACAAAAGAGAGTGATTCTAAAGCATCTCAGACCCCCTCTGATGTATCCAAAGCCTGTGATTAGGGCTGATAAAAAAAAAGGGATATGTTGACAAAGTCATTGACATCTTCTCAAGAGTGCATGGAACCAACGGATCAATCAAACAACCAACTGATAAACTGTAACAAATCCTGCTAAAATGTGAGTGAACCGCACAGCAAAGAGAACAATGTCGGCATGTCATAAGTTACTGATAGTAGATCTACACGCTTAAAAGCACAGCTGTTAATTACCTTAAACCGCACACACAATTAGAGTCAGTTTATGATCAGTACTGTGGGACTGACTAACAGCACATGGAGTAGGTGTAGCAGGCTCGTCTGTGAGGAGCTCAGTCCTCCTACCTGACGCCGGTGTCAAAACAAGTGGAAGCAGCAGTTACAGCAGCAGATGCACCTGTGCCTGACTTCACTCTTTGTTACCGTCTTCCTATCCTTTGGAAAAACACCCACGGCATCCAGTCGGTGCACGCTCTCCCCTCTGAATGTAAAAACACTAAGTGTGCAGGATCACAGTGTCAGTCGACTCTACCTTTCAATATCTAAGTTTTTTTTAAGAATCTGTTTCAACAGGGGAAACTACTTGTAGGTCTAATAAGCACTGCTTTAATGAAAAAATGTTTGCCTCAACTGTTGTGACTGAACTGATTTGTCTACAATTTCATTGGCATTTCACATGGTTAGATTTTCATCCCTGCAAGTGGCTGCATCATGCATTTCCTTCACTCCCCTGAGAAATAAGACATAACTCAGACAGACTTACCGGCTTCACTACTTCGCTCACTCTTGACCCAAACATCTTAGAATGATAGAATGAACATACAACTGTAGAGTTTCCCACACATTTGTTTATTTGTGGCAGCCTGCCTCAATATCAACATTGCCTGTCACATATTGATTTTCTGTCTCAGTTTTGGAGCTGCACATTGGACCCAAGACACAGTGGGTCTTGTGCAAGAACCTCTCGTAGATGCAAAGAGTTAAACCCCTAAATTCGAAAATTCGGGGGTGTTTTTTATGCAGTCTGGTTACACAAAAATGTTATTTCACAAACCTCAACTGTTTTGCAGTTAAGAGTTTGCTTACTTTTGTAGGTCTCCTGAGCTAGAGCAATAATTGTTGGAAAACATTTAGGAAAGCAGTATGAAAATGCTATTCCATGAAGCAAACTGTTTGTCATTGGGATATACAGATAAATTTCTCTCGGCTAGGATAGGAGTTCAAAGTGTTTGCAAGCCATGCAAAATTTGGGATGCATCATAATATTCTTTTTTTTTTTTTTTTTAAGATTTTCTCAACCACACATACACAAACTTTTGCTTTGTATTATTAATTTGGATCGCCAGCAGACAAAAGTTACAGCTGTTTCCCTTGAAGTTTTAACAAAACGAGGACACCGTGTCAGATGCAACACTCCCTTTGTCGTATGAATTAGTGGCACCGGGGTGAGGAGCTGAGCTATGAATCAAGCCAATGCAACTTGTAGACTTTTAGCGTGACTATTAATGGCCACTAGGAGGCAGATTTGTTCTAAATAAACAAAGAAAATAGAGTGAAAAAAATCATTGCCATCCTATTCTTGTTATCATGTGGATACTGGATCCATATTGGTTTTCCTGCTGTAAATCAGCTAAGACAGCATAGTGATGAGCAGCAGTGGTACCATAAAAGTTGGAAGATGCAGACATTCATTTGAAACTCCAAGTTTTATCCTGCCATGTCCTCTTATTGCATCTCCCATGATTTCTGCCTTCCTCGACTGTGCTCGAGGTCTCTCGGCCACCAGCTGATGACTTATTCTCCCTCCCAGAGGATCCGTGTTATGAGACTTAGGGAGGGTTTGTGAAATGGCCATTCCCAGAGCCCAGATTGACAGCACATTATTAAAAAAGGTGACACACACACACACACACACATACACACACACAGGTGCTTATCCAGACCTTCACATATCCACCTCAAACATTAATACACACATTCATAACTACTACACAAGGACACACACACACACTCCCTGCCCTGGAAGTGATGAAAAACAGTCTTAGTATAAAAGTGCATTATTATACTTTGTCTTGGAGGGGAAAAAATCCATAATGTAATAACACTGTGAAAAATCTTCAGGAACGCAAGGCGATTCCTCCTGAAGAAAAAAGAAATGCACAAGGCTGACAGAGAAAAGCACCTTGTGCTGTTTGGTAATTTTCAACTCCATTCAACACCAATTCCAAAAGTCTCCTTCCTTCTCAGTGTTTTCCCCCAAACCTAGTGAGCATATGGCAGCTCTTCAGAGACAAATTTGTCAAAGATGAAAATTTAATTAAGATTTAATTTCTTTTTACTATGCCCATCAAGTCGTCTGATGCGATAACGGGATCGATGAATCATCATCCTGAAGGGTATGGAGTTGGGGTGGGGGCGGTTGATATTTCGTCTTATGATGGCACGAGGAAGAAGAACAGGATTTAAAAAGTGATGATGAAAGAAAAGGATGGCAGAGATAGAAGGAGGGGAAGTGGGCATCACTCTCTGTCACAGCTAACTCAGCCTTCTGGGGTGGCTCTGTCTCTCTCGCTTTCCCTCTCCTCAGCTATGTTTCAAACCCCCCTCACCGTCTCTCAGCCTCACTCATTCTCCCTTCCTCCCTCTGTGGCGACAGAAGGAGAGGGATCAGTTTGAGAATTAACCATGGCAGTTCATTTCACTGTAGGGCTGAGGATACTGAGGGAGATAGAAGCCGGTGGTGAAGGAGGGGCAATGATGAGTGGCCTCTGGGAAGTTGATTTCAAATATAAAAATGTCTCCACAATATCTTATGAAGGAAAAATCCTTAAATGCACATTAACTGAATAACTAGAGGTGCAGATTTTTACTTGTTGCATTCAGCATTTGTCTGCATGAAGTGTCAGCATGTTATAAGAAGGTATTAGCTTAGCTTAGCTTAGCTTAAGTGCTGGACATCTATGGGGTTAGAAGCAACTCAGCTGTTCAAAGTTAGAGTTCCAAGTAGCTTCATCCCATCAAACCAGAATCGAACAAACATGCACAAAAACAGAGTCACATACAGATTGTAATCAAACAGTAGTTTGCATTCAAGTAGCCTACTGATGCCAAGGGCAACTCTCCTTTAAATTAATATGTTTACGACAGAAAATGCATCTGGATCTGGAATTGCCTGCAAAACGAGTTATATAAATAGTTTGATTAATTGTTTTTCAGGATCACTATTTTTTTAAATATGTCATGTAATTATTAGTTGTCTTCCTGTCTGAAGCTAAGGAATTTTGCAACTTTTAAAATTTTGCATAAAAAAGGAAAATTTGGTGCATTTTCATCAACTACGTTTGAGTTAATGAACTAGGTAACATGAGGTGTGACTTTGTCAAAAGATGGCACTAAAGTTATTGTTATGCATGACTGTAATAAACAAAGTAGGAGATGCAGATTGCAAACCAGTCCAGAATAAAAACAGTTACCCTCTCTATCTACACAACTCTGCGTGTTATAGAGATATTCAGGATGCCAACAACAAAAATGGCAGAAATAGTTAATATCAGCTGATCAGTAATGTGAGTTTTATGTTCACTATGTCAAAACTGAAACTCCATCTTCCATTATACTCATTAACTCCTTTGTAAAATGAAAATAAATAAACACTTCAAGCTATATTTTTGCATAACTGAGAAAGTTTATTCAAATAACGCTTTTTATGTACAATAATTCAAAACATGCATTAAAGCACCTTGGTGGCGAGTGAAAACAGGCTGAAATTGTTGAAAAGAGAGAAGCCGTTGAAGGTTGTGACCTGTCTTTAAATGGTGACATAAGAGCTGTTATATAAGAGTGTGACCTTGCTGCATGGTGGCAGCCTTCTGAATGTTCAAGTGTTGTGTTGGATGAGGGCTGACAGGTCAGCCATAATAAAATACCATTTCAATCACCTGAATTGGCTACATTTATGATGATTGCACAGCTGAACATGATGTACATAACCTTTAGTGTGTTGAGGGCTTGTTGTGTAACATTTTAACTGACTCTAAAAAAATACTTGGTAACAGTATTTGGACACATAAAATGGAAATTGAAACAAAATGTGTCCAACTTCTTCAAAGTATCGTGTAATATCAAAAGAAGTGACCTCTATTTTTCATAATTTTCAATATGGTTGTATTAGGTAAACTGTTGCTTTCCCCATTTTCAGAACTTTTAAAGATAAAGTCCTCATTTTGTTCGGTCTGTGTGATGATAAAATGAATAGATTTTCCTGTCAGGGCAGGATTAAGAGACACTTGTACAGATGTAGCTGAAGCCAGCTAAAGTTTATGGATCTGGTTTGATCAAAGCAGTGGACATGCAGTGGATTTCTCTGTAATGATTCATCCCCTGCCTGGAGAGAACATCCACATTGCCCTCCGCTGTCTGACTGAACACCCTTCATTTCATGGTCTCAAATGTAAATGAAAACAAGAACCCTCATATCCGGAGAAACAGCGACAACAACGTAAAATGTTATTTTATATGACTTACAAATTACATTTTTTCTGCGGCTGTTATCTAATTCCTGTATGCTAATGAAGAGCTACGAGATGCTTCAGTCTTATTATTAGTGCTCTAGTCCAATTGGGGGGTGCTGATCACAGAACACACACACAACGTCTCACACTCTTTTGCAAAGACATATAACATATACTCACATATGGATTTTTCTGATTAATCTTCCCTCTTGGGCAAAGGAAGCAGGTTCCTATATACATATATATTTCAATGGTGAGACCAAATCCCACAGGAGCTGAAAATGTGACATTAAAATAGATCCCATTCTCTTGCAAGTGAAAACATACAACTATTACTGTGTTTCGGTCCCTGTATTAAGTCAACGAAAGAGATTTGAATTCAACTGGAATCTGCTAAGTTTGCACGAACCCATAGCAAACTGCCTTCAAAAATGTGTTGTTTAAATATTTATTATAGGCATTAAATAGAGTAATGATCTCTGTAGTTCAGTAATGTCGCACATTACTAGCTAATGCATTAGTGTAATCACATTACTTTACTAATGAAGCTCTAATAAAGCACTAATGTGGTCACATTACCCATGTGTTCCATTTAGAATTTAAACTAAGTTACTGCTTGGTGCTTTAAGGAAAAAGGCTCCTTTTTTACCGTAGCATCACTTGATTAAAAAGGAGAAATTTAATTTGAGTGTCATTGCTCTTTAAATCTAAATACAGGCTTATGAGTCAGTCTGCCCTGTGTAAAATATGAGGTTTTCTTCATCAGGCTCACAGCCCTTACTGTGTATTCAATTAGTGCCATGTGTTTATGCATCTACACAGATAAACACGTTTGCTGTGTGCACATAGCTTCACATCCACCTTCTCCCTCTCTCACATACAGCACCCACTCATTTATGCTTTTATTCCTTCTTTACGCAGCTATTTGAATTTCCATTGCAGCCCAATTTTTTGTTCTCTTCTGTAAAACTCATCGCCTGATTTTTGAATCCTTTTATTCTCCTTCTGCCCTTTTCCTCCACCACCTTTTTCTTCCCCTTCTTCTTCTGCCTCCGCCTGTTCTTGCTCCATCTCTTGGTTTTGTTTCATGCTTGCATTCTCTCTCTCTCCCTCTCTCTCTTTCTCCCCACAACACCCCCAACCACCCCAGAGACCGAGCTTGTTTACTCTGTCTTTTCCACATCTCGGCTCTGTGCAGCTGTGACGGTAATCTTTCTTTCAAATATTTGTTTCTTCCATCTCCAGATTTTTTTTTTTCAGCTTCCCACATTGCTGCCACCTCTGACGTACCTCATACCTTCCCTGAAATCTTAAACTGTGCTTCTTCCAACTTGGCTCTTGGGCACTTTAAGACTTGCCACCTTCAATTCAGATCTACACATTGAGAGCGAGGGAGCAAGCGAGCGAGCTGGGCACTCGGGCAAGGCAAACCGTAATTTTGCTCCTGAGGAATTCAATCAAGTCAGCATGCCGTGTGCTTGTGTTTTGGCAGCCTTTCCGCTGCTAACCTGTTAGCAATGCCTGTCACCATCACTGGGCTCTATATAGCCGAAGAGCTCCAGATAATGATGGATTGCTATAAAATGATGGCAGCCAGGGAAAGTAATTACCAACTTTGCCTGCGGTGGAAATCCAGCAGATAAGCCCCTTTCCAGAGCTGTCCAGGTAGCACCAAGGTAAACAGGTGAGACATATCGAAGGTCAAAGCAGAATAGATACTGACAGAAACAATGTAATGACACCTAAAGTCTAACACAAACACACAAACACAAACTTACCTTCACACTGACAAATAAATGTATTCCTCACAGCAGCATTTTTAAACATTAGACAAATTTGATGTCCTCTTTTCGACAGATGAGTACATTTGTATGTATGCCAAAGATGTAAAGCCCACAGATCCTTGCGAGAACATTTTATTATTGCCTTTCGATAATCCGTTAGTTAGGTTGCAGTAACGGTTTTGGATGAAAGACAACATAACTGGAACTGAACCAGTGAAGGATGAACATTAAGCACTGGGACTTGTAACCACACTGCTCTGGAAAAGGGGATTCATTGTAAATCAGTTAATGCCCCACATGACTCAGGCTCTCCACTGTATTTTAATGCCCACATTTGTGTGTGTATGTGTGTGTTTTCTGTCCCATGCGCTGACCCCACATGCACATAGATCAAATTCAGTGAATCGCACACGCCTCCGAGATCATGTTCACCACCCAGCAGCTTGCAACCGTGATCCCTGCACAGCTCATAAAAATCAATGGAGCACACCGTCAACATAAGCAGCTCCTGATGCTCATCCTGCGAGATAGGACAAAATTAGATTGCAGCCGTGGCCCGTAATGGCGGGGCCAAGCAGGTGAAGGGGATTGGAAATGACGGTGATTGTAAATTAATCGAATGGCCCGACATGGGATCCCGGACATCTGCTCGAACCCCACAGGTTGTTCATAAAGCGGCAAATAATTGCACCGACAGGCCATTGGTGTTCCAAATCCTGACCTGGAAGAAAAGGTTATTTGGCCCTAAACTGGACAAACAGTCATAGGATAATTTGTTAAATGACTACTAATTTTGACGACTCAACAATTAAGATGTATAAACAGTGGTGTATAACAGTGGTGCACAACCTTCTAGTGCATCACTCTTACTGATGTGTCTAAGATAAGAAAACAGCCATCATGTACAGTACAGTGCAGTTGTTTCTGTATACTGTCTCTGTATAAACACCGCTAGGAAGAATAATCTGGGAATGCATAATTTTTAGATGCACACTAATGGAAGTCCCCACCATAATAACAAGAGCGAATCACCTTTCTCTCTTTCTTAGTAGTTTTATATTTATACCTCTCTCCATTTAATGTAGTGGGTCCCCTGCTAATCTTCCAAAATAGATGTAGATAGTGCCTGTATATTATTGCTCTGTCAGCTACTTTGAGCAGGCTCCTTTTAGCACTGCATTACTGTTTTTTTTTTTTTTCACTTCAGTTACAGAGCTAAAACATTTGCAGTCTCACATTTTTGACTTTGTGAGTAACTGGAGGAACCTTGTATAATGAACATTTGGTTCTGCAGTGTATGCATAAGTACAGTTTGTATTAGTCTACACAGTTGGTAAATGATGATTGTGTACATACAGCTAGCTAAAGGAAATATTAATCCAATGAAATCATAAAAAAAAAAAATATCGCTGTCTGGCTTTTTTGAGTGTTTCAGCTGACTTCTTTCATATGAGGACCCTGTAAAAAAGTGTTAAGTATGAACATAACCAGGCATAAGTGTGCATCCTCAAAAGTTAATAATGTCTCTGTTGTCATGACTAAAATATGGAAATAGAGTACCATCACTTTTGTTGTGGTTTACAGAAGAGCTAGTTTCCTTGTATTAACATTTCTACAAGATTATAGACAATGTATGGCATACCTCAAGGATCTATTCTTGGACCAGTTTTGTTTATCTCTTTATATGCTACTGCCAGATCATAAAATTGTTTGGGAAATTTTAAGCAAACAGTTAATATACATTTAAACATAAATGCACATATTACTGGAGAACTTAGCTGTAGCTATAATAGCTGAATGAAGGGAATGTTATACCTAAATTAATTTACAGTTTTATTCAATTACAGATAAAAATATATTTTGGCTATTAAGTGATGGATGTGATATGAATCAGTATATTTATGTCATGTTGAGTTAACTTAGAATTTTTCAAAGGTTGGTCAAGTGTTTTTACAACTTGAAAAAAAAGTTTACAATAACTAATATCAAAGTTTTACCTGTAGTCAGCTGTATACCAACTAATACTGATATTATAGTTAACAAACCTGTAATAGTCAGTCACTATTAGAATTATATAAAATGTCAAAAGGAAAATTTGACTGCTATGTGTTATCAATACATTGGGACATTCAGAATAAATGCTGCCAAATTAAACCGTACATTGTTAATATGGTAATAGTAATTCTGGTTGTCCTTGGTCTTGTCCTTCCTGTCTCCTGGTTAGCATCTGCCCACCCCCTTGAGGTTTGACATCCATTACACTCCGCCTCCATATGCCAGCCTGCACTTCACAGCTCTCAGACAGGTCACAGATTTGGCCCCTAAATACAAGCTTGCAGGCAGAGATCAGAGGAAAAGTGATGGAAGGACAGGAGTTGATCAAAGTCCACATACACAAACACATGCACACACTCAGGAAATCCTCATGTTTTCCCCAAATATGTGAAGATATTTGTGACAACTCCATTAGATGAAAGGCCACCACCAAAAATTCTGCACAGATGCCTCTCTGCCTCCTCAGCTTCCTCAGCTGTTGATGTGGTGGTGAGCGGATGACAGGAGAGATGTGATTTAGAGAGGAAGAAAGCACGGTTTTTATTTAATTTCTTCTTCTCTGGTCTATGTGGGCTCATTTCTCCTATTGCCCAGCATGCTTCCCCTTCCCATGGTGAAGGGGTTGTTTGTTTTTGTGGGCAGACTGCCTTATTGAGGGCAGGGGGTAGAGCGAAAGGGAGGGTGGGCCTGCTCAAACGGATGCTTAGAAAAAGTGGAGCTGGCGTCCATGTCCTGAAAGCAAATTTCTCTGTCGAATGCCGACAAAAAACACACAGCAAGTGTGTTCACATGCCTTTGAAGAAAAGTGATTTCTAATGTTTTCTGCGCTTCATGGTGCCTGAAGCAGCCGCACATGGAAATGCGTGCACCATACATATTCACATTCCTAATTAATAGCTAAAACAAAATGTCGGCGGTTGGTTCAGATGGCAAAATGATCGGCAAAAAAAGCCCAGGATGTCTCAATCTCCTCAGATCCACAGCTTGGCAATGTCCTGGTGTGGGAGAGATCTGGTCACCATGGGGATGAGACAGACTGTATTATCTGCTCAGTGGCTGTCTGGCACAAGGGATTGCATGATGGAAGGATGGACAGGCAGGCAGCAGGATAAGACATGTCCTCCTTTGGCGTCAGAGGCATAGTTTGCCATCTATGATGTCCTTTGATATGCTGTGTGTGTGTGATTGTGTGTCTGCGTGCAGGAGAATTCTGTCTTATGCATCTCTGGCAAGATCTATTTTAGACTGATATACTGAGAAGAATGTTAAAGCAATGCTCAACTTTTTAACTGTGAAATATCAAAAATATTATAGCTTCTGACTGTGATGTTTGCTGAATTCAGTTTTTCAGTAATGTCGGGACATTTTTGGGGTTTGTACTTATTGTTGTGAGAGGACAGGAATGACCTTTTCTGGCACAACGACCAACAGGGACATCAAAGCAAAAATAATGGAGGAAGCCAGAAAACACCAAAGAACTGTGACGCTCACCAAACGTGCAGCGGACAACACTCTCAGGAAGAAGACAAGCTGCTGCTTTAGATTTCACACTCTCAGACTACAGAATGTGTCACTTCAAGTGTATACAGCTCAGCTCTCATGAGAATTGGTGTGGTGATCACAATCAACTGTCAGGGAAAGAAACAGTACTAACAATATACTGCCAGTGTCAAGGAGAAATGTGCGTTTGTAAAGTCAATTTTATGCCTTAATTGAAGTTGTCCTTTCTCTCTTCTCTCCTGCAGGTATTCCTAATAACATTGGTCCAGTTAGTAAGTAAACAGTTTCAAAGCAACTCTATGAATGCATGATGCTTCGCTTTGCCTGTTGCGCCACCCTTCAACACACAACCCCGAACCTGGAGCTGAGTGTTCATTTCTGATTTCAATCTTCCTTCAAAGGATCTTCTTGAAGGATCAATCAATAATTGTTGACTCACTTTTTTTTTCAAGGAGGGTGGGATAGATAAACAATATTGCCATGATGTGGGCATAGTAATTTACTTTATTCAGACTCAACCAGATAACATTTGCCTGGCTCTGCATGGAGAATGTCATTTGTTTTTTTTGTTTTTTTTTTTGCTCTCTCTCTCTCTCCATGCATTATAAATAAATGGCATCTAGACTTTATTAAAGTGCCAAGCCCTCTCTAGCAGTATAAAGTCACAGGAGGTCATTTTAATATAAGCCGCAAGCACCTCAGCTGGTATTATCTTCGGCAACCAGTAGCCCCTGAGGATGGGGAGGAAGAAGAGAGGTGCCATGTCTTAAGTTACCGCTGCCTGGAAGGCTGTGTGATTCAGGATCCATAGGACTATATTGAACAAGTCAAAGTGCATTCACAGCCTGGCTCAATTCTCCTTAATCTTTTTCTCATTGCCCTGTTCTTAGTGAGTATCCTCTCTTCAGGGGGCAGCACATTGATCAGTAAACTGCCCCCTCCCTCTTTGATCCTGGATCCACATGGACTGGCTGAAGGTTAAAGAGGCATAAATGTTTTTCAAAGAATGGCTTCAGTGTTCAACTTACCTACTTACCTAACAGGACAGTGGAAGAAAAATGTTATTTATATTTTGGCATACAATTGAATGTGTGAAGAAGTCCAGTTATCTTCCAAAGTAAGATAACTGACTTTCAGTAGAAAGACATTATAATTGGCTCTTAAGAAATTGTTTGTAGATTCAGTTCAAAATGTAAAGAAAGATACATTAGAAATCCAGCATCATTTTGTTTTGTGTAATTTTAACTAATTCCTTATACACAGCATGGCTATATAGGTAAAATGTCAAATGAGTTATCATTTAGCTTAAATATATAGTTTAATAGTACCGCATTCATTTGCTTTCTTTAAAGAGTTAAATAAAGAGTAAGAAGATTGATCAGTGATATCTCTCTAACATCTGTCTGTTAAATGTGAAGCTGAAAGGAGGTTAGCTCAAAGGCAAAGATTAAAGCAGGAAGAAATTAGTTACCATGGTTCTGTCAAAGGGTTAAAAAGTCACATCAACACCTCTCAAGTTCACACATGATATGTCTCAATCAATATAGAAACTAAAGTGTTAAATGGCCCAGACTAGCTGTTTCCTCTTGATTTAAAGCTTTGTGCTAAGCTAAGCTAACTATCCCCTGGTTTTAGCTCCACATTTAACTGACAGACATGGCGGTTGTGTCAATAAGATAATCTAACACAAAGTATATAAGGAGACATTCCTAAAAAGCTCTAACCTTTTATTTAAGTGCTGTTTTTAAGTATAATACTAGAAATTCACCATCACCTAATTTCTTGTTAATGGGTAAGTGTTGTCAAGCCTAGTTATGTGCAGCAAGCGACACATGGACAACAGCATGCACGCTTGTTTTCATCGTTTAAGGGCTAAGATGATCACTGGGCAAGTTTCCCAAGACATGCTGTGTGGGACACAGAGTGAAAGCAGATTATTCCCAGGTGGTTTTTAATCAGGCTTTAGAGTGGCAGCTTACACAGGAAGTGAACTCTGGTTGTAAAGTCTGACGCTATGTCATGAGTCAGAAATGGACACGTGGCCAAGAAAACCAAGTAAACCCCCCTGCCCCCTCCCAATCTCCCACCGTTTGCCTCCCTCACCGTCTCCTCACACCTTAGAAATTACACCCCACTCCATGCATGGCCTGACAAGAGCATAGTGTGTGTGTATGTGTGTGTGTGCATGCTCCTCAGACATGCTATATATACATGCATACATATTCACATCAGTCTCCTCTGTCCCATCCTGATGCCAGGCCAGACCATGTCCAAAGGCCGTCCTCAAATCCTTTACGGGGAGAGTGTTTATGCTGATAAGTGTGGTTGTGTGTTTGTGTGTGTCTGAATCTGAGAGAGAGTGTGTGTTTTGGGGGGCTGGGTGATGTAGAAAGGACACTCTTACAAACTGAAGTCTTCACTTCTTATCCAGATTGGCCTACAGGGATTTACAGTTCTCACGAATGGCTGTCTTGTCACAGCAGCCCTCCTACTGAACCCAGTACAACACTGAAAGCTAAACTCACTGGAGAGGATGAGGCTGTTTTTACTGCAAACACAAACCAGTATTATGTCTACGTTATTAATAAAGCAAGAATTGAATGGACAATAAAAGGCTAGGATGTCCTTGAGGTTGTTAAATGAACTAGACGGAAAGCTGTTGTGGGAAAAAATAGAAAGCGCTGCACTTTTTTGTATTGTTGTTTGAAGGTAATTGAATTCCTTATTGACTTTTCTCAATTATTTTTCAACTTTATTAAGCCAGGCAGAATTGCCTAATGCGGACCATTAAAATGAAATTAATATTTAAAAAAACAATTCTGGCTCTGCAAGATTGCATTTCATTACGGGTATGGCATTGATTAAAATCCGTCACCACTCATTTAGCTCGTCTTACCTGAATATTCCCCAGAACAAAATAATTAATGGAACCCAGATGTGTGTTACATTCAATCAATTGCCAACACAGAATAATAATTAAAAATGAACTTGCTTTGCCAATTAGATGATATAGATCTGGACAGTGTGGTTGGCTTGTGTGCTTTATTTTCTCTCCAGTAATGCATGCTTTGTGTTTTGGTCACAGATTAATTTTTTATGTCCCTGAGTCAGCCTTGCTTTTGCTTTTGAGCAAACAGCTTCTCTGCTAAATGCTCAACAGAGCAAATAACAGATATAAACTCAGAAAAAAAGAACAAGACACTTGACAGTTTGTAAGATATGAGACCTGAGCTGGAGTGGTGATGTGGTGTGCCCTCTTTGTTAAGCTCTTTATTTGTTAATCTGTCATTTTCAAAGAGCCTCTCA
Source organism: Ctenochaetus hawaiiensis (assembly GCA_029783645.1). Lineage (NCBI taxonomy): Eukaryota > Metazoa > Chordata > Actinopteri > Acanthuriformes > Acanthuridae > Ctenochaetus > Ctenochaetus hawaiiensis. The sequence goes on along the minus strand of JAPZDY010000013.1, from coordinate 19,969,561 downwards.
TCGAGTGACTCAAGTGACTTAAACCCACTGGAGATGTCGCAGTCGTCACCGCTGCCAGAATCCCCAAGCAGGATCAATTGTGAAACATTTTTGGGGGAGATAAAAAAAAAAATAATAAAAAAAAAAAAAACGAAAGAAAAGGATGAAACAGGAGAAACTGCCTGATAGTCTTTTGTTCAAGCTGTTTTGAAATCAATGACTGGTTATGTTAGGGGAATTTAAAAGTGATTGTCACAGTGTGTAGACATGCCAAGCTCAAAGTTAATGTTTTATTTAATTCCAGTGCAAAAGGAAAGGTTTGTAACAATTATTCCATGTGAAAAAAAAAATTGTAAAATGAGTGGGCCGTATGAACAGAAGTCATACTCTCTGTTCACACATAGTTAGGGTAATAGGCTTCCTGCCAGGCCACCACTGGATGTTAATTATCCAGGAGTGCATGATTCATGGAGTCAATAGCAAAAGGACAGAAAGATCAAGTGAAGAGATGAAGGGGCAAAATGAGGAAACTTATCCGTATTCCTCCCTTTGCTCGAGTCTTCTCCATTTCAAACCACAAAGTATTTCCCTGACACGGAAATACCGACGTGTATGTAATTATGAGGTTATGCTACCCACAGCAGTCCGTCATTCTCAACAAGTCCCAACACCTGCCATTATTTATTCATTGTTATTCTTCCACCAGAAATACACTGTAATGAGATATTGATTACATAGTCGATGTGATGAATTAAACAAAATGCCCCCTAACTTCTTAATTTGCTAGACTCGCTTGCATAAATCATGACTTAAACACTAACTTTAAGAGGTTTTTATCTTTTTTTTCTTCAGTTTATTTTCACTCATCATTGCCATCGTCATGAACATACACATACACAACAAGCCCATGGACGTCATACAAATTACATACAACGTCTCCCCCAGTGTCCTTAATGGGTCTTTGGATGCATTCTCTTTGCTCGTCCATGTCAGCCCTGCCCCATTGTATTTGCTGTTTCCTGATTTACAGATTTGAGTCATGCTGGACATGTTCGTCTTTCCAGTTGTGTGTGTCCACCACCACGTAGCCCCCCCCTTCCCCCTTAGACTATCTGTAAAGTGCATCACATAAGTGCACATGAATAACTCCTGGTTTCTCTCAATTGCACGCAGTTCGGCAGAATGTCTCGTCCCTAGGTGTCGCTAACCGAAAAGAAGGTAGGCATCTAAGAATATGTAACAACAATGTTGTTTTTTTCTTACCAATTCATTTACCTCGGTGTGTTTATGTAGTGAGCAAAAAATGACTCTTTCATAGCTCAGAGTATTTGTATCTTCCCCTTTTCCAATTTTGGTTATTTTCCTGACAAACCAAAAAAAAAAAAAAAACATTCTCAGTCTGCTTATCTTGGTTAAGATAAAGGGTTTTGGCTTCTTCAGTGGAGGCTTGTGTATCCATGGGGCACTCATGTTGCAACATGCTTCAGTGCCGTACATTATCCTCTCAAACACTCTATGTGTGCACTGTACATTTATACATACTCACTCGGTTTTAATTAGGTGTAGAGCTTCCAGGGATTCTCAGTCCCATCTCAGAGAATCGGTAAGAAAAGCAGAAGAGGTTTCACGGTGGTTTTTATGCAGATTGATGTTAGGCTCATCTCGGCTTAATCCATTGTGCAGATGTGATATGCACCTCGCAAACATCGAGCATACAACCACTCGGCTCTATTTCCATAACTGCAGCCAAGCGCACATAGTGTATGTGTCAGGGGCTTAAGTCACCCAGTACAATGGCAGTGGCTGGGCCTATTATTTCTTTTTCCCACTGTTTGTTTTATGACCGGAAAGGAATCGAGGGATTGATGTGTTCACTGCTAGCCAGTTTTCCTACCCACGCTCCTGTGCACAAATTTATAAGGTGAAAATTCTTGGCTGGCCTCCACTGAGTTGGAGAGTTTGTCCGAGGACAGTTTCTGTCTGAGGAATCATACACAGAGGCTGTTAAATTATACAAAGCACTTGTTAATGAAATGGAACATAAAAGAGGGAGCATAATATTAGGATTGTTCGCCATCTAAGGCATTTGTAACAGATGCTGCTACATGCAGCCAACTTCATTTGGCAATGTCACTCCTTATTTCCCAATGCCATCATTCATCATTATTGCGTATGTTTCTTTCTTTTCTTTTTTTTTTACTGTTACATTTATAATTAAGCATGATGCTTAGTATTTGCAATTCTCTTTCATTACATGATTATTGTTTAATTGCAATATCGTGTTTTGTTTTTTGTTTCTTTCTTCTTTTAATTTGTCTAGTAGCTCCTCAAGTTGCATTGTCCACTGCCCCTTCTGTCCAAGTTGCAAACAGCAAGCGAGGTAGGAGTTCTGGAGTTCATACATTGCCCCCCAGATGACACCCAAGCCTTCTGACTGTATGAACTGATGTGTCTGTAACACTGTAAGACCCCTGACCCCTTGCAGCACATACTTTGCGCTAGAACACTTTGTATCCATATCTTCAGCTCAGTGCTGGACTGTTAGCTTTCACTGTACAGGGCACATTGAGAATTCATTCGTCTATGGAATTGTTTCTAAACACGATAAAAGTCCTTCCGAATTGTTTCTTTTTTCAGTGCAAATGAAGTGGGTGCTTGGTCTACAGTTATTTTTGGGGAATGTGTTTCCTAGACTGGAGATTTTTTATTCCCTATGCGTGCATGATTTATGACCTTAGCCTATTTCTGAAAAGGAGAGATTATTTGTCTTCTGAGAGTATGTCTGCAAGTCTGAGGCTTCTAATGTAGAAGATCTTAGCTTACACTCAGACAGGCCTTTCTGTCTCAGGTGAAAGGTAGCATGGACTAGACTTGCTGCGTCTTCATTTCCAAGCCTTGCTGGGTTGTTAGTGGCTGGACAGAGAGACCTGACCTCAATACAGATCCTTAATAACCACAATCCCTTGGACAAAAGCCCCATCCGCCACCCCCCTCTATTCTGGATCCGTAAGTGGGCTTTCTGTCCGAGCAGCTGCCAGTGAGGCTTAAGGGTCACATCTGTCTGCACTGTGACACATGGTGTCAGTGGTCAGTCAGCGTGGCAGACTGATCCGCACTCAGAGAGAGCTGAGCAGGGGTTTCAGCCCTCCCATCCCACACCCCTTAGGCGAGGGCTGCTATTGAGTGTCACAGACTGCAGCATGAGGTTTTTCAGTACAGCTAGAACTTCATATATCTAATTTAGCATGACATAACACTGCATAGCAGGCAATGACACACTCTCCCCCAGCTGCAACTCACCATACGCTCACTTGCCTTATTGGCTGTATAAGTTGGACAGTTTTAACCCTTTAAGAAAACCTTTTAGCCACTTGTTAATTGACTGTAGAATTTTCAGATTTAGAATTTCATCATGAATTTCATTAGATGATACAATTTGAAGTGCAATTAAAAGTTTAATTCAGTAATTCAGTTAATTCATTGGTCTGTTAGACAACTACTTCAAAACTCCCCAAAACCATTCTGTTAGTTAAAAAATCCATTTCATTCATGGTTTGACCTGCCTTACGCTGTGTGGTGTTCCCGATGTGACCGTGTCTTTGTGCCATCATTTCGGAGCCTTCCTTGCCTCATGTTATGGTGTGCTTGAAGTGATGTGACCTCTTTGAGTCCTACTAACGCCGTGCTTTTTTATGTGATGTCCTATTCTAACTCTGGCTGTGCCCATGCCAGACTAATCATGAGTTACCCTTCCTCTCATCATCTCCCCAACATGTCCCTCTCCTCTCTCACAACAGTCTCCATTTTTAACTTTGCATGCCATGGCGCCTCACTCAAATTCTTGCTAACCCCGCCGCAGCACTCGCAGTAACAGCAAAAATTCCCACACTCCATACCGCGTCTCTTTCTTTCTCTTTCTTTTTCTCTCTTTCTCTGCCCTCCACACTCCCTCTCTCTTTGCAAGACTGCGAATGCTCCGGCCACTCCAACCGATGCAGCTACATTGAGCTGCTAAACACCGTCATTTGCGTGAGCTGTAAGCACAACACTAGGGGCCAGCACTGCCAGCTATGCAAGCTGGGCTACTACCGCAATGCCTCGGCAGAACTGGACGATGAAAATGTGTGCATAGGTCAGTCCCCTACCCGGCCCTGCTGTCACACAAACACTTTTCCTTGCTTCACCTCCTCTCTTTGAATCGTCACCAAAAAAGTGTCACCTTTCACCCCCGTCCGTTTCATCATTCATACATCCTCCTGCCTCCATGTTTTTCAGTGGTCTCCACATCTTCCCTCTTTTGCTTCCTCTGCCTCAGCACAATTGTGTCACTCATTAACTTTCTTGTCAGGATGCATGTTTAATGGAGGGCTAGCTGTAGTTAGACACACACCAAGCTGATTTTATGTAATTTCGGTCATTGCTTTCAAGGTTTTGTTAGAATATCTTGAGACTGAACCCTGGTTGAAACATTAGGCCATCAGAGTTTGTACGTGTTAGTTTCACCTGTATACTACATTACTGCTGGTTTCTAGCTGCTAGCTTGTATGAAAGGAAGAAAAGAAAGTCAAACATTGGTTTGAAGCGAGAATTATCCGATATAGATGTAGATACAGAATACTATAGCTTGTGCACAAACTAATGGAAACACCTAAAGTATGAAAGATAAAAATGTTAGCCTTACACTGATTAGAAATTAGTCACTAATTTTGAAGAATAGTAGAGCTTGATTTTTCTTTTTGCAAATGCAGATATCTTGTTGTGTTATTTTGAAATTGTTTGGCATATTGGAAATATGCGTATATGTGTTTTTTGCAAGCGTAGCATGAGAAGATTAATAGCACTTATGTTTAGTTGCTTAAATGTGGTTCATAGCCAGCAGCTGTTTAGCTTAAAACAAAGACTGGAAACAGAGAGGGACAGCTAGTCTGTCTGTCTTCAAGTTCACAAAATCTGCCTACCAGCACTTCTAAAATTTAGTCATTGACAAATTTCCTTTGTTTCAAGTCTTTATTTTGTCACAAGCTAAGCTAAACTAACTGTCTTCTGGTTCCAGCTACATATTACGGACATGAGAGTGTTGGGAAGAAAACTAATGGGCTGATCTTCTAAAACGCTAAACTATCACTTTAGTTGATTACATATATCTCAGATTTCTGTTTAGAAAGTGGCTCAATAGTGCTTGAAAAACAGTACATTTACAAGAAAAATTCAGCCTGCTAATTTGTATTTAATGTAATATGACTTGTGAAGACAGTGTCACCTTCATAGTTAATATGAAAGGCCATTTTCATCTGGTGTTTCTGTTATTTTGTCCATGACCAGGCATTCATTCTGCATCATTTGTTTTTTTTAACGTGCGAATATTATATTTCACATAGTTCCCAGTTGCATTTTTTCAGCTAGTGTGAGGGGTTGTGTTCACAGCACTCTATGCCAGGTGCATTTGTGAGTCCTGAGGGGGAAAGTCTGACAAGCAACAAGAGTTCTGAGAGAAATGTCGCAGTGGAGTCACACCCCCAGTCAGAGGTGCCACGCAAGTGCATATGTCATATACATGAAATGGCCTCAGGAGTAGCAGCTGAAAAACGTCACAAGGCGTTAAGAGTCACCGAGGCGTCACTTTGTGCCAAACCTGCCATCACCCTGTTTCTCTTTTCCTGACCCCCCTCTTCTTCCCCGGCACTCGCCCGTTTGTCACTTGCCGTCACCTCTTTCCTCTTGCCTGACCCGCGGATGTCACTCAGGTGCAGCCACGTGCAGCCAGCACAGACACAGGTGGTTCAATGTGATGGTCAGGGAGTGTCAAAATAGGTGTCACTTTGACTGTAGAGTGCTCCAGTCACTGTGGAAAGCTGGAAGTAAAGGGTAGAAAACCAGAGATTTCACAAGTTGTTTTTCGTAGAGAAGGTTTTCTTTATATGAGTAATGAACATTGCCTTCTGTAATGATAAAGAAGCACATGCAGATAATGCCTTAATTTCAGATGATTCTTACAAAGGGTAATATCAAGGATTTATATAGAGTGAAAATTAGTGGGAATTAAAGAACATATTACGACAATGCCCATTTCAATGTACTCTCTGCATTCTCTTTCCTCTTAAACTTTAACATTCACATTTTGTCTTTGTTGTATCCTGTAATCCACCTGATACTTGTTCATCGCATTCCCTGTCTTCTCTCTCCATCTTTTTCTATTTCTACCTGAATGAATAAATCAGATTTTAGACAAGCATGTGCAGATAAGTCCACTTTGTTCATCTTAAATCAAAGCTACTGATAATGCTTTGCATATTTGCTCATTGCACATTGTATACCTATGTAGCAGTAAAATAAAATTGTTATTATATGCTGTAATGAATACAAAGTGTTCATGCACCTATGATCAACTTCATTCTTTTTTCATTCTGTCTCCATTACAGTTGAAATGGTAGCATTTATTTAATGTATGAGTCTTTAAATCTCTTCACGTTGTTACCAGTAAAAAAAAATAATCAAGCACCTTGTTGTAACAGTTGAGCTTTTAATGAAATCAAAGAATGTGATCCGCGCTGTGAATTACCTTAGACATGTGCCAGGAAGTCAAAGCACCACCCTGTTTCCAGCCTGTGTGTGTATGTGTGTGTCTTGTTTTTCCAGAGTGTAATTGTAATCCCTTTGGCTCAGTCAGTGATCGCTGTAATGGCACAGGATTTTGTATATGTAAGGAGGGCACAACAGGGCCTAAGTGTCAGGAGTGTCTACCCGGCTATTTGTGGGACGATGGCTGCAAATGTAAGTAGAACCACAAACCTCCCCCGTGCAGCTCCCGGCTGTCCCCCCCTTCAGCTCTGTCTCTCTCTGCTTTCTGTCTAATTTCTTATTTCTTTGTGTGATTGCTGAGCTTTGGCTTGGATAATGTGCTGCACATGTGCAGGACTGCTCAGCTTCATTAAAAAATACATATCTAACCCATAAACTGAGCAAACCCTATATACTTAGCCATTTGATTTAACCTAGCCTAACTGAATCTGCGTTTCACAGTTGCTGCAGCTGCGTTAATAATGCAATATCAGCAGGTGCTCTATATGGCACAAATAGAGAAAAACCATTGGCATGGCTGGATGCACGCTGCTCAGTAACTCAGTTATCCAGCCATGTCGCATACCAACAAAACAACAGCTGAGTCAATATTGACTGCTTGTCAGGCTGCCTGTGATCTGTTTGAGTAGCCATCACCCCCTTGCCAGCCCACAGCAGGACAATGTCATCCAACACTAACATTTTTATAAAAGAGAACGCAGGTCATTTTCAGTTCCAGCCCATTTATTACTGTCTACCATTTATATTTCCCTTCGGTCATTTTGCAACACATGCCCCGTGTAATCTTTTCCTTTTTTTTTTTTTTTAAATGTCACCAATTTTTCATTGTTTTTTTTTTCAAGTCAAACTTCAGTGACAAACCTACAGCAGGTAGCCATGAAAAAGTGTAATTTCATGTTGAAGGATTTCACCTGTTTTACTTTCAAAGAAGCAGCTAACTTTGATATACAAAACCTGTATTGCAAACTCTGTTGATTCTACATATTTCTGAAATAATGGCCATGTAGTTTGGGCAGAGATGATTTGGCCTAATGCACACAACTTACTTTTAAAGCAGCTAATAACTGCTGATAAATAGCATTTGCCCCATCATGAACCACCTGTGTATGACTGTCTATGATCATGGTTGGGTGTGGTGAGATCTATTTTTCTTAACTCCTGTAGCTCAACATAAATCTCTGTCCTGGTTAACAAAGGGGCCCTAAATAAGGTACCTCAACATTGTAAGGTGACATGATTTCGAAGGATTAATCTCTGGTGGAGGCCTCTATTACCTCATGTGAGTGTTCAGTGATAGCCAGTGAGAGCAGAGTGTATTATGAAGAATGTCAGCAATTGGTGGAAAATTATGTCTGCTTCCTATGACATATTCATCCAATCACACAGCCTGTTAATGTGACCACGCTGAAAACACTCAACTTGCATTGTTCAAAAAATTGACATCAAATCTTCTAACAGAAAACGGGCCCTTTTATTTTAAGGTATAAATAAGAAGAAAAGAGGAAAAGAGGCAAAAAAGAAAAACAACTTGACCATTAGTAGAAAAACAGTAATATCATTCCAGTTCATTGATTTTTTTTTTTATTTTGCATGATTTTTGAAAATGGAAGAGCTAGTGTAATTTAACAAGAAGATATATATGTGTTTAAGTCAAATTGAACTTTAATAAATTAGGCATCTATTTTTGAAATTGATTTTTTGCTGCAGCCAGATCTGTTTATGTAGTTTATTTCTTAAGAAGACTGGACAAACACAGAAAATATCCACCCCTGTGCAGACTGTTTTAGAAAGTAAATCAACTATAAAAGGAGTGGGAAGCCACTCGAAATCTAAAATATAAACATATTCATATGGAAATGACTAGGTTTAATTGTTCAGGTTTAACACAGTTATGCACAGGGTTTGAAACCTTAGAACACAGAGATATGCTGCTTCTACAGGTATCAGATTTAAACTATTGTATACCACAAAATTTATAATCAACTTGATTTTGAACAATCCTTGAGCTGTGGATCTAACTGAGGAAAATGACAGATTGTGATGCAAGTCCCTTAAGAAACAGAGCAAAGGCTTTTTGCAGGTACAGTTATTTGCCCTTGGTGTTCAACAGTACAAAGAAAAATCCATCATCTAGGAAGCAAAGAGACTATAGTTTTCTGCTGTGATAGCAATGACAGTAGACCACAATGCACTGCAGCCACACACCTTACTGTGCGTTGTCTAAGAGCCATTGTAAATTTAGATGATTGATGTTTGAGGGAGAAGGGCTTCATCAAAAAATAAATTAAATACAAGAACATCTAGAATGTGACTTGATTGAAGGAGCATCTGAAAAGAATTATTCTGGGATACAGTGTGTGTAGCTTAGCACTAAAATGTAAAAAAACACTTGTCATTAATTTTTTAGGATTTGCTTGTCCTTAACATGTGAATAGCGCTTTATCATCTGTGGCATTTTGATTTAAATTCAGTGTAGAAAGAATAATCTCTTTATTTCAGTGGTTCCTGACACAAATGGAAGTTCATTAAAATGCATTGTTTTTGAATGTGTTAGACTAATATATTCAGTGTGTACATTATGAGAACACACACTATGAGCAAGAACATGTGTTTCTTCACCAAAGGGAGGGGTGAAGGCAAAGGTTGGCATGACTCACATCCCATACCGCGATGAAGCTTGTACGTACTGAAAGGCATTGCCAGCTGAAATACTGAGAATTCTGAGCTCTGCAATGGCAAGTAGCAAAGCTTTACAAGTATCAAGGAGAGTAAAAAAAGAAAGGGAAAAAGTCAAACAGATGGGCAGTCACATGGATCAGTAGTTTTATTTGTCAGATTAGCAATGAAGCAGCGATTAGTGACGCAAACAAACATTGAGTGAACTAATTTGTATTTTCTAAAAACTTAGGCCAGCATGTCTCAAACTTTTACTCTTTCTGCCTCTGCAGTTGTAGAATGTGTAATAGTAAACAGAGCAACAACAATGTCCACTTTTGTTTTTTGCCTTCAAAGTGTTTTTTAGGCCAGAAGTGACCATATGTAGATAGGAAAGTGGAGCTGCTGTGAACATGTATTGCTAAACCTCTATCCCAATTGAAATAAATAAACAATACAAAAAATTAATATATTCTCTTGGTGGCCCATTTTCCACAATCTATATTTATTTCTTATAGCATTTCTCCTCTCCATTTCCCAGGATTCCTTTTAGGAACACACAAATACAGGTGCCTTTTGTACTGTGAATTAATAGAAAAAAATAATAGCAGTGGCAATGTGAAAAGAGAAATAGATAAATGATGGTATGCGGTGTTATAATTGGTCCTATAAAAGGTTTAACATTACTATGCTGACAATCCGCACACATAAAGCCATGATGACACTGTATTCTTCCCTGCTAAGGCTGCAATGGAGAAATACGCATTTCTCCTTTTACATGGATTTGCAGACACCACTTACTGCTGTACAGGTTTTAATAGCAAAAAAGGCACTTTTCCATGGGAATTAGAAAAATAGCTCCATAGGCAGGTTCAAAGTGAGAAATGTACATTATAGCTGTTTTAAGTTCAGTTGTCTCCCATATTGGTGGTACAAAAAGTTTAACAGGGAAACAATAGATACACTGCCTGCTGGAGGAGCTACTACTGCTGAGTTATCATACCACTGAAAAAGTTTGAAAACTTTTAAGTCTTGACCTTCCCCTGCTTCCCTGCTGCTGCAGTATTTATGTGTATGGACAAGACTCTATCTGCATGCAGACTGCAGAATGCAATTAAGACACAAATCTCTCATCAAACACATCACAGTCCCAGGCAGGCACACCTAGTTCATTGGTACCCTCTCCAAATATTATCACTCATATCAAAAGCAAACGCTACAAATCTTGTCATTTACTGCCTGCGCCGGCTCTGTTTGCATGCAGAGAAAATGGTTAATGTGAGAGTTTGAGGAGAGATAAAGGTGCAGAGATCTCCGAATAATTGATCCTAGTTTCAGGTTTTCAACATGATTCTTTACTTATGCTAAAAACATTGATTACTGATGTATTAAAAACATAGTAGCACTATAAAAGCCGTTTTAGTCAAAGTTCTTCCCTTACAACAAGGTCCAGTGTAATAGCACCAGGATCAATTCATAACTAGCAATACCCTATGCTGTACCTTATCTGCTGTCAGGTTTTGCTTTTTCCTTTTTTGTAAGGTATGTTTAATCTCGACGACTCTGCTATAAATCTTTAACAAACTTGTTATTGATGCTCTTTTTAAAAATCAATATCTCTGTTTCACTTTGACCATTAGCAGTGTTTAATTTGCAGCCAATGAGGCACTTTGCCTGCAGGGGTCAGCTATTACCTGAACCTTGCTTTGAAGTCAACTGAACTTGCTATGCAGTGCAGAGGATCAGCCAGAATTAATTTTGAAGTTGTTATTCTCTGTCAGTATCGAAGATGTAAACACATTACACACAAGGCTAACTTGGGCTGCTGCATCTTACTGGAAACTGGTGGGGGTCAGTTTTTTTTTTCCTTCTGACTGATTGGTAACAATCAAAATATCCCTCTGTGTTTCCAATTATTAAAGAAATAAGCCAACTTGCCAACTTCTCATGTTACTTTTTTGGGGCTTAGCTTAGCCTACTTCTCCAGGACACTGTACCAGTCAAATTGAGGCTAAATGTAACCTGAGGAAAATATCCTCACAGCTGAAAATAGCTATTAGCCATCAGTCATCTCAAATGGCTTTTGTTAGTTATCGTTTTTTTCTAAACAGTAAATTAATAAATAAATGTTCACTGTTTTACATTTGTTTGTGATGCTACAAAATCAAACAGCAAAGGTTACAAATTTGTAACCTCAGTTCTATAAGCAAAGGTAGTAGTGGTGGTGGTTTCCTACACGTATTTAGGTTTTGGGGGGCAAATGCATGTTTAGGTTTGGAGGAGAGTATAACTAGAATTCCACAGAGGACTCTGCCTATGCTTATGGAACTGATGTTGCGATATTGTAACCGTTACTGTTTTTAACTAAAGTAAAACTTATACTACCAAATTCAGCCAACCTAATTAGGAGATGGATATTTCAAAGGCCTATTTGAACTTACCCACAACTGTCATTTCTCAACAATACCAAATGATTTAGACTTTCATTCTAAATTTGATTTGTCTCCGAAGCAAATTCTGATTATGCTCTTCTTATTCTGGTAGAAAGTAATTATTGTACAGTGAAACTAAAATGGCATGTTGTTGTCACATCTCTTTTTTTAGGTGCAATAGAAAGATGCACATTTTAAAACATTTAAATCTTTTTGCATCCCTTCCATAGCTTCAGTAAAGCTTTCAGTCCCTCATGCTCTACCCTGGTTTACACAATTGACCTTGTGCTGGTTTTACTCTGAAAAGAAGTGCACACACACAATAATGTCTGGTATATCTTTTGAAGTAATTTTATGATATGTTTAATGCACGGACAAAATACTGACCAATTTGAATATCCTCAAGAGAGTATCAAATATACAGCATGCTAGAATGACACTTTATCATTAATGCCAGGTGGAACAAGATGGACAGAATAAAAGGTCATTGTATAA
>JAPZDY010000013.1:19938826-19952105 GCA_029783645.1 Ctenochaetus hawaiiensis | reverse complement strand
AAAAAGCTCCAGGTCCTTGAGGGGCCTTTACATACTGTATTGTTTATTTCATATATGTATACAACATGCTGCAAACACTTAAGGTGCTGCTAAAGAAGTGCTGGCACGCTGCCTGAAGTCACATGCAATCTGTGGAACAGAAACCCACAACAAGGCCACCCTGACAAAATGATGGCATAAGAATCTGTGTATCAGCTTTAGTGATATTTCCGTGCTATTTATCTTGAATTCAATCTGGTAAAGATTTGTTTCAGTGGGATGCATTGTCGGGGGCACTGAATTAAATATTTACAACTATCGATGTCTCCCTGAGAGCCTGTGCTCAAAGTTTATATAGTGGCTTGTGTCTGATACTCGACAGTTCATCCATAACCTGAAATATTCACACCGCAGCGCGGCTAAACAGACTCCATCCTGTTGTTGTTTTAAAAGTTTGACTCACAGAAAGTAAAGGAACTCAGGAGCATTGATGCTAATTTTAACAGTTCACACCTTTATGTGTTTTTTTTTAGTAGGATTATATCAACTTAGATTACTAATAGACTTTTTACCCTATTAGTCCTTTGTTCACAAAGAATCGCATTTATGTTTACATAAAACTTGATCCGGATTGAAAACACATCAGATGTTGCTTGCCACTCAAAGATAAGTTTCTTCTCAGATTTTTATGATGAAATAACCAATTTAACAAGACACCAAGACTTAATAACATATTTTTGTTTTCTGATATATTTCTCTTTTTTGCCAAATAAATTATTTGAATATTTTACAATATTGCTTATGTCTGATCCAGAGTAATCAAACACCCCAAAAATTCAATTTAAAACATCACATTTTAACAAAAGTCTTAGTTATAATGTGTCACCTGTACTTTAATGAAACAAAAAGAATATACCATTTTTATTATTGGCTTTTTTGAATGTTTTTTTTTCACCTTAGTATTTAGTTTTTTTCTCTTTGACATTTTTCTAATTCAAGCAGGATCACTTGTGTAAAATTTCTGCCTCTATAACACTGAGTCAAAATGAAAAAGTAAAATAAATATACATAGCACCTATTTTATCTGAAACTTAATTTGTTAAGGATTATTAAGATAATACATTATTAATAACAATATGATGATAGCAAAACAGTAGAAAAAAATCTTCAAAAAAGTATTTAAATATATATATACATATATATTTAACATGCAATATTTGCAGACGAACCTGGAAGTTACCATTTTAAGCACAAACTAAAACAAAACACTGTTTTATCAACCTCCTCAGTGTGTGAGAAAGGTGTCCCGCTCCAGGGACGCCCTGATAAATTCAGTCAAAGTCACTTGTTTGTCAAGGTCCCCTACAGTGGCCCTAATTTTAACCATGTGTTCAGCCCAGGTGTCAATGCACCATGCTGCGTGGAGAATTAAAATAGAGTTGACGCCGTTTGGGGAGAGGACTTCATCCTAGATATCTCACCTCCAGCAGCTGTTGGCTGACCCAACCATGAAGCATCACCGAAATACCTCGGAGCAAACCATCCACTGCCACTGGATTATCTCCACCCTGTAATGTGCTTTGTGGAAGTGACTGGTGAAAAGTGTTTAAAGGGGCAATGAGTGTTTTTTTTTTGTTTTTTTTTTCTCAATTCCTGCCCTATAGCAAAAACAGAGTGGAGTTTATCTGTGGGGAATCAAAGACTCAAGAGAGGCACTTCAGCTAAAAGGTAATAAATTCATTGTTGGTTATATGCTGTTCTGTAATTAGCTAGAATTGTAGCTTTTCTTGTCACGTACAAGTGACTATTGAACAATTATCTTTGTCAGGTTAAATTTTACTTCTGTAAATTAACTCAAAATTTGGGGAGGACTCTTCTTAGTTATCTTTAACACTTCTAACACACTGCACGCTTCTAAAGAAAATGCAAACTTTTTACTTTAAGAAGGGCTGTGTTTGCAGTTTGCGTTTATAATCAATGAATTTGCACAGCTGTTAATTTTCTCAATTATTTCTGAATATAAACCCCATGTTCAGCTCTTGCAGTTAATCTTGAGGCTTTTCCCACTTGATCTCAATGAAAACTGCCTTCCCATTCTGTTTTTTTAAGTAAATATTAGGAATCTCTAACTGTTCACATCCTTTAGTTATTTTGTCTTGGAGTCATATTTTAGCTGTTGAGACACATTTCAAGATGAAGATGTTGAATTGAAATTGGAAATTGGAATTAAAATATGTGTTCATAAATAGGCTCTTTTTCTGGATCAACCAGAAAAACATTTTGCATTTAGTATGAAAGGTCAAGTGTGAATGAATTAAAATCTATTGGCAGAAAAATAGTGTAATATTTATGTTGATTGTTTTGATTAGTGTAGAAACAAACTAAAAAGTGCAATTAGACAGTCGTTTAAGTCAGAATTTTAAATTGAAAAAATCTAGCTAGTCAAATCAGATTTACCTTAACATTAATACTTACTTACTTTATGCAGTGTTTGTGTACTGAAACATGCTTCAACAACTCTAAAGTTGCCATTCTGATTTCCATTCAGCTGATTTGGGTTTAGGCCTGCGAGCCTACTCTTCCCATTTCTATTAAAGTGTGGTAATATGCTTGTTAAGTTGCCATACAAACATCAGTTTGCTCCGGGCACCCATGTTTTCCCAAGCAGATGCACTATGACACATTTAGAAATTTAGAAAACCTAACTTGGCATACTGGACTAAATTGCTTTTGTGAATTGGTCTGGTACCTCTCAGTTTATTTTCAATTTCCAAGTGGTCCAATCAACGGACACTGACCAAAAATGCCTCTGGATGGAATTGGATAGAACTAAAACCAATCAGAAAAACCAAACGCGAGACGTTGCGCTGAGGCAAATTAGGGCGGTGCTTGGTTTGATTTCAAGAAGGATAGAAGGACAAAAATGGAAGCCTGGTCACAAACCTTCTCAAACTTCTGATAAACAGTGCACTAAAATGTATTTCTGAAGACATTTTAGAGGAGAAATGGGCACTGCAGTAACAGAATCTTGATTTATATTCAAACAGCATATTGCTATTTACAGGCTCTTTATGGACTAGGACTCACATGATCCATTGTTAACATAAGAGTACCGATTAAAGCAACTATAAAGACCAAGTCTTATTCAACTTAACTTTACTATTTACTTGGCTATCACCATCTACTGCTTTTTACTATCTACTATGGCTACATTAGAAACAAACAATGTCACTGCACCTGATTCACTCTCACTATGATGTACAGGCTTCTCATTTGTTCAGCTCAAGGAAAATATCATATTATGAGTCCTTGTTTGGAAATAATGTTTATCCCTGAGATTCTTCAACAATCTAAAATCTTTTGTGAAGGACACTTTAAAATGGCAGAATAATCTGAAATATTTTTCTTAGGGTTGGAATAAAAATGTCCAGTTTAAACCAAAAAATGTAATATGTGTATAAAGAGATATGTCTTCCATAATAAAAAAACAACAACAACATACAGTTCTTATCCTTATATGTCTCATGATGTCAGAGACTAACAAGCTCTCATTTATAATGTTATTGGCTCTCTTTTAAAGTTTAAAGGTTAAGATTAGGCATCAAACAATCAACATTTATAATTTATACTGCATTTATACTGCATTTTCAATTACCCATAGCTAGGTTGTCCATGGCTGCTATAATTTTTCCATTCTGCATTTCTTCTCAATTTACTGAAATTATCTTCACCAATCATAGAATGTAACCAGCATATTTTGTTAAGCATCTTTCTAGAAGAGCAGGCATTTCAGCTCTGACTGATCTTTTGTAAGAGGGCAAGTAAAAACAGGCTTAAGCAGACTTACATTAGATTGGGTTGAGAGGTATTGACCTTGCCCCAGCACTTTTATTCCCGCTATGGTTCTGATGTGTTTGTTTGTGTGATGATCAATGCGCTTATTGAACCGCACACAGCAGATATTGATCAGTGTTTCTTTTTTCCTACGGCGGGCGCTGAGTGGTTTCTCCACACTGAGACGAGACATACAGTATTCAATGGATACTAAAACTGCTACTCAGCACGAAACCTTCGTGGAGTTTGACTGAAAGTGTTCAGCCTTCACACTTTTTTTTTCCTTTTAGAAATAGTTCTGCTGAGGAGGTAATGTTTTTTTTTTAATCCACTTACCTACATCTTTCATTTTAAACCACTGTAGCATTAGCAGGCTAATCTCAATGCTTGGCTAACTAATGAATACAGTCATGGCTCCATTTTTCAAAGCTACATATACCTTTGGAGACCAGGACACCAGAGAGTTTCCACAGTGATGTTAGCAGGGTAATATGTCTCTCTGCTGGTGATTAAGTGTTACACATCTGGAATTCTTACCTGGCTGGAACATATTGGTGTTATATCATATTTTTTCTTTGGGGGAAATGTCAAATTCCTGCATGTCCACTTCCCAAGCTCCTGTAGTGTTCAGATACAACATATATTCTTAAAGCTATACAGCTTTTTATTGCTATAAGCACAGAAAGAAAGACATATTTTTGAAGTGTCATATTGATGTTTTTTATCCAGTAAGTTGGTAAGTATAGAGGCATAGAGACAAACCTATTTATACAATTTACAATATAAACCAATCCAACTACACAAAACTGCTGAGAAAATAGTTTCAACAAAAGTTGGATTTTTAGCGCTACTGAGGTAGTATTGATTGTAATACAACTCAATTAAAAAGTTTCACACTGTGCAGGTGGTTTTGTGTCCTTCGCAAGAAGAAAAAGGGTTTTACATATGTTTCTTTTCTGTGCACAGCACCATAGCTGTGCAGATCTGAACAAATGAAAGATTTCTTCATTAACTTGTGATTCACATAATATCTGCACAGTCTGTTTACTCAGTGCCCGGCCACATCATACCAGCAGAGTGAGACAACACATGGGAGACAAAGTGATTGATAAGTGAGACTGAGGGGTGACATCTTGTTGAAGTGAAAATATTGCGCAGCGGCACAGAGTTAAGCCATCGGGATTCAAGCTTTATCAGACTTTTTTCCCCAGGACTTCAAAATCCTTGACACGCATGATGACTTTCCAGCTGTGAGCAGGGAATGTTTGAAATGTAAAAAAGTGAAAATTCCATCGTGGCTCAACACAGTTGATGGATGTCAAATACTGCTCTCATGCCAGGGAGAGTCAGGAGTGAAGGGGAGCCGACACCAGCCACTGTCACATGAGTAGAGCAGTTTTGATGTGACAGTTTGGAAACGACAACCCTTTTGCAGTGCCATGGAATGATCCACCTGTAACTATGAACCATAGCCAAATGTAACTGTTAATACTGAGGGAAACTGTAAAAGGAGAGAGGAATAATTATTTTAAAAAACAGCAATAATAGTTGAAATATCCAGATATCACAATCACTGCACAATGTGAAAGGAACTATGACTGGTTATTGTTTGTTGAATAAGGACTAGAATGTGATATTATTTGATGTACTGCAATGATATATTGCACTGTATTAACATCAGTGATTTTTAAGATCAGTCACAGTAAAAATTAAAAAAAAAAACAGGACATTTTTTCTTTTGTAAAATTATTTTTTTCATAAATTCATGTACTTTATAATTAAAAATATATTGATTATATTTTGATGTTGGTTTGGACTGCAGTGTTCCCCTTTGAGTTCTTGTTGCATCATGTTCCTCTCACCAATTAAACTAATTGCAGCTAACGACACCCACCTGTGTGGTTTGTGCTCTGTGGCTCCCTACCAGAGTTCAGTCAAGCATCAGTGCTTCTCTTTGAAAAGCCCTAAACCTCACAGGTTATTTTGCAAAATAGGATCTCAATTCACTGCTAGAACATGACTTCACAACATATCAGTGTATCCAAAAAATTAATAGAGGTTCACATCGTCATGTTTCTACTTGCTACATGTGAGATTGAGGAAGAAGTTTATTAAAAAACACATGAAGCGTGCACATGCTCACACGTTGTGGGTGAAAAGGTCTAATCAGGCTGAAGTGTAAACACCTGTATGGGTGGAGTGTGACTGTGCAGAGTCTTTAAAAAAGCCCAGAGGTCACTCTCACTGACCTTTTCAAGCTTGTGTCACAGTAGAGCTGCAATCTAGACTGTTTTTTTTTAAACTATTGTCTCATTTAAGTTTCTTGATACCACTACTGCTACTTAAATGTTCCCTTGTTTTATTTGAAGCATTTTAGAAGGTACTAACTGCCAAATATGTACATCAGTGTTTAGAAACAGCACCTGCCCTCAAAAATTTCCACTGTGAAGCTTTGTGAGAAGAAACGAAGCAAAGCAACCTCACGTCACACTTCACTCAGTTAGATTCTCATGTGAAAGTCAAAAAAATGAAACAAGTGACTGAATATAGAAGTGCTGAGATTTGAAGTAACAGATTGTTTGTTTTCTGTGTCATGCTCTTCCCGGCATTGTGTGTATAGTCTCAACCTGAGTACACACTGGCCGTTTTCCACAGATGTAGTGTGTGCTGTGGACAAACAGCATGAGCAACCACAGTGTCAACGCTCTGATACACTGATAGACTGAACAAACACAGGGTCAAAGAAAAAGTCACAAAGCTCTCATGCAAAAAAAAAAAATCTCCTGCGAAATAGAAGCTATCACTATGTTGATGTGAATAAATTCCAGTGAATATTTTCAAGTGAGAAAAAATGCACTTAGACTATGTAACAGACTGAGTGGAGGAAAACTGATACAGGCTTTGTCACATGGTGCAAGAGGCTCAGTATAAGCAAACCCAGTGAGCCTGTGGTGAACAACAACACTTCAGTCACTGATGTTTCTGCATGTATTCTTCAAATTCTTTAGCATGGATGCATCACACATATACAACCAGGCAGAAGATCTAAACAGCAAAGTTTCAAGGCAGACACCAAAGATTCACCAATTCAACCAAATGTGAAACCTGGTCATAACTTTTTCCTTCTGTTCCTGACTTATAGTGAGAAAATGGCCACACATATTTTTTGCGAGAACTTTATGATGTCACAGTGAAGTTGATGTTTGAGGTTCTTAGATAAAAAAAATGTTATAATTTCTTCTTTCCTGACATTTGAGAGAATTTTTTTCAGAACTAAGATTGCATATGAATGTTTTGTGAGGGCACAGTGACCTTGATCTTTGACCATCAAGTCCTGATTAGTTCAACCTCCAGTTGGACTTTTAATTCAGGTCTTATGGAATTCCCTCAAAGTGTCCCTAAGTTATCATGTTCACAAGAATGGGTCAGACGTGAAGTCACAGTGACCTTGACCTTTGACCTTTTACCAAAAATAAGCAATCGGTTAACCCTGGAGTTAAAATGGATTTGTATGTGTCAGCCACAATCATCACTGTTGTTCGATAAAAAGTGTTTTGTGATTCTTGTCTTTTAGTTTCAAATTTCTGCTCTGACTGCATTAATTATTCTCCTAAAAGTGAGTGTAATCTTCTAATTATCAGAGTCATCACCAAACACAGTAACCAGCCGATAAGTGAGAGTCATCTGTGTCATATTGTCACCCTAGGGTGGGCTCATTTTGACAGTAATTTGTTGCTGCAGGTATTCATTCACATCATCTTCTCTCAAAGGCAGTTGTATCAATACTGACTGTTGTCTTTGTCACTCTAATAAGACCAGAGACAACTGTCTCTTCAGAAAAAGAACTGATTCAGTGCCATGCCTGTGGCAAAACATCTAATGTGCAAAAACCTGCCTCAGACATGTGAGAATTGTGTCTTTAGCTTTTGTAAGCCACACTGAGAAAAAAAATTCAAAGAGTTTCTGTTAGACTGATTTTTTTTTTATAAGCCTTTTTATTAAATCTGTCAGTGACAGAACACTTGTCAGTCATAGCTTTTTGGATTTCATATGTAGGATCATGCTAGCAAAATAATCCCTTCCTTTTACTGTTTGTTTTTCTACGGTTGTCTCAGAGAAAAATCAGGCCACACTTGACAGACGGTGATGTGTTCATTTGAAGTTTCTTTCACTTTAAAGAGAAGGAGATGGAGGTTAGAGAATTAGCATCACTGTAGCACTGTTCACCTTCAAAGAGGCAGGCTAATTCCTGCTATCTTTGATGTTTCTGCAGGTACACTATGTATTGGGAGATAGGAGTGAAAGGGTGACTGGCTGAGGGAGGGAGTGATGCCTCGTGCTGCCGGCTAAATACAAATGAGGGCCGAAATGGTCATCTGTGCCATCATTAGCCAACATTCCTGTATTTTTTTATTTTTATTTTTATATTGGGAGAACAAAAAGAGCAACTCTGGGGCAGTGAATACAGTTTGTTTCACTGCTGGCATCCCTGCAGCTTTCATAAGGACGGGATAATCAGCTGTGTTGTGGTCCAGCCCAACTAATGGGAATATCTCTGCAAAGGCTCTGGCAGTGACTCAAACAAAAGGGGTTTATTGGATGGTAAAGACACAAATGTGGCTAAAAGTCCTTCGGCCTGGCAAGAGGACCACTGGGCAACCTCCAGGGTTCAGATAGCACAGTGTGTTAGTTGGCAGCTCAGCAGCTGTAACCAGGGAAATGAAAACCTCCCTCTTTGCTTTTCATCTACTGGAATTAAAAGTGCCCTTGAGCAAGCCAAGTCAGTGCTAGCATGATTACTGAAACAAATGCTGGACAGCGCTGAAAAAAGCATGAGTAAAATATTATTATATATGAAGGTCTTTTATGTTTTTTTTAAGAGAGGCTTGTCATGAGGACACAATGAAGGAAGTTTTGACACCAGTGCGACGTTTTTCAGCTTTGAAATTCTTTTCTTTTGAAGCCCATGGTGGAAAAAAAAGCATAATGAGAGAATACATAGGGCATTTTTGTTTCCTGAAACTCATTTTCAACCAGCTGAGAATCTCTCCTCCTCCTGGTTTGAGCAAATGCAGTCAGTAACCTAGATTGTTGCCTAGGAAGACCTTCATTAAGGAGCCGTCTCTGAGCAGAAAATACCTTTTTTGCTTTCGCTTATCCCCAAGGACACAAACAGGTGTGTGAGTGAAATGATTATGCATGGCATGCTTGCTCTAAAGTCTTCTGCACAGCTTTGGTTTGCTGCATATTCAGTGATGAAGATATAAATATATCTTAGCTTATCATGATGGCAGTTATCATCTCCGGCCAAAGCAGTGTTAAAATGAAATCAAGTAAAAAAAGAGACCACTGTGTAAGCCTCTGTGCTGTAAACTTACATTCTGTCCACACACAAGTAATCGACCACTCACTGATTGTCTGTTGGTGTAGTCATCATGTTGGCAGTAAACTGTGGCTAACAGCCCTAATTCAGCAGCTCATAGATATATAACATTTGAAAACAAGCAACCTTTCTTTTCATTGACTGGACTCAAAGACTCAAAGAATAAAAATGTACTACTTATTATCTCTACTCATTATAGCAGAAAGGCATTTTGTTCACACGTTTTCAATCAGCTTTAAACTAACATTAGCTAGACTTCCAGTATTTGAAATATTATTTAAAACTACATAATTATGCCTCTTTTTTCATTTGGCATCACCATCAGGTCAATAAATAAACCTGTCCAGTACTTTGGTTTAAATAGCTGCAAAACTACTGACATTACCATCCTCACCACTGCTCCATATGCTACTTTAAATGTGTAAATTTTAAGCAGATTACATACAATGTTTTTAAGTGTGTCCACTATTTTATAATTGCAGAGGAAAAAAACCTCACATTTCCAGCTGGATAGCAGGAGCAGGGAGCATCATCCATTACCCAGAAGCTTCTTGGCTGTGGACGTGTCTGTGTTTTGGAACCCAATGATGCATGATACAAAATTCACTCATTAAAGTTTCACATACTGTAAACACAGAATTCAGTTAACAATAATAACATAATATTTGGTTCTCCAAACTGGATATTTTAGATTTCTAACTATTATAAGAATTTATATCAGGAAGAAATCAGCAATTTTGCAGAGTGGTGCACAGAGAACAACCTACTGAAACTGACTTCATACATCTCCACCATGGTAAAAAGTCGAAGAAGTGGCTTTTCTATTTCAAGAAAAAGCAAAATTACAACAAAAACATCAAAATGGCACAAAATGGCACAGGATGTGCTCACCCACACAAGAAGAATATTAAGACCAAACTCACCTCACAACCTGTTCACCCTGCTGTCTGCCAAGGATACAGAAGTATTGGTCGCCTTACCAACACACTTAGCGTTTTGTCTTCAAGCTGTGAGACTTTTTCAAACTATTCTTATCACGTGAATGCAAATATTACTTATACGCTTAATTTTTCAAGTTTTTAATACATTTACAATTTTTCTCTCTGTTTAAGTGGTAGCTTAAAGGGGTGACAAAAGCACTCCGATTAACAACCATGTGTTGTAAAATTACAGTAAAAATAATTCTTGAATCTTGAAGTATCATCAGTTAAACATCGTAAAAGTCACTTTAATGCTGCACACGTATATACATTTCATTTTCCTTGTGACTGAAAATGCAAAAACAGACTTTCAAGGTGCTTCAGGTATCTCAAGAACAGCAGACAGGAGTCATCAGAAATGTGTGTTTGATTTGTGGAAAAGTTACAGGAAATAAACCAGCAGATACTAAAAAGAGAAACACTGACAGATGTAAAAATCCAAGAGCACGTTAGACCAGACAGACTCCTACAGAAACTCCCTCTCGTTCACTCATACACACAACATATATAACAAACTATTGACCTTATGTCCATACTATTATGTAAGTGCTCATTGTTATCCTAATAAAAAAGGATAACTGCTAAGTTATGCAACACTTGACCTCCATAAGGCTCCAATGATAGAAAATGTCCTCTTCAATTACTTACTTTGCCAAATGTTTCCATTCATTCTCAATAACCTTGAACACAGATAGCCATAAATGTTTAGAATAAAAACACATTCATCCACTCGCTGCTGATCTGTGTTACCTGCTGAGCAAAAACAGGAACCACTCAGCATCAAGGATGAAAGAAGAAACAAGACAGATCACTTACATTACCACTTGAAAGAATTTAAGACAGTAAAAAATAGTAAGAGCATTTGCATATGACCTTGGGGAGTGTTAGATTGAAACAGAAAGGTGTTTCTCTGTGCATGCATCTAATCAGACAGCTTGATTAAACTCCAGCTGACCCCCTGTTGCATGAGGGCTTCGCAGCTCACACATGTGAGCGAACACTCATTTAAAAATCACTTATCATGGTACTAAATGAGTGTCAGTCAAGACGCATGACACAGGTATCTGTCAGTGTCTTTTCATTAATCCTTTCACCTTAAGTTTTCACAAAGCATCTTGATGGACGTTTGGGCAGGACATGGAGAGAAAACAGTGACTTTAAGGTGTCAAAAATGCTGATATTTTTTTTCTAATACATTTTTTTCCATGAAGTAAAAGTAATGAGGTTTTTGAAAGGAAAGAAAAAATGTCAAATGTTTGGACACCATTGTTGAAAAAGTGTCAATGATGATATGAGGAATTAGCTAATGTGTGTTTTTTCCCATTTCACTGTGTCACTAAGACTTTGGATAAGCCCTGAGTGTATACAATATCCACTAATTAACTGTCCTTTTTGGCCTCAATCATGCTCCCACTCCCTGTCAGTCCTTTCCTTTTTATTTTTGCCCCTCTCTTTTCTCCCAGCTCCACCACCAGCCCTCCTCACAGCTTCCTCTTTCACTGCTCTCTCTCTCTTTTTCTGCTTTTTCAAAATTTTTTTTGCTCATGTTTTCCATCTTTGGTAATTTGGCCCAAGTTCATCTTGTCACCTAACAGATTCCTCAGCGAAGTGAAAAATGACATTTTGGGTCAGGGACTTCAAGGATGGTCAAGTTAATGAATGGCCACCAGATGGCCCTTATTAGGCTAATGTGTTCCCCCTCTCCACAGCCCCAGCTCTCGCCTGGGGACTTAACTTGCTGGCAGCCAGTTTGAATGCGTGCATGCTTTCTGTGTTTCTATGTTTGTGTGTCCATGCCATTGTGCAGTGTAAAATAGGCAGGGTTTAGCATCCTGTATGTGTGTTTGGCTGTGGTGTTAAGTGTTGTTGTTGAGTTAAATCAGGTTAAACTGAGAGAATGGAAGGACACTGCATCCCCACTTTAGCTCAGCCTCTCTGTGTTTTTGATGGGGTCAGCTGTCCACTGCTGTCCCGGTCACTCCAGCACCCAGCTGACCCCGGGCCCTCCCCATCTGACAGCCTGACACCAGCCGCCGCCACTACACTCAAGACTGAAGTTTACATGCAAAAAATAGGATTCAGAGACCGAGCGGTGAGGCTCTTTCCCTGCCAATCTGACAGTGTGTTAATTGCCTCATTTATAATCCCTGCTCATCAAAATGAATAATTGTTGCAATGCATACATCTACCACAAAGACCTTTGTTAAACTCCAGAATTATGCTAAACATGGTAATTAATTGAGTTTAATTTATTAGATCGTCATCAGTGTACGCTGCCTCTGGGCCTTTGTGTTTCCGTAGGTGAATGTTGTAGCTACAAGGAATTAGAGCAGCTGTCAAAACTGTTTCAAATGAGAGCTGCTGTTTGCTGCTCAACAAGTAACTGGGGGGCTCAACATCTTTGCCCACAGGCTAATTTTTCTGACTCTGAGATTCTTCATTTTGTAAAAATCATTTTGCATAAATTATGTCAACATCTTCTTTTAAGCAGAATCTAATCAGTTAAGAAAATGCAAGTTATTTGCTTCTAAATCCAAATGAATGTTTTTGTCGAGTTGTGTCAATGTTTTATTCATCTTATAACAGTTTTGTTAACAAATTTTGTTACTTTATGCATCGCTATCCACTGTGTTGAAGCCTAGCACTCACACTACTCTGTTGAACATGTTCTTGTGTGAAAACTCTTTATATTCATTGTACTCTCGATCCATCTATCAGTTTTTTTGGTCCCAGTTTTGCTGAAACCACCCACCTCCATATGATCAAATCCTCAATGACTGCATTCCCATGAGTCTTCATTGGTTATCATGTTGATTCGTGCATAAATGCTGTGATATGTATGTTTTTGTGTGCTGGCCACATTTGGCAATAAAAGACTGAGAAAATGTACAAAAAAATGCAAAAAAAAACCAGCATAGTTAGCCTGGTACTAGCAATGACGGTGCAGATTAAGAAGCAGAATTTAATTATGAGGCTATATTTTGGTGTTATATCTATTTTTAGGCAGTTGATTGATGCTTTAACCCTTTAACGACGAGCGTATCGGTGCCGATACGCGCACGCGCGCGTGTTCGTCAAATTACCGAAGCTCCGCGACCGTTTG
>JAPZDY010000013.1:19909461-19938726 GCA_029783645.1 Ctenochaetus hawaiiensis | reverse complement strand
TGTGATATGTATGTTTTTGTGTGCTGGCCACATTTGGCAATAAAAGACTGAGAAAATGTACAAAAAAATGCAAAAAACCCCCAGCATAGTTAGCCTGGTACTAGCAATGACGGTGCAGATTAAGAAGCAGAATTTAATTATGAGGCTATATTTCGGTGTTATATCTATTTTTAGGCAGTTGATTGATGCTTTAAGTACTGAAAATTACAGTTATTTCACACAAATGTTTAAATTCAGACTTAACCTGGCTGACTCAAGAGCCTGTCAGTGACTTTGTGCATATGTCACTGCAGGAAAAAACCTCTTAAGTTGTGTAAATAATGCCTGATTTCAATCTTTCTGCTGTAGTTTAATGTCCTGGTATTGTGCTGTTAAACTACCACGACTTACTGGAGACAGAACTGTTATTGTTAATGTCAGTTACTGCTGTGACCCCACTATGAAAAGAGAAATTGTTTGCAATAAAAAAGGCCTATTGTACTTTCAGTTGCTCTGTTTGTGTCAGCCTTTTTCAGTCAAATACACTCTTTTGCTGTTTGCATGCAGCAGTCACTAATAACCAGCTGACAGGTTATGAGTTTAAAATGAGATTCTGTTCAGAAAATTCACTTGCATTAAATGCACCAGTGTAGCTCACAGATGTATGAGAAGCTAGCCAGCACATAAATAAAATGCAACTGAATGAGCAATTGATGTGTGAGCATGGTTGCCACAGCAGACTAAATAGGGCAACAACATCATTATCCATCACGCTGAAGGTATAAAACTGTAATAAGGGAGTAGGGTGACCTCAGGCGGGGCTGAAACTCCTCATAGTGGTGGTGTGGTGCCATCAGCTGAGGTTGGGACATAACTGCTGACGCCACCACATTCCCAGGAATGACAAATGGGAGCCGAATACATCTGGAGGTGCTTCGGGGGACACTGGGGAATGGGCGCATTGCGAATGGCACGATTGCCAGTTGAGGTTAGCAGGAAAAGAGTGAGTCAAACTCACTCCTCTGTTTTGCCTCAAAGACCCCAAAATAGTAGCTCTGCTTCCCACATCTCCATCACCCCTCTGCCACACAGGAGGAAATAGAGGTCTGCATACATAATATAGAGAACTCTATTGGCGTGTAATATTAACTTCACTACCTCAAGTAACAAATATGCTTCAAGCTACAATACGAAAGTTAAGTGTAATCAATATGTCTGCAGCTGTGTATCACGTAAGACACATCCACACAATTTACACAGCTAATAGTGAATTTAATACTCAGATGACCTTGTCTTTAGTACCATCAGCCCATTGATGTTTTTTATTTTTACCTAAATACTTTTAATCAAATTATATTCACAACCATTTTAGTGATTGTATTTGTTTAACAGCATAAATAAAGCTGTAGTTAAATAAAATCATCTTGGTGGAAAAAATTAACAGCAGATAAAGTAGTCCTGCTGCAGTAACTAACTACTTTAGGTTAGTCGCAGTACTTACAAATCTGCAACCTCTCACTGGTGAAATTCTTCTGATTTTATTGTGTCAACAGAAAATAGGAGCTACAGTTGAAATTCAATGGTAAATGCTACTAAATCCTTCACACTAGATCTTTTAAATTAAAGTTTAATTCAAGCAGCTCATTCCTTTTTAATCTAAAGAAGCAAGAATATCATTTGGAGATTTATTTCCATGCACCTTTCACATTGTTGACATTTTTTTTTTCGATGTAAGGTCTGTGACAAGGATTATCATCAACTTAAAAGTTAGAAAGAAAAAAAAATGTGTCGCAGTTTGGCAAAGACCCTCATAGGTTAAAACTCTTCTCTCTCAATTGTCTGCCTCAGTAAAGAGCCTGTAGTGGATTTAAACACATGCAGGCATACTGTAATCTGCAATATCTATGCATTGCACAAAAAGTCTAGATAAATAATGGATGTGAGGCTTTCCAGCAGCACCTAAAATAAACCTGGCTTGCAAGATGCACTGGGGAATATGTTGAGCTCACATAAACCTGTACATACATTAAAAACGACATAAAAAAAAGAAAACATAAATAACACAATCCACATGCACAAGAACGAGCCAAGTGTTCAGCTGTTAACATAGTAAGAAATGTAATAATCTTGTAGATAATTGAAATTGCTGTCTGGAGTCGGCAAGTCAATTCAGCAGAGGAGATCTTGTAACACGAGGTTTATGATGCTGGAAAATCCTTCCAGTCCCACTCCAATAATACAAGACAGGAGAAGCTAATGCAGCTGGAACAGAGGGGCCAATGAAATGTAACCGAGACAGTAGCTTAGCATACAGAGCGATAGCTTCTCTGATCTTCTCTGCCAGATTGGAGTGGATCAGTGAGCTCCTGCCTCCCATGCAAACCACAGGGGAGGCCAGAGCTCCTGGACATGTGGAAATATCTCAGCTGCATTCAGATGTCTTGAGTCAAAATATTTGTTTAAAAATTCTACTGGAGAACAAATAAAAGTGCTATATATCTTGTCTGGGTTATGTTGAAATTTAGGCTTTAGTGAGGTGTAAAGACAGTAAAAGGAACATAAAAACACGTGTCTAGTGACAAACTTTGCACAGATACAAGTAAGTTTAGTCAAGTTCTGACATTCTAGGGGATATACAAGCAAGAAAAACATATTTGAGTGGTGTGTATCTTTTTATGTCTGCATCAGAATGCAGCAAGCCTTACATGCTTTGAGCCAGTAGCTCCTAAAGATTTAAATACAGTGCATGATTAATTTCTTATCTATATAATATCCAGAGTTTTCTAAAGTGAAGACACAACAAAGTTACTGATGGGTCAACCCATTAGAAGAATCTAGCTGATTGTGGTGCAGTCAATCATTGTAAATAGCAATATGCATTATTCCATTTATTATTTTGCAGCATGTATTATTACAACTTCCAGACAGTGTGTATGTGTGTTATGTGTGTGCGAAGCCGTGAAAAAAATCTGAGTTTTTCTTCTTCTTTCTCTACAGTTTATCTTAATTCATGCACAGAGGAAAGAAAAAAAAATGGTGTGGAACATACAGGGTGTCATCACACCCAAGTATTTATTTATAGACTGAACACCAGCTCAGACTGAATAAGTGCTGCAAGTATCAACTATACATGTGACTCCTCCAAAATGCTTATGACAAGCCCTTTGTGTATTTCAGCACATTTAGACTGAAATGCACTTCTGGGTCTTAACCTGACTGAGCCTCTGCAGCAGGTATCTGTTGACCTTGGAGGAAGGACGATGCTTCGAAGCACTGAGTCTGTTTGTACCATCTTAAGAAGTTAAAAAATGTGTTCAATACTGCAGGTACAATGTGGCTAAATAAAACTTCTAACAAGACTTTCAGGAAATTACAACGCTTCAATTATTATTAAAAGCAAAGTTTGTGCCACCATCTGTCACTGCTGTGTACGGGCATATTTGTGTGTGTTTTGGCACATATTCTGTGCAGCTTGCATGTGTTTGTTTCAGTGTGTGAGTTGAAGTAAAAAAAAAAGAGACTGCAGCTCTGATAAGAGCACTATTGTATATCATTGTTTCGTGCCGGTGCCAGTTGGAATTAATGTAATCATGCTGCACGCACTTAGCTTCTGAGAAATGCCGAGCCATATCAGCACGCACACACTGCTAAGGAGAACATGTGTTCCCTTGAATCTATACTGAATACATGCATGAGAATAAACTAAAGGCTAGAACAGCATAGCTGCAAACTGTAAAGAAAGATGCTTGAACAACTGATTCAGGAGTGTGTGTCTGTGTGTTTGTGGGTGTTTCTAAATGGGCGTGTGTTTGTGTGTGTGTATGTGTGTGTTTTATGGTGATGAGCTGTCTGAGTGTGTTCTTTAGACAGCACCTCAATGTTTATGCAGTGTTGAGTCTCCAGGAAAACATGGGGGAAGAGTGCTGCTTGATATTTACACACAGCAGCCATACCGTCTGGCAATGATGATGGCTCCCTTATGGCCCCAAAAGACAGCAATAAACCCAGAGAAAGCACGAGCGAGACAGAGTGAGAAATAGACTGGCATAAATGGAGTGCAGTCACAGAAGTCACAACATGGCAAGTTATATATGAGGGACAGAGATTTGGGAGAGGAAATGGAAGGGAAAGTAGACAAATGACTTGACTCCAGCGCTGATAAGAGAGAGGTTCAGTCGGCTGGTCAGGTCATTTTTGCTTTAGTGGTCCTCACTTTCTTTTCTCTTTTTGTAGTTGCTTCATTTTTTAGTTTTTACATGTTAAAACACTCTAAATCACTTTTTTATATTTATATATATAAGAACAAATAGTTATCAGTAGGGTTATGTAAGCATCATTTCATTGATTCACTTCCTGTCATACATCCTTTGTTTATTAATGTCATGACAATCAATACAGTTCCTTAGACTTAAAATTTGACAGATATAAGAAACCAATACTTTTATTTAATTAGTTCATAAATTCATGTTATTGTAGATGGTGTTACAGTTAAACAAGAACTGCTGCAAAATTTCTTCTTTGGGAACTCAGATATCCTTTTTAAATCATTTTGCATTGCCATAAATGCACTACAATGATCTGAGATGGCTACCCGTAAGATACAGAATTATTTTTACAATTTTAAAATTATTTTTAAACATTCATGTCTAACAAACGTTTTTACTATTGCAATATTATTTTTTTCTCAAGAGTCAGTGTTAGCTGGAAACATGCAGGTGTATGGCACAATCAGACACATAACTATGATCAGCTTCTTCTCTGTTGTGCTGCCTACAGGAATGATTGACAGAAGGCTTGCAACTATTAATATGCTGCCATTTATTATCAGGAGACAAACATTAAAAAAATTACATCAAATATATATATATATCACACTACCTCTTATGACCTGAGAGTCAGTGTAAAAATATGAAAACATGACAATATGTGTCATGTTTGAAGCTGAATATATGCATCCAGTAAACAGTATACCATTCGTTTTTCTGACTATACTGTGGATGGCTCAGTCTCTGCAGACATAAAGGATCAAGTTCATTTAGCACAACAGCTAGCAAGCTTGTTGCACAATTCTATGTGATAATGACTCTTTTTAGCGCTGATTATTCAAACAACTAATGCAACTAAACTATATGATATAATCAGTTACACAGCTGAAGTGTGCACAGTGCTTTGAACTGTTGGGTCTTAGTGAAGACTGAGTCTTGGGCTGTCTGCTTTGGAAAAAAACCCATGATAACCAACAGCTTTCCCTGCTCTTATATTCTTAGTGACAAGACTTCTTGTTCCATCAGTATCAACAACTCAGACCTCTTTCCTCATCTTAAGACTTTTTTTTTCTTATCAGAGACGGCTGCAGCAGTCCAGAAAGTTGGACTCTAACAATCTCTCAGTGCTGTGAAGGAGGCTGATGTCACCCTCTCACCAGCCATCTGTCACACTGGTGGTCCAGCCTCAGCTGGAGATGGACTTGCAGTGGATACAGACCGGCCCGGCCGAGGTGAAGCCCACCTGATGGGTGTTTAGTACTGCGTCTCTCTCGGCCCCCAGCAGCATCAGAAACAGTCCACACTGCTCATCCTTTTGGTGTCCGAGGCTCAGTTTAGCTTTAGCAAAGGCAGGTAGCCCGGGCACCAGATGGCCAAGGAGACCACCACCCACACACTAGCACACACTCAAACACACACACTGAGACAAGACCTGCACATGCATGCACAATCATTTTTCTAAAGAAGCTACAGTAAGCATCAACATATGGCCTGCGTCTTGTATACACTTGAACAACTGTTCACTGCATGGTTTTACACACTGCACTACTGTTAGCATTCACCTTTTTTCCCCATTCCCTTTAACTCTCTATATTTAGAAGTTTGATTAACTCTGCTCATTATTATCAGCATGTTAACAGCCACAAGACCTACTGTATCCCCATATTCATTCACACCTTTTAGCCAATAAGCCAGTGAGAAACAGCACCCCACTGGCTGCAGGTTATTTGAGTCCTGTGGAGGGAACAGCAACAAAACAGGGCAGTAACACCATGGCAGCCATTTAATGAGCACTACTACACTTTAAGGACAGAGTCCTAATTTTAGCCGGGAAGTCGCTTCCTGGCAAGCTGAGCTAACAGAGATGAGACTGACCACAATAAAGGCCAAATGACACACTCATTTCTTTTTGATTAACTGGCAAGAGTTGGCAGCTATAAGCTCTGTGCTCTTGTAGCCACTGAGCTCTTTGACTTCCACATTAATAATTCCTCGATTATGTTAACAGTTTCTCAAGTTAGAAGTTGTATGTCAAGTAGTGTTGTGGTTTAAAAATCACAACCTATACAACTACTACATCTACTCCAATACTTAAAACACTTGATTTCTTCCATTATTTGATTGTGCAGTTGTTAAATTGTGTCCACTGACTAAAACATCTTTCTATATCCTCATCAGTGAAATTACTTACATAAATGTAAACAAATCTAATACTGATTTCATAATTATTCTTAGTTACTTAGAACTGCACATAAATACTTCGTATTTTACCAAAAAAACTATTTTCTGCAGCAAATTAGTCCATGTCAGAGTTATCATATATATTTTACAGCAATAAATGCAAGTAGCTAAATACAGCAACCTTTGTACTTTGAAGCACTGGACCAATGCCTTTTTTTTTTACCTGAAGATCCTAACAAGCAGGTTGGCACTTTGTAGAGAAGTTGCCTGCCGTTAGTTTGTGACCCTGTGTGTGACTGGATGAAAGACTTGAACTGCAAAGTACTTTAAGTAGCAGGAACATTAGAAAAGTGCAATATAAATGCAATAACTATTGACCATTAACTCTTCATTTAGATGTTTGATATTGGATGTTTTTGCTTCTGAAATGCATTAAAATTAATGTCAAGTTGTAGAAAGTAAAATTACTTATGTACATACTTAACTGAATGTCCAAACCTTAAACTATTTTCAGACTTTTTAGGTCCTAAGCATAATTCAGAGTGCAGTTAATGTGTCATAAACATTATTTATATTCCACTATATTCAGAACTTGTTCTAATATTTCCTCTGTCCTTGTATTTTCATTAGTGAATACTCATAAAATTAGTAAAACATTAGGTGTTTAACAAGTTTTTTTAAAAAAATCCCCTATAAGACATGACAGTACACTTCAGCACATTAGAAGAAGCAACATATATCTTTATTGTGTGCTATGTACATATTTTACACTATGATACAGCAACAATACACAGTAATGCTACACAGTCAGGATTGCACAGTTATAGAGTTAGGCCACAGCGGTCGGGTACCGTGGTTATGAGACATAACATCGAGTGTACGATAAGTACAGCATACATCTTTGGCTTCATGGGTATAACACAACATGGACACAGAGAATGCAAATTTCAGTCAAGAGTGAGCACTGATAACAAAATAACACAGACAGAAAGGATGAATTATGAATGATTTCCTCGATCAAAACAGGAATCTCAGCCCAAAAAGAGAGAATTATTATTATATGTACTGTTTTCTTCATGCATGGCTGACCACTACAGTATATCTCTGTTCAGGTTACTGCAGAACTGTCTTCACGTGTTGGCGAAAGAGATTGTATCCTTAAACCCCTGCTGAGTTAAGACTTGTCCAGCCCTGAATCCTGTCAAGATGCATTTCAGCACGTACAAGGTGTGTGCCTATGCATATGGACATAATCTGTGCACACACAGTGGTGAGAGCCAATTCTAATTCCTTCCTTAATTGGCATCATTTCTCTCTCTCTCTATTAATTTGTGATAAAAATTAAACTGGTCCTTATTTTGCTGGGGCTGTTTCGAGAGAATCAGACCGCCTCTCTCCTTCCTCTCCTGATAATACTGAATCTTCTGTTCTCCTCCCGCCAACATGCAGCAGTTACAGCCCACAGAGCGTCAGGGTGAGGGACAGAATACACAGAGAAACCGAGAAGACAGAGATTGGATGAAAGATAGATGGAAAAAAGTGAGAGAGGAAGAGAGAGAGAAGGGAAGTGACAAGGTGAGGCAGAGCGAGAGAGAGGGGAGCCGACAGAGAGATGGATGCAGCAGGGTCGCCGAGGTGAGGAGATGGTGTAATGATTAGATCACAGATACCCTTGAGCCTTCCTCCCGCGCACAAAAAATCTGGAAGCGTACTCGGGAGGGGAGGAAGGCCTGCAGTTGTAAATGGCCCCACTGTCAGAGTTCATCTGGGCAGAGGAGGAGCGCGGGAGTGGATTACTGGAGTCTGCGATTAGAGAAGCCTACTATGCTTCCCCCACTTCTTCTCCCAAGACAGGAGAAGCTTGTGCCGGATCACATTTTGTCACGGTTGCACTGCAGATTTCCTAGAGATGTTAGAACTTTAATGTTCAACTGTTTGTAGATTGCAAACAACTCAAGACTTAGGAGATGAAGAGAAAAGTTAGAGTTTTGTTTTGTCTAGACATGAAGTTACTGAAATTTTAGGAAATTCGGAAAGAAAGTCAGGGAATCTGATGGCTGTAAGGGACAGAAGCCATACAACTTCTTTAACTCAAGTTAATTCTAAGGCATTGCATGGTTTTCATGCCAGGTTATTCTTTAAAAAAACTAAATCTTGTGTGTTTTGCTTCTGGGTTTTGTTTTGAAGGTGTCGTCTCTACCTCTAACTCACAACAACAAGTGTGAGACTGGTGCTATTTTGCTTCCTTGAAAATCTGTTCCCCTCCTAATCAGATGATGTCATCTCCAAAACTTGAACAAGTTGAAGGTGACTGCTTGAGGAGAAGGAGATGTGTTTAGGATGCCTCCATCTAGTGGTCAATTAATGACACTGTTGATTATACTAAGTTGAGGAAAAAGGGAGGTGTCATGCAAAAACACATTAATATGACTCTTTCTGACATTTCTTGAGTCCAGCAGTTAGACGTGACCGAGAACAAAACAAACCTCTTGAGTCACAGAGTGTCAGAGCTGGCAGGGGGTTTGTTAGTGGTTTTCAAACATAATTGCTCCATTAAGCACATACAAAAGCATATCATTACAATAAATTGTTACTTAGATCCACAAAATACATTTCTGAGAAAAAAAAGCCAATGACATCGACACAATGGAAGAAATGACAGGGGAGGACGAACGCTTTGAATGGAGGCAATGCCCTGAGGGCTGCAACCGGAGGCAGGATCCACCAGTTAGACACATGACGGCTCTCATGACCTCAACAACTGGTTAAACTTGGCTGTCAGCTCTCAAAGTTTCCTAATTTTTTTTTTACCTACACTGTCAACTAGAGAACTGCTGCCTCTGAATAAACTCCCCCTATATATGTGGATCAGTGACACATAATGTATTCCATATACATTGCGTGTTACATAAATAGTCCCCCTAAGAGGGACGAGATGGATGTTTTTTTAAAATGTCATGCGTGGGTGTGTGTAATTGCATGGAAGTCTGAATTTAAGAAGAGAGAAGGAACAAGTGCTAAAGCAAAAGAACAACTTTAACTTGAAAAAACTGAAGGAGTAGTTATAAAGTGTTCTTTCTCATTAAGATGCACATGTGACATTTAGAAAGCCGTGTGATTGGTTGATTGATCAATCCGGGGTGTTCACATGCCTTCTGCCTGCTGTGTGAAAAGAGCAGCCATGAGCTGAATAAACCGTTTATTATGTACATACTTTTAAAGAAGAATAGTTTATAGTTTTGGTTTACAGCAACCAAACTCTATGTATAAATTAGAGAATCACCATACAGTCTCAGTTTAACGCGTCGCTGCTTGACGCCAACTGCTGGGGAGGTTTTGGCCTCACCTCCAGACGGAAGTTAATCATTATTTTTCACTCTGTGTACGCTGCCATCTTAATCTGTCTGCGACTTTTTGGTGCGAGTTAACATTATGAGTGTCTTGTGCAGCGTGGTTTTTTTTTCTGCAGAGGTATTTATTCTCTCAAATGTGGGAAAATCCTCTTTCACTGTGGATTAAGGAGACAGTGTGCATAATGCATACAGGGGGTGAGGGTGGGACACGGAAAGGAGAGAGGCTGAGAGGGAGGACAGTTAGCAGGAAGATATATGAGGTGGGAAAATGTTTTCGAAAGCTCATCGATTCATTTTGGATTGAAGCAGTAATACATAAATATCTTTTGGAAAATTTGATGCTTTTCTTGCCAAAACAAATCCCCTAAATTGCAAATGTTAGCGTCTTTTACTATCACTGCTATTTTTGAGTTTTTTGACACTCAGGAATACAGTTTGAGCGAGAACACCTAAGTTTTGACTTACGTGAAGGAAGATTAATATCATGATATTTAGACACGTAATCTAGTAAAAATGTTGCAGTACAAATCTGTGTACAGTGGCAGTGCAGCATTAATTCATTTTGCAAGAATGCAATAAATCAAACTGTTTCATATCTGATGGTGAAACTGAAGAGGTGAAATGATTTGAGACATTCTCAACAAAGCAAAAAAAGTGAGATGCTCAATTGTGTGGAGAAAAAATAAAAGGACAAAAAGAAAAACAAAGTTGGGCTGCGCTCGTGTTTCCTCTGCTTTTCTGTATGTTGAGGGGACAGAAGGCTTCTCTGTAGAGTAGCTTGTTTCCCAACAAGCCGCTAATGCCTCCAATAAGATAAACCCTCAGCGAGTGTGCTCCTGTCGGCAGAGCTGCCACCGATAAGAGCAGAGGATCGCTAACGGCCAAGACAACTAAAAACATGAGAGGCTGGGCTGGAGATAAAGAATGTAGGAGGTGGCAGGAAAATAAGAATAACAGCGATCAATTGCTGGCACCGCGCAGCGATTCTATCTGACGCCATCCCTCTCTTACATCTCCTGCAAGAGTGTGTGTGTGCGATTGTAATCTGAAAGGGAGGAGAGGTGGGAGGTGTGTGTGTGTGTGTGTGTGTGTGTGTGTGAATCTGGGTCATCAAGTCATCAATAACCACCTGCATTAGTGGAAGAAACACACAGGCAAGGTCAAGACTGACTGAAATCCCTTCAGAGTGAGAAGGGGATGAAAGGAGAGGGGAAAAAAACTTTACAGTGTGGGTCTTTTCCAGCTCAGATGACTTCATTCCCACAGGGGAGGGGAGGGGAGGATGGATGCTTGGATGGATGGATGGATGGATGGATGAGCGCATTAATGGAAGAGTGGCATTTGAGTATCTACTTTTGACAGATTGGCGAAGCCCGACTTGGCAAGCAGAAACAGGTGGGAGTTGGGGGGGGGCTGCGGCTGGCTGGGGCAGAGAGAGGAACAGAGCGAGGGGTGAATTATGGATGGACGGACCAAGTTGGAGAGGGAGGAGGGGGGTGTCTGGCGAGGGCTTGTTCTCCCACTGACAGGCAAGCTGCTAGTTGGTGGAGTCACTTAGCCACACAGAGTCAACCAGAAATGACGGGGCCATCATGGCGTCTGCAGTGTACTGTAGCCCTTTTCCAAAGGCCTCTGGGATGGTTACAGGCAACAGGAGTCCATCGAGGGGGGGGGTGACGCCGCCCGTTAGGCTCTCTGAAAAGTAACACTGGAGCAGAAGCTCACTGTCTCTGTTACTGTTGTGTGCTCGCTTTGCTTACTCCACTGCTGCCACTGTCCCTTTATTGTCCTCTTCTTCTCACGTGAGACCTTCACTCCTCACCCTCCTCTACGTATGTGGATGGGAACCAGCCGACCTGATGGGTGACAAATTGAAATAATTCATTAAGACGTGTTATTTTATGGTGTACTAATCTTTGGCATTTTTTTACCTCAGGTAATGAATTTCCTATATTTACCAGAATGCTTTTCTGCTACCCACCCTGAAGAGCTGTACACTCTGTAGCAGAGATTTTTTTAAGTTAAAAATGAAAATGTTTATGTTAAAGCCTATATTGCTACAGTTGGTAACACTAAATGCATCAAAATGTCTAGTCTAAAATAAAGTAATATTTTTTATGCAAAATTTTCAAGTTGAAGAACTCAGTTTAAAACTAAAAAACAATTAGAAATAATCATTTTTATCTAATAAAATCTAGACTCTACAACATAACTATAGAAATATTTCAAACACGCTCAAAAAATATTAACAAAACCCCAAACCCACATCAGCACATTAAAATGGAAGATAATTTAAGCCAGCGTGATGCCCTGATGTGTAGAAACTAAGAGCCTGATATTACACTGAACTGATATGACAGTTACAGGGGTTTAACTCTGAGTGTTTTTTAAACCAACAGGATCAGCCGGCTTTTTTTCCAGCCAGCCGTCCTGATTGTTTTTACTGGTTAAAGACTCTGAAGAAAGTCTAACAGCCCTCTACAGACTCTACATACAGTGTTTATTTTCCACCAGAGCAGCATCAACACGCGCATCAGGCTTAGAGAAGGAGAAACGCTTCTTCATTTACCACAGCTGTTCTCCAAACACACACACAGCAAAGACACATTACTGAGGGCTGCAGCACACACACTCACACACTCACACACAGGCTGTATTTGCCACTTAGTTTAACACTCTCCAGCAAGCTAAAACGCGGTGCATTTGAGTGGGAGTCGTTACATATATTTCCCTGAATTTAGAACCAGGATTCTCTCAGCGCAGCGTGCCTGATTATCAAGCACTCTTTGATGAACATTTCTGTATTTAAGACCTAAAGAGCGACAAATGAACCCTTCCAAGGGATGATATGGGGACGCGAATACACGTAAAAACTGAAGATAAAATAGACTAAATCTGAACGTTCCCTTCCAAGTACCTGTGGACAAAAATATTTGCCAAACATTTCTCCTTCAAAAAGCTCTTTTTTAGCGCTACCTAAAACTGGATTTCAAAATGCAACAGCCAGAAGGAACAAAAGCAAAACTGGTGCAGAGCTAATGAAAGTTCTGATACTTTTCTGCCTTGATTAAATATCAGTAAATTTAAACAGGAATGCCGTGCAAAGCTTCTCACATCACAGGTTTATCCAATGAAAAGAAATTAAAAATGGCACAGTAATATTTTAGCAAACAAACTTGAGATTTTCAGGCCTAGAAGCTAAAATCAGCCCTTGGAAAAGATTATTTTTCTCTGTCTTAATTTGGTGTTGTCAGGTTGTGGTTTATTAGCATCTGAAGGCTGTCGCTCACCCTGCCGTTGACCTCTCCCCTCCACCAGCCGTTGGCTCCTGACTTTGTGTAGATTTTCACCACGTCACCCTCCTGCAGCGAGAGCTCCCGAGTGTCACGTGAGCTGAAGTCGTACCGCGCGATCGCCACACCGATCACCTTCGGAGTAAACACTACAAAGAGGGGGGAAAAAAGAGGAGGGTGATTACGAATGCATGAAATCCTGTTCATCCGAGCTCAAGAACATGTATTGAGGGGAATAATGAAAAATAAACAATAGTTTCAGTGTCAAAACATTAACACACATGTGAACACACAGATGGAGATTTTTGTAATAGGCCAGAAAAACTTGAGGTCTTAATATCTTTCTCCTCTCCCTTCTTTCCTTTTCTTTAAACATGTAAAAGTGTCTTAGACATTTTGTCTAAAAAAATTCATCACCTAACTATTTTTTTGTCCTGTGCTCACAAAGTAATCATAGTTTAACTCAATCATAGAGGTTTCACCTCCTTTCAGAAGAGATGTACACAGTATTAATCAACTGTAACTAATTTCAACTAATTAACTTGCTGTCTGTCATCATTTTTGATGAACAAACATCATTAACAGGCAAAGCTGATGTGTGAGCAGTTTTAGCCGCCAGTGCATGTGATTTATTCTACATCGTCTAACTACAAAAGAGAGGTACAGCTCTCCGAGTCCTTGTAGTTATGCAGTGCATCGCTTTAGTTGAGGAAGTCCAGCTGGAGTGCTCTGACAGCCGTGTGTGTGTGCGACTAGACATCCTGTCGAGGAGAGGACGGT
The DNA here is from genome assembly GCA_029783645.1 of Ctenochaetus hawaiiensis. Taxonomy (NCBI): domain Eukaryota; kingdom Metazoa; phylum Chordata; class Actinopteri; order Acanthuriformes; family Acanthuridae; genus Ctenochaetus; species Ctenochaetus hawaiiensis. Next base: position 19,924,875 of record JAPZDY010000013.1, on the reverse strand, counting down.
ATGAGAGACAGCTGTGGAGAAGGCTAGCTAGTTACCGCCGCTCCATCCCACTCTGCCGACTCTCTACCTTCTCCAGACACTGACTGGTGGGTCGGACTGGGCTAAGCTGACAGGTGGAAATGGAATGTCAGACCTCTACAACCTGGCCGTGGGGATAGAATATCAAATATAGAGGAGCTCTGTGTATTTGGACACCTCCACCTTTACTTTGACGAACGGACACACAAGCATAAACACACACCAAATTCAGTCACATACACCTCTGAAAACACCTCAGAAAGCTTTCTCAACAGCCCCTGCCTCACACACTAACATGTCCATGCAAAAGTGTACAAGTGCAAACACACACACACACAAACTCACATACAGTCTGTACATTAGTAAAACAAACAGTCCCTATTCTCTGACCATATGTATGTGCACACAACTATGGGAAAGCAAGATGGCAGATGTTACGGTGAAGATTCAGGTGGTGATGAGAATGTACTGATATACAGCCAAGCATGCTAAGCAGCCTTCAACGTGAAAGGAAAGGAAGAGAAAGACAGAGCGAAGCGATACCTGTACCTGACCAGAAGGGAGCAGAGGAAGGAGGCACAAAGCTGTAGCCGGCAGGAGATACAAAAGAGAGGCCGCAGAGCATTGGGGCTATGGCAGGGCAGGCCAGGCAGGGAGCGGAGAGATGCGAGAGGGGAGAGGGCAGAGATGGGGGTAGGATGGTAGAAGGAGAGAGAAGCAAAAAGGAAGAAAATAAAACATGTTTTTTTTAAAAAATCCTCACTCTGAGTTGACCATTTGCAGAGGTATGAAGAACAGAGTTTCAGCTGGATAAAAATAAATGATGGCAGGCACAAGAGGAGCTCTATTTGTACTTTATCTATACAACAACTGGTAGCAGCTTTTTAACTGATGGATAATTTATTTACACAGTTTTGCCTAATGTGGGCACAGTTGTAACTACAGCATGACAGATTGAACTTCTGACTGTGATTGCATTAAAGGTCAAATTTTAAGGGTCAAAATACACACCACAATCAAAAACTTGAGATTTTTTTTTAAATGAAATATGAAGTGATGTTTGTCTTCTTATCCAATTTGCTAAAAGGAGGTCTGCATCATTAATGGGGGACGACTGCTGTACTTCTTGTTTTTTTACTGGAAGGCACATGCAACATGCTCACAATTACAGCAGAGGGAACACATTTGCATATTTATAAAAACTCATCCAGTTGTAACACAGCTCCAAGTGCAGATACACATCTCCCTAACAAAGTTCCTCTGACAGAAATGCTTCATTTGATAACTTAAAAGACAACAATATGCTTTTCTTCTTATTCTAACATTGGACTATTTTCCTGTGCTATCCTGATAGTTTTTTGCCTTTCTGGCATCCAAATTTTTCACAGTGCAAAAAACTTTGGATAAACTAATTGTGCCTCTTGCAAACAACTATCTCGCAAACATATTGAGAAATGCATTTGTTTTTCCATCTGTCTTCCACTATTGCTGCTGCCACTGAAAGAAGCTGCATGCATTAATCTGATTCAAACAATGTTCGACTTGGCAGTGTTTGTGCATTTCTTTGGGGAACAGAACCTTTAACCCACAAAGTATTAGCGCCTTAGTCTTTATGGATGAGTTTGAGTTTACTGGAGTTTTTGGAATTGTCATATATAGAACAAGTAAAGTCTGAAGTATGCTGGCACCAGAAAGTGTTTTTTTTCAGGAGCAGTCCTAGTGAGAATGACTATGGGTATAAATTCAATGAAATTAGTTTTGCCAAATGGATGCCAATATATAATTTTTGTCAAGAAAGGTCTTACTGGGGTGAACAAAATAGTGCAGATAAATCCTGCATTAGGAAAAAGGCTATTTGGACAATTGGAAACTGGGGCCCTGGACCAGATACCATGTGCGCAGAGACTCTTAAATTTGTTTGCATGCAAGTCAAATAAATTACTTAAAAACAAAGCACAAGGGCAACACGAGAGACAGAAAAAATAATGAAGAAACACAAAAAACACGGAAGCAAAAGTCGACCATAAAAAAACAAAAAATAACTTTAAAAACAAAACAACTACAAAGAGACACAAAACAGACAAAGGAAACATAAAACAACTATGAAGTGGTGAAAAACAACCATTAACACAAAAAACAAATAGAAAATAAGTAAAGACAACATGGCCATGTTTTTTTCAGAGTTGGTCTCTTTACCTTTGTGCAGGGGGGGTTGTAAAAAAAAACATGTAACTATAAATAATGTAGAGTTCATTAGTGCCAAAAACGAGACTTTGAATTTAATTAGCACATTTTTTACAAATCCAAAAAAAAAAAAAGTCTAGTATGTTTGTAAAATAAGTAAAAATGTTAAGGTCCCAGAAACTTCCCCAGTCCAGTGTCATTCAAATTTTTCTAAAGATGACCCTACAACAGAGCCCCACTATTCTGCTACAGGGAATATACAATCTAATCCCCACAATGGCAGATAGATGTTCAAACTTTTTGAAAAATGTGCCGCTTCCAACAATACTGCAGGCAAGATGACTGGCCTTGGTTATTGATATGCTGTAAGGAGAGAAGAGCCCCGGTGGTTTTTAAAATGAATACTAATCAACGTACTGAGAGACAGCTCAGCAACCCCTAATGGTGTCTGGGTACGAGCAATATGAGGAGGGATCGCCCTCCACTTCAAACAGCCACCAAAACACCAGCTGCATTTTACATGCTTCATTTTTACAAAATCTGATTTGTAGACCACACCGGAATACACAAAGTGAGCTGGTTCGCTAATAGAGGGGACTAATATCAGAGTGCACACATACACATGCATTGTATATTATTTCTCAAGCAGCGAAGATGAGTTCAAATCAAATTTCAATCAGCAACCCCAAGTCCCACACATGCTGTCAGCTGAGCTGGTCCACGGCCAATATTAATTTATGTTTTTATCACTTGTATCGTAAGTTTTGTAGTAGGTGTATTGCTAAATAAACAAAAAAACAAACAAACAAACAAAAAAACCTATCACTCTGCCAGTTCTGCCTTGTGCAAAGCTGTCAAAAAACACAACAAAGCATGAGCATTAATTAGCAGTCTTCCAGCAGTGCTCGAGGAAGATGGAAATCAAAACAAAAGAGTCATTTAGAAGTGAAAGAGAGCAAATGAAGTCTGCGCACCAGGAGGAGGCTGCCTACAAAACAGGAGACCGCACCGGAACAAAACAAATTTGGATTGAAACTATCTCAACTTTGTGATTTGAAGCAGCGTTTGAACAACAGGCCTCGCCTCGTCTAGAACAACCAAACAGCTCTAAAGACCACAATCTGTTCACATCACTCTTGGATCATGACCAGCGAGGCAAGGCTTTTTTTTCCCCCTGTTGCATGCAGTGACATGCAGGGTTCAAATGAAATCTCATTTACTCTCTGAATTCATACATCCAACCGATGAGCGATGACGCTTTGCCTGACTCCCACACTGTTTAGTGCCTTTTCTTCCGGCGTTGCTGGTAACATGCAGCTTGTTGGCTTGAACAAGAAAGTCTTACAGGGTAAATCGCGCTTCAGTTTTGAGGTTGCAGACAGTTAACTGAGTCTTTCAAATGTCTCTTGATGGTTTTTCAAACCTATTCCCACCTGACTTTATCAGTCAAGCCAATCAAATAAAGGATGTAAGAACCTTTTACCCTTCCTACTCTTTAAAAACACTTTTTGTTACTATGTCACATTAAAAAATAGCAAAAGAAACACCTACATTCAAACTTGAGTTGGCAGTCTGACGATGATCAGCCTTATTCACCTGTTGCTTCACTTCAAACCCAAACATCATCACATTAAAATCTCAGTTCAAGGTTACAGACCCCACACATAGCAAATTTCAAGTCGGAGGGGAAAAAGCACCTAGATGTTGAGAGGAATCAGGCAAGCTAACGGATAATGACTGACAAAGTCACACACTTAAGAAGATATGGCAGCTGCATGCATAAATAATCATCAATGTGCTGTATAACACTACAGCACTGCTCCTCAGAAAGTGTTGTTGACAACAGCTGCTTTGTCTCTAGGTGTTGACAGGTTTGTTCATTACAGAACAAACAGCTTATTCTAACACAGGTAAAAAATATCACACAGCTCAAATCCTCACCCAAACAAATGACAGATGGCGCACCGCAAGATCCACAAGAAGTTTGCAGACAACTTCTTGCAGGTCTTCTGTTGTCAATATCACAAATGATACCAGCACTCATTGTAAATTGACTCATAATTCTGGTTTAATATTGAACTTTTCTATCAGTCTGTCATCATCACAGCTATGACATACCTTCACGGGTGATCTCGAATTGCACTATTTAATAACTAATGTGGTAATTTTTTCATGATTCAAACTTCATATCATATTTATTATTCTTAAATGTTTTAAGCATGAATTGAATTAATGGTCACAAAGTAACTAATTATTGATTAAATTTAAACTACCTGCAGCATCCATATTGTGAATAAAGACAACAACTCAAATTATTAAAGCTCTGGACTTTGTTACAACCAGATTATCATTTTTCTCCTGAAACTCAAATTGATTTGATCTTTAGTAAACTTCCACATAGTGTTAACAAACATAATTACATGTTTAGTGGATTTACCAGCCTCTGTTTGACAGCTCAGTCAGAAACAATTAATGTCAGAGGAGACTGGATTTTTTATTTTTTTTCACAACAAATAGCTAGCTAACTCTTTTAAGGCTGTGAAGATGCTCCCAAGTGACTTAAAGCAGTTAGTGAGAGACAGAGAGAGAGCTCAGAAGGATGATACATAGGAAGAGCGAGCAGGCAGCTGGAGTAGTGGTGGGAGAAATTCAGCAGAGCCGGCAACAGCAGCATGTCGCCATAAAACAAAAGCTATTAGGAATGAAAGGAGCATGAGGGATCAGCTGAGTGTCAGATCACACACACAGCTTCACTGAGAGTCTTGCTAATGCAAATTAGCAAACAGCACGGCTGTCAATCGTCTGTGGTTTGGAACGCCACAGCAAGAGCTGAAACTTGAAAATTAATTGATCATTCAGTCAGCAGCACTGGTAGCTATTGTTCATATAAGAATCAAAAATCGCAAATGCCTGCTGATCAAAAGCGGTTTGATCATCGTGATTCGCTCCTTTTCTCTGTTTCATATGAAAGTAAATTAATTTTCTTTGCGCTTTGGAGTGTTGTAACAGAAAACGATAGTAAAGACGTCACATTTGTTTTTTATAGATTGTAATGGGCATTTTTTCTTCAGGAATAATTAAGGGAATTAATCAATATATTACCTGATAATGAAAATAATCATTATTTGTGGACATGGCCGCAATACAAGAAACTTAAAGATACTCTCTGAATGTAAACATTATGTTGTTTGTTTACAAGAAAGACAAACAAAATATGAAAACATAACTCAGGGTGCCTTTAATGGCTGCGAATCCATATTGAAGAATTTGATGTGTTAGCAGAACCACCTTTAATATTAAATATATTACCAGCTGGCCTTTTTGTAATTTGGCTTCCTACTGTGATATTTACTTCATGCTAAATGTCACTGGAATCCAAGTCGCTGTGTGTCATCAGCTCAATATGAGACAGAATGAGATGAATTTCACTATGAAACTAGTTATTAAACTCAATATCTGCACTGCAGTTGTGTCCATTTTTTGAAGGAATATATTACTTTAGAAAAATGTCTAAAGACTTTTATACAGTCATGGTAGCAAGTCATGATGTATCAACTGGACAAGAGATAAACTACTGACAGAGAATTTAAGTGTTTTGTAGTTTTTGTGGTTTTTGTTTGTAGTGGCTGTTCAGGTCTACTCACTGTTGCCACCCGACCGGTTGAGGCGGTGCATAGCAGCGTTCTCTGGTTCCCGGTAAGGAAATTGTAGCGTGGTGTCGAGACTCCTAAAACCTTCTCTCAGGGAGTGGTGTTTGTAGTACTCAATTAACTCCTGGACAAGCACACACAAACACACAAATAAGTAGGCAAACTACCACGTATTAGCTTTTTTTCCCCCTGTAATAATCAGCTTAATAATCATCTCATGAAACTACATAAATGACACATTCATAAATGTTTTTTACATGTCTGCTGGAAAATTGAATCTTATAATCACAGCTGCAAGCTGCTTTTAACCTGCTGTTGATAGTCACTGAACCATGAATGCATTAAAATGATGTGAGGCATTGTAATGTTATGAAGGCTAAACTAATACACCGCCACACTGATTGGAACTTCTGATCAGGTTTTCTGAGAGTGTAAAAAGCAGTTAAATTATATGTTATTAAAATACTGTTTCGACACACATCGGTACTCAAATACTATTTTCAAAAATCCTGGTTTTAGCAAATTTAAGATCCAGAAAAAAACAGTCCTGGAATGAATAAAACTGGTGAACCTTTCCAATATGCACATCACTTATCTATAATACTGAAGCCCTCGGGCCAGTATAAACACGTCTCTAATCATGGCTATTTTTGTGCACGCTGCTAAAATAAAATTCAGGTTCTGACACTTCATTAAGCCAACATGATGATTTATTTATGAATTGCAGTGGTGGAATTTGAAAAATAAAAGGGGCTGAAAGGGACTCACTAATATGCTCTTGAACTTCTTGTTCTCAGCGATGTGGAAGCAGCCCTCCTTGGTCAGAATCTTTATGTGCTTCACGTCGTTGTTGTACCTGTGGGCCATTGAATAAGTTATGAGTGTAATTTCCCTCCCTGATCACCCCCATCGATCGGTGGCCGGCCCCTGGCCCCTGTGGAGAGCACGGCCGTCGCTGTAATGCATAGGGTCCCAGAGGTTTGTGAAACGTGAATGATGGGGTGGTCAGGGGAGGGGAATGTGCACACCCCCCACCCCACGTACTTTGCGGTTGCATTCATAGGGTGGCTGACAGGGCTCTGAGGCTGGCGAAGTGAAAGTTGTGAAAGAATCTAGCTTGTCTGTCACTCACAGTGTTCCTTCATCACTGATTATTCAACACAGCATGACAGCCTGACGCACGGCCAATTATCAGGCACTGATGCTTGAAAAAAGCAGTGAAATGCTTCATTTGTTCCTTCACTTTAAAGTTCCCACCTTCAGGCCCTCCACGACTCAGTCTGAATGGATATAATTCGGGCAGTGACCTGCGTCCTGGGTCAGGTCTGTCACTGAAAGCAGAGCCGGACTTATCAAAACAACTGGATTTCAGAAACATACAGAAACCTCTTAGCTTCAATGCTAATGCAGGAAAAAGTTCGATCATTTAACTGGTACAAATGTTTTTATGAAGAATCAGATGACCAAATCAATGCCACTCTTGTATCTATCTGCTAAATATAAGAAAAACTGCCGGATCAAGCAAGATCACTTAGCTAGCAAAATAATTGTAAATGGGGAAGCTTGTGTGTCCAATGCTGAAACCTGTTGTAGCTCAGTGATTAACAAGCTGTATTTTGCTTGTTTATATCATTTAAAAAGTGACAGTGTGGTTTTATCTAACATCAGTTTTAGCATTGACCTCAAACTTTATTTTTTTTTTAACAAACAAGCTATAATACTTTCCTGGGTGACTCTTAAAGATGCTGGTGGTTGGATTTTTAAAAAATCTTAAGATATCAAACTGGTTCTCATGAATTGGCATCAAGATTTTTAAAATTTTGAAAAAGGGAAACTTTTTCAGAAATTAAAGCAAATTTACTCTCTTAGCCTGTGTGGCCAGAACAATCCAGGAAGCTGTGTTTACTTCTGAGGAACACAGTTAGTCAAAATGTTAGAGCTTAATTCATACACAACTGGGGTCTCTTGGCTATTTGGACACAATTATCAAAAACCCTCAACCAGCTCTACTTTGAGAAACAGAGAATGAAGGAGAGGGCATTTCCATTTGTGAATAACATTCTTAAAATGCTGTTCTCTCAGTGAAGGGCTCTCTTCTGACCCTGCTTCTCTCTTTCATGCAGAGGTTTTAATAACCTTGTACAGTCTCACAGTCGTTTTCTGCTCTGCTCAGAGCACTGCATCTGTGTGAACACAGCAATTAAAACCTAAGCACACAAAGAACTTAGAGGCACTGAGATATCCACACTAGTCTAAAATAAAGTTTAAAGGAGTGTTTCTGTTGCTCTCAGACTCAAAAGCAACAGACAGCAACAGCAGAGACTACAGACTTCTTTTAACTAGCATAATCACTGAGTGCCATTTATCTTATGATGAAAGATCAGTTATGAACAATGAAAGGGCCACTCATGCTCACAAGGTTAATTTGTCATTATCAAGATTAAAACTGCTGCGTGCGTCTAATTATCAGCTAATAAGATTGTTTATTGGCTGCTGAGGTCAAACCGTAATGAGTGCTATTACATGTGCCTTAACTGAGACTCAGCTGTGGTTAACCACAGAGCCAGCCTCAGAGGTTCAGCCCATCCCCCTGCACAGGAACTATTCATCGCTCCGTCAAGTTATCTCAGAGTACAGCTGGAGGTTACGTCTGTTCAGTACTGTGGTTTGGAAAAAAGGCATCTGATGAGTCTAGCAGACAGGTCTTCTGTCTGTCTGTGGCTAACTGGTCTTCTTAAAGAGGAACAATGAAATCTGATGATTCCCAATAGCCACTCAAAGACAAGGAATTCCTTCTAGGTATTTTTTAAATTAAAACATTTTTCTTTTTAGTGAAAAATTTAACCTCAAAGTTGATGGAAATATGTTTAATACATCTAAAGGGCTCTCTTAATATCTGCACAAATTGTGACATTATTTAAGAGCCATTTCTTTATATAATTTTTATTTAAACCATTTCAATCCAGGAATCTGGCTGTAATGGGAGGTGCTGATACTGACACTGTCTGATCTGTCTCGAGTGATTTCATGTACAATATCAGACTTACTTTATACTGATGGCGTACTCTGTGTACTCTCTGCTGCGATGGCGGACCAGGTAGGTGCTGTTGACCCTGTTGATGAGTTCTGCCTCTGCCTGGAGCCTCTCCATGGGCCCTGCAAACCTACAACACGACAGTCAAAATTAAACAAACTCTAACTAAAACGTCTCATAGATGGTTACATAAGGTTCTTGACTGACAGCATATCATTGATTACTGTATACCGTCTGTAGAATCTATGTGATTTAGCTGCAAAACTTTCTTATTCATCTGCACTTGTCGTGTGTGGCTGTCTAATAAAACTTGATAATATTTTCCAGCATGTGTAAAGACTTTGACCTTGTCTGCTTAAACACATTCAGACTGAGACAGATGTTTTGTGAGCATACCAAGGTTGAGTGGAGTAATCGACGGGCTTCGGGACCTGGAGCAAAGAGCAAAAGTGGACGTGATTGTTTGTTATTTTCATCAAGCTTTCACTCTTCCAACACTACAGTAAAATCTTGTACTTGGCAGCACTTCCACAGTCCTGTTTTCAAGCTAATGTTTGCTCGTCTATGAAACAGGTGCTTTTGCATGCCACAACCCCAATAAAACGACCTGGTGCTCCTCTTATCTTTACAACAGTGTAGACATGGTGATAACAGTTTGTTATCTACAGGGAGACTCATCATCCTGAAGCAGCTGCACATACTGCGAATTTCATTTTGTCAAATGGTGCATGACAATCTAGTAATGGATAGATTTAAACAAACAGAGAACTAAAAACAACCTACTGACACACAGTTAAGTCAGTAGAGACAATACACAGCATTTCCCCTCCCTCTTAGCGCTGCAGTTTAGTTTGCACAATATTTTATTCTTGCTTGTTCCTTGCAAGATATGGTTTTGTTCTTTGCTTAGTAATGATAAAACAAATTAGACAGTAAAACACCTTTATCTTGTAGGGCAAGTTCCTTATTCTCAGAGCATTAAAAACCCGTGGATTGTTTTTCTTCTCAGGTAAAATAACTTACCCCACCTCTGAAGTCTCCGATCATCCTCATATCACTGAAGTGCTCGTAAAAAACATGTAACCAAATGCGAGCTGCCACAACAGGCCCTAATTTAGTGAAGGAATAGAAGAAAGTGCTGCTTACACATGGGCAGGGTTTCACAGCATCGCTTGGAAAGAAGCCAACCTCTTTCGTTGACAGAATTTTGCCCTGAAACCACAGAGAGATAATTGTGTTATGTGCATCTGGCTGACTCTGTCTCCATAACTCAGGAACAATTAGCTTGCAACACAGAGCGCTGTAAATTTACAGGCCTAGTTAACTATTGTTGAAATTATGGCGAGCAGGAAGCAGGAAAGACATGAGTTCCTTATTCTTCTGACTCTTTAAGCTCTTTGCCTTGATTTATAAACACTGAAGAGACTCAGTCCATGGAAACGGAGGTTTTCTGGAAGCAAATGTTTTGTTGTCATCCTCTGTTTTCTCATTTGTTGTGGGTTGATGATGCTGTTTTTTATTCTGTGCATTGACAAAATATTTAAACAATATTAAAAAATACTGTCATGGAGCTAAAAGGAGAAATAAGGTTTAAATTACTAAGATTTAAGTTACAATAAGAATTAATCAGCTTTCAACAGCTTTAGCCTCTGTATGAACTAACTGTTGGTGGTCACTAATATTTTGAGAGGTTTTATCTTCACATGGTATAAATCTAATATCACTTTTTGCACATCCAAATTCTAATGCAATGCACGGGTATCATTTTGTTATAAATTTAAATGTATTTAGTTTGACCAATTCCATCTGAATGTATTTTTGGATCACCTAGGGTAAGGGTCAAATGATCAACTATAAATATTGATAAATGGTATGCACTAGGTCACAGTTAACGAAGCCACAGGTTAAACCGAAACACTGAACCTGACCTAATCCAGTTATTTAAGACTCCAAATCCAACCAGCAGGCTGACCATATCTGCTCTTATCTGTCTGCTGGGCAGGAGTGGCAAAAGCTGTGGGGTTGCACAATGGTCTAGTGCATGCAAATAAAATTTGATTTGAGAAATAGGGTTGGTGCTGATTGCGCAGGGAAAACGTGATCTCTTTTCTTTTGCAGAATCATGAATCATGTACACTTGTGTTGGCAGAGCACGCAGTCACACTTCTCAGCTGGAAGAACGTGGCTCCTTCATCAATAAATTATGAAAATCTTTCTACATGAAACCCACATTTAACATTAACTGACCTTGTTTGTTTCTCTCACACTGAAAGATTATTCCAAAGACTAACTGTTCATACTAAGGGTTGTGTGCAGAATTATGTTTAACCAACAAGTTTCTCTTAATTTTTTTTATTATTATTAACTTAAGAACTGATTGAGCACTTTGTCAATTGAATAAACAAGGAGTGCAGCCAATTGGACCTGAAAGACATAAGGGCTTTTTTAAAAATATATAGAAGAGAAGTTATTATTATTTTTTAATCTACTGTATAGCCTGCAGAGCTCTGACCACACCAGCAGCTGCAGCACTGACAGGCTTTACGTACGCTGCCTGTTGACTGTCAGTTTGATTTGATATGAGAGTTCTAGAGTATGCTGGGGGTAAATTAGGGGGCCCACAACCCCCTCTGTTGTACTGTGTTTGAGTGGCGTGTTTTCAGATGCAGCCATAATCCCAGCAGCACAGGTAGCACACTACCAACTCGGCCCATTTTGATGGTTTTGTGGTCATCAGCTGTCAAATCCCGGACATTTTATCAGTCCGTGTGGAAAACCTGCCTCTCTCCTGCATCCTTGCTAACAGTCTCATAATGCTTATGGCTGGTTACATTGACAGAGTAAACAGATGGTTGCTGCTGAATGAAATGAAATTACTGCGATCGATTCTATTCGTCACACACCCTCAGAACTGAAATGATTACGGTCTGCTGGCTACAAAGGTGATGGGTATTGAATGTTTGCTGGCTAAGGGGCTTTAGCCACCTCTGGTTAAGATTTTAAAAAGGGTTAATTGAAAATTTCATTTATTTGATCTGTTTTGCAATGAGTGTGGTGAGATATGATGGTTTCCTCATGTCTGATCATTCTACTGTGAGTTAGTTTAATGCTTTTTGCACGATACATAACATTTGCAGAAAGCAGGTCAGGTTTTTGTTCTTCCTCCAGTGAGGTTTAAATCTTGCGTGTTGCCACATAACAGTAGCTGCTTGAATAAAGCAAATAAACATTTCCAGCATGTGGGTGTTTTACTTCCTTGTAAGACGTGCTGTGCTTTGTGTATGATGTCAGTGGGTGTGTACATGTTACTAAGAGTTCTGTCATCACATGCAGCTTTGTAGCGAGAACTGCAATGATATTCTGACTCAGTTACAGAAATAAAATATAACAGTAAGATGCAAGATGTCTTTAACTGGTGAAGAAGTTGATGCACAGGTTATTCATGCACAATTCCGCTTAACAAAAAGTAGACCATGGTGACCACACATATCTGACATGATTTAAAGGCAGAACTGACTAAGTGATACATCATTCCCACCACATTACAGAATATGAGGTCAGGAGGAAGGTCAGATGGACTGACAGAAGAGGAACTGGAGGAGATTTAAATACAGTAGTTCAATTTTTTTTAATGTTATGACATATCTGATGAAGAGATAGTGTAACCTCTGACCTGCCACCAGGGGCTGTGAAGGTCAGCGCAGATTAATTCAATGATGTCACCCGTCTGGATGCTGAGTGCTGGGCCAGACGAAGGGCTCGGCACACCGAAGTAGTTTCTGATTACCAGCATTTTGGGCAGACCTGCAAAACAGGGCACAGTTAGCTTCTGCATACTGTTTGCAGAATTTATAGAGTATAAGCGAGACCAAGAAAGCACCAAACTGAGAGCAAGAAATGAAGCTCCAAGATGTTCTCCCACTAAATGGTTAATTTAAAAGACTGGTGAAGTATGAGCCACAAAGTGGTCTGAACTCTATTCTGCAATCAAAAAGCCTGGTTAACCTTTGGAAACAAATCTGCCTAATCAACCAAAAGTCTCTATTATTTACATTATAAACGTGACTCTTTGATGAACGGTGATGTTATAACTAATGTCATAATTAAACTGCCTCTTTTAAAGTAGGCTTGAGCAGGTGTGAGTACAAGACAACAAATATAAAAGAAGTTATGATCCGTCTCTTCGGCTTCTTTAGCATGATCCCTTCAATCATAAATGCCCGGCTCTGTTTAGACTGTTAGCATGCGAATCTGCAAACATTCACTGTGATCTCAGGTCAAAAAAGGACATATTTGTCATTCTGAAGGTGCCTCTTTGCTCTACTAAACTATTCATGGCCCCATTATAGGTGGTAATGAGAAGGAGTATACATGTGTACATACAGACAAACACAGCTCTTGTCACCGCTGTACTGCCCTTGCAAATAATTTGGACCCATTACACATTATCATATTACAGATAAGCAACAGTGCACTCAGGTGAATGGCTGGTTATCAGACATGTAGGTAAAAGATAAGAGTGTTTTAGTGAGGACACTGTTTACTGCTGCACCTTGTTTTCTGACCTCCTGAAAGAACATCCAATAAAAGTTGATTTCTTTTCATTTATTTACTTATTTTTGTTATTGAGCTTGATGAAAACTCAGAAAGTGTTTGTGTCATTTTTCAGTCCTCTGTGCTTGGTAATAATGTTGTCTTTTTCTTAGTTAGCTCATAGTTTGCAAACTTTTTTCTCCTTCCAATTACTAGTGTAAGTACTAAATGAAGCACAGAAGTCCTCAGGGGATCTATCACACAGCAGTAAGTGTTTGTACTGTCACATTTTAATCAAGCTGTATGTCTTTGTTTGTGTGATCTCAGGCAGTGCTGCATGATTGTGCACAATGACCAACTTTGATTCCATTATTGACCAAGAAATCAGTAAAAATTCAATTCAAATATGTCTGTTATGAAGCACCCACCCATGCCAAACAAATCATGAGTTCATATCTTCATATGCCAAACACAATAAAATGAAATGTGGTTATCTTTCTCTGCATTGTGTGGTGATAGTGCTGCTCTGGAACACAATATGAGAAAGAGAAATTCAAGTGTGAGCATGAAGAAAGGCTAAAGCTTAAGGCAAATAATAGAGAAGTCAACAACATTGTATTGAAAGCTAATACATCTATATCTGCCTTGCTTTTCTTTCACGGTCTGTTCCAGGGCTGTAGCACCGAGGCTGGCAGCCTGACATGTGCTAGCTTGCCTGAATAGGACTTCTAAAGACACAGGGCCATGGAGAATTGAGTCTTGGGGGCATGAATTGCATTCCTATCCACACAAGGACAAGCCAGGCGTTAGTGCACCTTTGAAAACAGACAAAGAGAGCAGCGTCGAAATATTATGAAACGCCAAGGGCTGAGGCAATCAAATGCCTATTGATTTTAATGCGTCTTCAGTCAGAAATGATTTTCTGCAGCATAATGGATGGAGGCTGGAAAAATGAGTGTTGAAGCCAGGTTTATGAGAGATTAAAGGCCCTTGGTTTAGTGTGGGCACACATACACACACACACGCAGACACACAATTCGAGGGATGCTATATGTTATGCATATTCTGTTGGCTGGAGAAAGTGGGGAAAGATTAAGAGACAGGAAACCACAGAGGTGGGAGGGCAGACATACAATGACTTCAGTCACTGCACATACCCTGTAAGGTGCTATTTAAATGCACTTCGCTTTATGTTTAATTCACCTTCAGTTCTTAACAACAGTCTTTCATAGATTCATAGATTGAGTCTGAGCTGCAATAGCGATAGTAACCTGGTTTAACTATCTCTTCTGCTGAACCAGGTTACCAAAATTGGGACACCAGTCAAGCTGATTGTGGAACTGTAGCATTTCTCCTGGTTGATCTTATTCATATAAGTTGTGTTTATGGGCTTGTAGATACAGCAAGGAATTTATAGTAATCCTACTCTAAAATGTAAAAGGGCTAAAACAAAATATAACTAACTAAATATATATTAACAGCAGGGCTTGATAAATAAGAAAGAAATAAGAGCAGATGTCTGTGTTGTTTAATGTAATTACCAACCATGTCTATTAGATTAAATGCAGATAAATGTTATACATCTACTTTAGATAAATAAATCAGCAGAGGTCTGGTCTACATACTAAGAAAGTAAACAAAATGAAATCCATGAAACACCTCTCTTAGACAAGTCTACATATTAACTAAGAGCAGCAAAAGTCTTTAAGATGTTTGAGAGGTTGGATGTAAACAGTCACAGTGAAGTGACAGAAGCAGCCGTGCCGTTTTGTCTTCCTGGTAACATGAGTTTAATGTGGTTCTAACACATGACTGTGAGTCGGGTGAGAGTGAAAGTAAAAGAGGCAATGAAAATGAGTGTTAGTGTTGGCCAGTGTTCTGTGTTTTTTTGTTAGTTGTTTTTAAAGCTGATATGAGCTGATATATGTGGCAAGATATAAATGATGAAGAGTATTTATGCTCTTCATTTTAGTTGATGTCTGGTCATTTGTCTTT
>JAPZDY010000013.1:19888409-19901388 GCA_029783645.1 Ctenochaetus hawaiiensis | reverse complement strand
CCCCCCCCCCCCCCCCCCCCCCCCCCCCCCCCCCGCAGCAAATTGGAGTGAACACGGATGGCATTGGCATGGGAAAGTTTGCCTACTGCAAGTGTTGTACTATTTGTGGACATAATCTACTCTGCTATACTGTGCAAGCTGTCAATATCTCTCTGGTGCCAATCTCATAAAACAAATTTCTGTGCACTTCTTGGTCGTGATGAATGGAGCAATTCTAGCTTAATTGAATTACAGCTTCATTTCATGGTTTGGAATGAGAGAATTGAGTCCTGGCCCCCTACTGTGGCTCAAACAACAGCTGCATACATTTACAACAATAACAGCTGAGAAGGCTTCTCTTTACTTTTCTGCTTTTTAGAACTCAGCTTTTAATTATAAAGCCTCTGCAATACCACAGTAGTATTTACTTCTACTACTGTATACACAGAGCACAGTGTGTGTGTTAACGCTGTCGCAAGTAGAACGGATGGTAGATGATCTTTGAGACAATTAGTTATTCGACCTTCATGGCTCTACAAATAAAACGCTGTTTCTCAGCACTAATTTGCCACTCAGTTTAGATCACTTTGGATCCAGTTCAGTCTGTAAACTGGCTAATGCAGTTAAACTACATACATGCTGTTTTTAAATGTACTTATTATTCATTAGATGCCGTTTTACTGCACTTTCAATCAGGTCCTGGTTTGAAAATGAAATGTGTGACGTATAATCTGCTTATCTGTTTGTCACAGTCTCATAAATCATCAAGTAGCCCGACCTGAAGAACAGGACGGGCACTGCGAGCGCTTTGATGCTGTGACGAAATGCAGCTGAGGCAAAGAGACACACACTCTTGTCACACCGTCACGCATGAGCGCACACACACTGCCAGACAATAACACACTCACATGGCCATGCCAAACCGCTCCAGCCACTTCTTTTTCAGCTCTTTGGTCTTGAAGAAGAATTCAAAGCCGCTCTGGCCCTGGTTATGAGTGAGGTAGAATCCGTAGGACCACTGCAAGGGGAAAAAAAAAAACAAAAAAAAAAACATACACATTTGAGACAGAAAAAATACAACAACGGCGAATAAATAAAATGAGGCTTTGAGTGAGAGACAAATGGAGCAGGAGGGGGCAGGAGCTGAAGGAGACAGGATGCAGGGAGACAGATGGAGACAAAGAGATGCAAAATGAAAGAGGAATGCCTTGGGGGGAGCAAACACAAAGGCTGAGAGGTTGGAGGGCTGCAGAACTGACAGACAGAGACAAAACAGAGAGGAAGAGCAAAAGGGAGAAGAGGAAACGTGTGTGAGGTAGCTGTGCCACATAACTGCTGGGCATCAGACAGCATGCACAGACCCAAGCAGTGAGTGGGCCTGTAATCATCTACCATTACCCACTTCAAAGGCTAAATATTTGCCTATTAGCCTCTATGTCAACACATGTCTCTGTTTTTAGAAAGTAGTGCTAAACAGATGCTCGCGAGATGCACTTTTTTTTTTTTTTTTTTTTTATGGCTCCTAGTTGTGATTTTGAACTTTTTCGCACTCAGCTCTGAAGGCTAAAAACATGCCAAGCTCACAGTGCTGTCAGGAAAAGAGAAAAGAGAAGAGAAAAGCGGCGCTCTACAGAGGCATTCCCAGTGGACGCCGAGACTTATGCTCAGCAAAGATATCTCTAGCTACCAATTTGTAAAGAGAAGGAGGAGAAGGAGGTGTTTGTCTGTCTTTCTGTCAGATTTGATCTTTTTCTCTTTCTCACATTTTAAAGCATCACAAATCTAGATCCAGGTATGATAACGGCTCTGTTGATCTCCTTTAAAAATAATTAAGCTGAACCTTGTTAATACTTTTAATTAAGCTGAGCCTTTTATGTCTTTTTTAATAAAAGCACAGCACCCACAGTGTTAGCTTAGAAAAATTCTGGCCTTTGGGCAAACGTAGTTAAGCACCTCTACCTTACACACAAAGCACAGTAATCTGATCTTTTGTTATTTTAAAAATATTAATTCTAGCGCCTCTAATAGCTGAAATGCATGTAAAGACGGTATTAAACCACTTCATGCTGCAAAGGTTCACACTATTATTTTTTTAGCATGAAAAATGACTTTCCTCTTTCATTTGGTGTCACAAATCTTTGCTACTGCTGCGTGCATGACTTCAGAAAAGATTCCGACTTTAAGGTTATTTGTTTTTTTTCTGCCATCTGACTCGTTGGCATGTAAATGTGACAATTTTGCTTCTCTGATGAAAGTTCTTATTGCTGCTGCCCTCAGTCAGACACTGTTATCCTTGGCATTTGCATAATAAATATGCAATCAAACAAACTGCGTCCAATTCATCATGTCAGGGGTGAATCACACTGACGTAACTGAAAGTTTCGCACACAAAAAAAACAACAACATAAGCCCATATGGGTCTGAGCGTGCTAATGCCCGCTATTTACAACATCATTATTGCCCAAATCATTGTTTCCTGGCACGCTGTAGAAATCATTCTTCATAATGATTGGCAATATTTTTCACCATTTGGCACTTAGTATTCACTGTGTGTAAGTGTGTGCATGCGTGTATGGGTGCGTATGCATGTGTGTGTTTGTGTGTGTGTGTTTGTAGTCAGGCCCAAAGCACGGTTTAATGATAACACCATCTGGGAGGCGGCAGACTGTTCTCGTCTGACACTGTTTCAGCATTACACTGGTAAATGAACGAGGCAATGTAAAACATGTGCTGGAACGAGCATGTACCAAATTATTTGAGGCTCTTTCCTGTTTTTCTATTATTTTGCTGTCTGAATTATGAGCTGAAAGGATTTTTTTTTGCATGTAGTTAATTTTAGCAGTGGCAAGACGTCAGGGTTTGTACAGGTGCTTATAAAACACTGCGAGGAGGCACGTTAACGCAGTTTTTTGCTCAGTTTTATGGAGCTGCGTTTACCTGATGAATTGTTATGGCTGCTCATTACGCTGAAGTAGCGCTGTTAATTGGTTTGTCAGGAGTCCAACATGGTTCCTGAGCTTTGCTGACTCAGTCATAAAGAGGCAATAATGGACTTAACGGTGCAAGACTTCCCTCCATTATGGCTGATTTGTTTGATACATCAGATGCTTGTTTTGTTCTTTTTATTTTACAGAAGTTCCAGGGGTATATTCTGCTTTTATTTTTTCACCGTACATTACTGCAACAGAGAGAGAGTGAGAGCGGAAAGCAGAATGTTCTCACAGGTATGGAGCCCTGGGTGAAATTAAATGCCATCAGAGGCTGTTTTACAGTAGCTGTGAGAAAATCACTATAAATCACAGCTTAAAGTGGGTTATTGCTTTTTGAAAATGGTGATAACACACCATAAAATTAAAAGCTTAATGCTCGAGACATTTTCTTTTTCACTCAGGGAACTAAATCAGTGTGGATTCAAAGTGGTGCCACCAATGGGACCTGAGAAACTTAGACATGTGATTCACACTTTTAGCTGAGATGTAAGTGAACTAAGAAGTACAAACTGTAGAAATAAACTTATTTTGGCTGTAAGAATTACAGAGAAATTCTCTCTTTGGATATAAAGAGTCTATGTTTATATCGACAAATGGTCTCATTTTTTGTGTGTGGTACAATTAAGAGGTAGAAAAGTGTGTTTCAAGTGTTTTTTCCACAAATATGAGTAATAATTGTGGTCTGAAAGAACAGAGCTACAAGTTCTGCTTCTGTCTGCCTTCAGATTTAATTGAGGCAATTTTCTGCGTGTCTGAGGTAAAACATCATCACTGTGGCCGCGCCAAAAGTGGAGTTGAGTTACTCTTCTGGAACCAAAAGGGAAATGTTCACAAAGAGACGTGTTGCTGCCAAACAAACAGAAGAAAAAAAAAAACTTAAATGAGTGAATTCTGTGCCAATGTCTTTTCCAAGATGAGAGCCAGATCTGAAACATGAAAAACATGTACCTGCCGAGGAGGGAGATTCACCTGAGACACCTGCTCGTGTGTCCAAACCTGACCATGTTGTACAAATCAGTTCAACACAATATACCTTCTAAACACCTTTACGTGTAAAAAAAACAAATAAGCCTATAATTCCTCACTAAAGTTAAAATGTGTGCTGTGAAAAAAGGCTCTGCCCCCCAAATAAGTACGCTTGTCAAAGCAGAAAACAGTTGCAGCAGCAGCGTGTCTGTGGATGTGCAGACCTTTCGGTTCTCCTTGTCCGATGTGGGGTTGTTGGTGATCTTGAAGAGGTGTAAGTCGATCACTTCTTTCATCTCATAGTTGTCTCCTCGGCGTTTGCACACGATCACAGCCGCATCGAACAGGAAGATGTGCCTAAATAGAGCATCATGTCGAAGTCATTACTTCTGCTATAAATATGATTCATTCCACAGTGTCACAGTGTGTTTATTAAGAACTCAGCATGGTCATAACTTATCACACTTGCTACCTTTAAAGTAGAGTTTTAGCTTATTTTGGGCATGTCAGAGCAGTCTGCCTCTCCAGCTTCTGTGATTGATTTAGTGATATGGATTGCCTCAAGCTGAAACTCAAGCTACCCATTGTTTTAAGATGCTGCATTAAGATAAGCAACAAGTGTTGAGCAAACGCAACTCTAACCCTCCTGGAGAGGAAGGCCAGGACTGACGATGAAGACTTTTCAGTCTGATGACAAAGCTGCATTTGTTCACATGAACGGAGAACTGCTTAGAAATGTGTACGCATGAGATGCAAGCAAACATTTTTGTGAGTAACTGTCTGAGTTTTATCGCTTGATCATCATAATCACCTGAGTCACACTTGTTTTTGTGACCAGTTGTGTGTGCGCATTTGCAATTTCCCAACGCCTGAGCAGAAACAGCCCAGTGTTGAAGTCCACAAGGTTTTCTTTATCAACAGGTCAATGATGATGCTCAACTTCATGTCAAGGATCATCACTGCTGAGGGGAAGTGTTGGTTTGTCTCTGTCCAGGGACCGAACAGAGGTTTTTAACAGTGAGAGAGCCTGCAGTCTCTAATACTGAAGAAGGCACATCAGGACAGGAGAGCAACCAAGAGCATGCTGGAGGATCTGTGACCTTCACAGGGTGGTACACCCTGAATTTCTCCCCCCGGGTCTGACTGTAAACACCGAGCACAACTCTGATGTTCTAGTGCACCTGAGGGAGAACATTTGGCGGAAACTTGAAGAGCCGTGCAATGGCAACCGGGCTCTCTGACACGGCAACGTGCTCACTAGCAGGGCAATGGAAACGTGAGTTTCTCCCCTGAAACAACACAGCCATCACTCTGAACCCCCTCTACACCCTGAATGTGGCTTTCTGTGACTTCTGTCTGTTTCTCAGAAAGAAGTTTGGTTTCTGCAAAGCTATAGAGCCAAGTTCCAGGTCCACGGTGAAATCACACGCACTGGTTACAAAACCTGTTCAGATGACAATGATCAAGTGATGTAAGTTGGAATACTTACCCTGAAAAGTTATTGCTTTCACCCGCTAAAAGCACCATGAACAGTGTTGAAAGCTTTTGATTGCCCTTAACAAGGTTTAATCTGCTGGTAAGCAGCATCATAAGCATTGGCTAATTGCTGAAGATGTAAACTGAACCTTGTATTGATTTTTGTGCAATCCACCAGAAACTGCTTCACTTCACTTACAAGACTCATTGGTTTATTTCCTCAAAGCATCTACCCTCATCAAGCTGCAATCCATCAGTCAGTGAACAGCAAACCGGACTGTCAGCCTAACATCTCACCTGTCCTGTTTAGCTCGTTTGTCTACTGTAGCCACCCGTACCTCCCCGTCACCTTTGGGTCTCCCGTAGTTTTTCAGAGGCTGATTCTGTAGAAGAAAAAGGAGAAAGATCCGTTGTGGTCTGACAGGAATCAAGCACTTCCAGAGTAATCTGAGCTTGAGATCAGATTCTTGATATTTTGAGGAAACAGGTGGCTTACCAGGTTTTCAATGGACTTCTGATATTGATCTATTTCTCGCAACGTCTCATTGTCCCTCTTGACTTCATTCACGTACTGAGCCAAGTCCTGCATACAAAGCAGAAAACAATACAGCATCTCTTTTGAATCAAGTTGCACTTAGACTCTTGTACAAAGGTTTCTAGTAATTTTATGCTGCTTTTTATTCCTAAAAAATGATAAAAAGATTAAAAAAGATGATATTAGGCTTTATAAACAAACTGGATTTGACTCCGGACACTCAGCTGTCAGTTAAACAGCCTCTGGGGTTGCAAAATGAGTAAGACTTATAAATGCTGCATTTAAAGCTTAAAGGCGTTCACAGCAGGTGAAAAACATAAAAAATACACCTACCAGTCCCAGTGAAGCAAGTACTAAACTCTTAAAATTGATTTAAAAAAAAGGTGTTCTGTTAACTTTTACTTAGATTTTCGTTAAATGAGTCTAAATATATAAAGTTAGAGACAAAAACACTGAACCTCAAACCAAGTTTTCATGGACTTTAAGGGGAAAAAACTTGAACTGTGCACTTTAAGAGGTTTATCCTGGGAGTGTGATTGTGAATATGTTATTGTATTTATCTTTGAGATGGACTTTCCACTTGGTGCATGCTGGGATAAGAGTGTGAGGGGATAAAAAAGCAAGATAAACTGATGCCTTACCTTCATGGCATCCAATGCCATCCGTAGATTACTCTTGTCGGTGACATCGTGAGTGTGTTTGACCAGCTCCTTTTAGACAGAAACAAATCAAACACATTAAATATAAGTAAGTATTCTTATTATTACACCTATTTCAAAATATCTGTCATTCAAAAACACGAGTTATCTGTCATGTTCATGCTCATTGTTATCCTGCTGCCACATGAACTCAAGCCACAGCCCACACATGAGAATGTCATGCTTTGGTTCCAGATATGAAATGAAAAAAAAAAATGTTACTGTGAAAAGAATCCTGTCCTGAATTAAATCAGATACTGTGTGTGTGTGTGTGTGTGTGTGTGTGTGTGTGTGTGTGTGTGTGTGTGTGTGTGTATGCGCATTCATCTATGGCAGGCGTGCAAGTGTGTATCTGAAATTGCTTGCCAGTGCCTGGCTGCAGTGTAAACAAGACATCTAGACCTCAGCAGTGGAGGATAAGGAAGGATGCCATGCATGTCCTTCATACAGGCACATACAAACTGTGTCCAAACACACATATACACACACATATACACACACACACTGAGCTGCTAACGGAGATATACGTATACGTCTGCATGGCACTGCTCAAATCCCCGGTGTCAGTCAAGCTCAACCTGGGCATTATTATCAGTGGCAAGACGGCAGAGTCCCATTTATCAAGCCTTGCTTCCAGCTCCACACCTCCACAGAGATACAGAGATACAGAGGAAGGGAGTGGTCGCATTGATAGCCGGGACCATACATGATGGACTCATTGAGGGAATCGTGTCGTGGTGTGTTCAGGGGAGGAGGAGAAGCGATGAGTGGAGGCAGTGAGTAAGAAAGAGAGAAAGATTAATGACAAAAAAAAGAGAGAAATAAAGAAAGAGCCAGAGAGAGGAATTCAGGCAGCGAGAGGAAGTGACAAGACATTAGTTGTACAGATTTTGTCTGTCGCCATGTGTAAAAGTAAACCAGCGGATGCTTTATTAGGTGCAGCTGGATGTCACCCAGCTGTTCCACAGGGATCTCAGCCAGTGTGACACAACACAATCTCTTTGTTTCTGCAGGCTTTGTTTTCTTTGGTGGGACTTTTGTGTTGCATGCGACAAATTATTGAAACCACTGGAGTCATCTCATTTCTAACTAAAATAAAAAAAAAAATAATACATCAATTCTACCTAAATTTAAATCCAAATTGCTCTGTTAAAAAGTTCTGGATTCATTTAGGGGAACTAGCCTTCTGATACTTGCATTAGAAGAATGACAGATGAAATATACATACTGCAGCTTAAACACTGACATCAGTACGATAAATATGTAATGTCAACATGTGTGTATTACACTCATGCTGCAACAAACTCTTTGACTTAACCTGAAATGCATTATTGTGCTTATTAGAATTAAAGGGTGGGTCATGTTCACACAGACACTTGTCATCCCCACTGCAATGCATTCAGTTATATATCTATCATAAACAAAAGAAGTCTATGATATCTTAAATGAAGTACATGCCTGAATGTTTTACATTCAGTGACACAGCTGTAACTTCTAAATGACCTTGTCCTGAGCTTCGCTTCAGCCTCACATTCAGATTCAAACCTCTTCAAAAATACTTCACCTCTCTGTCTCTCTGAAGCTGTCTGCACTGTTCTGTCTGCTGCTTCTCTCTTTCAGTCCTCACTTCACTTCATCTATTTTCTCCGTCCTCACTCTTCATTGTCTCGATCAGATGACAATTACATGCAGGTCATTTCAGCCTGAGCCTCATGAAGAAGCAACAGAAATAGACGAGAGGAGTCTTAGAGCCTGAAGGACGAAGGCAGGGGGAGGAGACGGAAACATGACCAACAGCACCTCCTAGTGACGGCAGGCATCCCTGCTTATTAAGTCTGATTGGCAATGATGAGGCCTTTGATGAATCAAAACTCTCCAATGAGGTTCTTTCACTTACTGACAGTCATCTATAAAGTCAGTGAGGACTTTAAACTGAAGTTTCTGTCCAGTTTTGATCAGTGACAATGACACTGATGAACGTTACACACAGCTATGAAGAGTTTTGATGAAAATATGTGATGATAGAAAAGTATGGACGGATTATAACTCAGCAGTCTAAGCTTTTTTATTAAATCACATAAAAAATACTCTGTTTCTAAAATTTTACAGACAGAACGGTCAGGAAAATTTTAGCAAAATCATTCTTATGGTATCAAAAGTACAATTATTCTTACTGATGAATCATATCTTTAAATATTGTTTTTTATGATTCATGTATTAAGGATTTATGCAGCATTTTATTGCTGCAGCTGGTCGAGACAATTCAAACTTTTCTATATTCTGTCTGGTATTTCAGACTTTTGAAATGAATCCTAATATTTTTGGATTTAAGTTGAAAATCCTGTTGGGCAAATGACCACAGCTATCAGTCACATGTAGAAGAGTACAGTTTTTCTCTCTGAGTGCGTCTGATTACCTTTTCAAGTACTTCCAGCTTGTCCAATCTTGAGGAAATGTACTTAGTATCCCTTAACCATGAATTAATCACATGTCGCAGTGGTGTTTGATTTAATCCAAAACTGTATAAACATTTTTCTTAAACAAAGTTAAGGAGGAACAGCAACAATTTTCTACTATTTCTGATGTCACTGCTGCATGTTCATGTTTCTGTTTTCAACAGGAACATGAAGCAGAACCAGGAGATGATGACATCAGCCGGCGTGGGTGTTCAACATGTGGGTGGGTTGATCTAATAGGGGATTTTTCCTGAGACTTTATTAAGTGAAGAGTAATTTCTTGTATCATGGTGCCTTTTAACAGGAGGTTTTATGCTTTCATCTTGCAACACTAGCATGAGAAAAATTCTGGGTAGATTTTGTAATTTCATCTGGAGAAAGAAGTGGGTTCAAAATTAGATATTTAAAGATATGAAAGGACAAAACTACAGAAACTGATTGCATGACTTCATTTTCAACTCAGTGCTTCAATTCAGAGATTTTTTAGAGCAAAAACAACAACTTCAAGTTTTGTTTTCTCAATTTACTAAACTGTAAGGATGCCAAAATACAAAAAAAGACAACCTACTATAAAGGTTTACAAATCCTAAATGATAATCACTCAAAATACCTTTTTACTTTTTTATGCACAAATGCAACCAAAAAATGCAAAAAAAAAATTAATTATAATACAAATTGTCAAAGGTAAAGCAAATGTGTTTTTGTGCCTTTTCATATTAGAAGTCTACATATGCCATTGTAAATCACTAAAAATAGTAGTTCAAATTTAAAAAAAAGTCCTTCAAAATGTTACACTTAAAGAAAGAGAGAAATAAAATGTTGTTTTAAACCCAAGTTTAAGCAACTGGCTTCCACTAAACCATAAATACATAAAGTAATGTAACTATAAATTGAACAGACTCAGTTTGCTTACAAATGAAAAGACTCTAAAGCAGTTTGTGCAGGAAAAAACAAAGCCTTTCCTGTCTGAGTAACCGGGTTTTCCAATATCTGTGGCACTGATTTAAAGGCTGTGGCTTTATAACATGATGACTTGCCAACCTACCTGCAGAAGGAGGTGATATTTCAAGACTCGCTGCATAGGAACAACCAGCAGATCCCTCAGTGTGAATTTGCCATAGTTGGCTCTCTTTGAACATTCCTGTGAGAAGAAAAATATGCAATCATCTGTTTATCTCATATATATAGATCCTATTGTTAAAGCAGTGAGAGTGCAGTGTTTATTATTTACATCCTGAAAGACTTTCTGGGGCTTTCAATTAAAATAAAGAGCCAAGCTTAATTTGTCAGGAGTCTAAATGCAAACATCAGCCATGGTGTCATCACCTGCAATGCCTCAGGTGCACACATGAGGGCATTATCTGTCTATTCTGAGATGGTGAGAAATGAACACGGGAAAAAATCATTTACTGACTTTGAAAACATTTTTACCTCAAGCTTCATGCGTACGTCCTCTCTGTCTTTGCAGATGTGATCCAGGGTGGCGATGGCTGTTTCCACGTGGCTGCAGTATTTCCCATAGATCAACAACCTGAGACATGGAGACACAAAGAGAGGACTGAAGAGGACGCAGGGTACCCAGACTTTTGGTATCTAAGACTTTAAAGGTCTTTTAAAATGAAGGTTTTGAGCAACATAAACTTCAAATAACAAATGAACCAAAGCTACACAGCTAATCAGGAAGAAAGTAACCTTGTTTTGTTTTAATCTCAATGAAAACATAGTGTAAAGAAACCTAGCATGACTTGGTGACTTGTGGCAACTGGATTTAAGATATTTCAACAGTTTTAAATGTCTTTGTGGACAAAAGTTATTGTAATAGGTGACATTTTAAAAATATCTGGAGCAGAAGAAGAGATTATATCTTTCCAAGTGTACCTCTCTTTAAAGGTGATGAAGATCTGATAAAGGTTCTGGGAACTTCTGTGTTGGACTGAGTCTTGGATTTCCAGCAGTAAACTTTTGTGAACTTTAACAAGATCCTGAAAAACAACAGCAGAGGTCTTATGATGTTAATCTGCATCACATTTCTGTTACTTTCATTCAGGAGCACTAACGATTTTCATGATGAATTACCCTGCAGATTTTCATCTTAATTATTTCTTTTATTATTTGCTCCCTGGAGAGGCAAAAATAATGACGAACGCTCATCACAATTTTTGGTAAGCCAATGCTGAAGCCAATAAATCACCTGTGACCCCATGTTGACCACCCAACAGTCTGACCACCCAGTTGAAAATGATTTTTTGTGCAGACATTTATGCTCCCTCAGGACTATCTGTCATTTTCGTGTAGCAACATCACATGATCACATTACTTGACTTTTTGAGAAATTACTTGCCAAGCTAATGACATTCCCATAAGCCTCGGCTGTGCTTTTTGCTTGGTGTTATTTAGCAAATTTGGCATTTCAACACTCAACTAAGATGGTGAACATGTTATCGGCTAAAGATCACCATTTTAGCACTGGCACTGTGAAAATGTATTAATGTGGAGGTTAGCATTTAGCTCAAAGCGCCACTGTGCTTAAAGCTGCAGCCTCAATGAGCTGCTAGTAAGATACTAACTTCACTGCATTTTTAACACATTTAATGCTGCATACAGTTTTCAAATAAACATATCCATGACCATATGACATTATCAATAATATGATTATTAACACATGTGCATGATTTTTGAGTCGTGGGTTTTGGCCCTTTAATGCAGATTTTTGTGACCCCAGTTGGATTATGACACTGCAATGCGAGAAATACAGACAAAGACTTACCGGGATGTTCACAAACATCTTTTCCATCTCGACCATGGTTAAAAACATGGTGAGGGGCATCATAAAGTGCTGCAGCAGAGAGGGGGAGAGAGAGAGAGAACACAAGAGAATGAGGCTCGTCCCCTCTTGAGCACGAGTGGGAAAGTCATTTTGCGAGAAGCTATTATATTATAGGGGCCATGTTGAAAAGAGCTGCAGTCAGCAAAAACAAGGAGGACTGTCTGGGTCACGACAATAATCTCATTTTCAGAGTTTGCAATTTAATGATTTCCTCTCAGAAAACTCCCGCCGCACAGTCACCTCTACATCTCAAAGGAGCGAGCGAGCAAAAACTCGACTCCACCATCCACTTCATATCCAAAGTCATCGACTGAGATGCTCCTCTGGGAAATCTGGCAAGGTCTTTTTCCAGACGTGAACGTACATAAGACAAGTAGCTGTGGCTGGGGGGTAAGAGACGGCGAGCCTCTCATGCTCCTGCAAAAGTGCAGGGTAAGGTGGAACACACCCACGACAAAACAATAATTTTTGGTCTTTTGGTGCAGTTTGTTCTGAGCAGTGCAGGGATTACTCATTACCAACTAGTAATTTGAAAATAATAATATTACTTTCACTCATTTCTCTCTGGGGTTATAACTCTGTTTTTCCATTTAACTTAAAAAACGGTCATTAGAGTCAGGCAGTTTCACGTATTGCAAGTTATAAGGAGGCCGGATGGATTTTTTTGTGCTCTCGTCATCCTTTTGCTGTGTAAGAACAATAGACTGAGATGATTTTCACCCTGAGAAAACTAACTTCACTTTCACAAGTCTGTCAAGTCAGCTTGGCAAACAAACCATGTTCATTGTCAAAACCTAAGTCCATCTGATTCATCTCACTTCTGTTCATTTACAGGAAAAAAGTTTAAATCTGAAGAAGTTTAATTATTATTGTGACAAAGAAGAGGGACAGTATTGCTTTGCCACTCTATTGTTGACTTTTTTATTGTTATTATAGTTTACATAAGTTCACAACAAAAACATACAACAAAAAGTGCTATACTATAAATTACAGTGTCACTGTAAAGTTATTCACAATATGAAGCAGCCTTTATTTGCCAACTACAAGTCCTG
>JAPZDY010000013.1:19843695-19854055 GCA_029783645.1 Ctenochaetus hawaiiensis | reverse complement strand
TTACTCAGTAATTCATATCACACCTGGCAATTTACAAAGCAATATCTGATCTGACTGTAAGGCGCATGTCCATGCATTAAATATAAAAATGTCTCTCCACTTCAACTGAATTAGGCTTTACAGATGGTTTCACAAGAGAGAGAAAAGCCTCCAGCCAGTGAGCTCCAGATAAGAGGCAGTGTAAAGCAGCAAGGGAGCAGTGAGTGAATAATATTGAATGTTTACACTTGTTCACATCACTTTCCTTTATCAGACAAGCACATCTTGTCTGCCCGGAGTCTCTGGAGAGTCCCAAAGGACCTCAGTATATTATCTGAGGGAAGCAGATTCACAGAGCGCATATGAAAGACAGTGTCTCCTGCTGCACTGAGCTGAAGACAGCAGAGGGGGAATTGTATTAACAAGAGTGGAGCAGCATGAGGCAACTCGTAACTGTTCCACTTGCAGCTTTTCTTCTGCTTTAGTGACTCTCTGGGGCTCAGGAAGTGAATGGCCTGAAGTGTGTGTGAGTGTGTATGCGCATGTGTGTGTGTGTGCATATTAATATCTGCATGCATGTACTGCTGCAGTCATTCAGGAGCCAATGTCACTATAAAAGGTCTTAAACTGAAAGTGTCATTTTGTTCAGGTTTGTGGGTTTGAATGAATGAATTTTGAATTTTGGTTGTTGTAGTATGGCTTTCAAAATATTACTATGTGTAATATATATTCACTTTTTTGATCAAATGATTGGCTGATGTTAGCTCTAACATTAGTTATAATAAGTGGCTTGTATTAATGTCAAACTGTGATTAACAAGAAATTGCAGAACAGAGATGCCAAAGATTATTTAAACTTTTCAATATCAGCTTCCAAAAACATTATTGGTTCTAATAATAATCCAGTACTAAACCCAAGGCAAATTTATCTAACAATCTAAGGATGACTATTCTGCATCTGAATGAAACCTGCAAATAGCCTCATTATGTAGCAGGAATTAGGAACAGATTATGCAGCAGCATGTCAACAGGATGCTCCAAATACATGTTGACTCAGGATGGAAATGCATAGCTTATATGAGACCAATGTATGGAGGGCTTAAAATCCCACCAGCGCATTTCATCTCTGAGACCAACCATCTGGAATATAAGGGGAAAAAAATATTCCTGTAAAACAACCATCTCGCTGCTGTGCTTCTGATTTGAGCCAGGCTGTGCTCTGTATCCACAATAAGCATCCAGTCTCTGCTTATGTATTCCTTGGTACAAGTCAAAGCTCCATAGCAACAAGCTGGAGCCTTTTATGGCCCCTGTGCGTATTGTGGAGCTTAATGAAATCCTGTTCTTGTTCACTTATGGCTCTATGCAATGAAAGACAGTCAGACTTTGGTCATCGTACTCCCTAAATCATGTTGAGCATCAATTAATGGCAATCAAATGGAGGCAAAGGAAACCAGGACCTAGAGTCTAATGTGTTAGCTAAAAGCTCCACGGACGGAATTGTGAGAAAGAAAGAGAGACAGCCAATGCTAACACAATGTAAAGGGAAAAAATGGTAATGGTAATGAGACATATGTGTGTCAGTTTCCCCTGCTGGATGACGTAGCTGAGATACTGTGTCCGGAGTGAATGACATAATGTGCACAGGACGGATCTGCGAAGCTTTTTTGTCAAAGCTCATAACCAGAGGATGACACATCGCAATCCAAGCGAACAGGTCACATCCATGTCATGTCGGAGCTTTTTTCAGCTGTGTAACCAGGAAGTGGAGGGAGTCTGCTGCTCTCTTTCAATCAGAGGCTGGGGGTCATCACAGCAGGCAGCTCAGCAGCCAGACACTCATCAGCCTACTTATATTAATGGAGTAGTGTCGACATAATGCACGGTCAGCTGCTTTTCATTGTGGAAATACAGTATGGGAACTGATTTCGCAGCTCAGCCTCTCTGGTCTAAGGTGTGCTAAGCTGGGAAATGAGCTTCTCCTTTGGTTGCAATGAAAAGCCACAGGCTCTTGGTTTACAATGGCACATGACTGACAAAAAAATACTGACGTCGCAGTTTCCAGTCCCCTTTTTTTCCAGTCATTTCCGTGACTCTGAATATCCCCCGCTAGTTGGTGACAGCCTCTTTATCACCTCTCTACCGTATCACATTTCTGGTGTGGGCCTGTTGTTTTTTCAGGAGCTTGGCTCATTGGTCTCCTCCCTCTTTAGGTGAGGGGAGGATTGACGTAAAAGTCATCTCTGTTTCCAGGAGATAGCTCTATGTGGTGCTCCTGCTAACCCCTCCATTCAGTACGGTGAGTACTTGTGGGCGACAAACATTATTGTTATTATCCTGAAGTGAGAAAGAAAATGAGGATCTGATGGTGTTTGAAGACTAAATGTTTAGGCGGCACTTGAAGTGTTTATATTAACAATGGATGATATGACTATGTGCAATATAGAAGGGGTCATTCACAGTAAAAAAAACACAGAGAACAACTATCACTTCACTCTGAGGAGTTTGTGGAAACCAATACAGGCCTTAAGGAAGACTGTATATTACATTTGTAAGGTGACCAGGAACACGCCTCCACACAAACTGTTGCTTTGTGAACAAGTTCAGCGTGTTTACATTTAGTCACACTCATGAAAAAGTTTTGTGTGTCCTTGAGCTCCTACACAAACATTAACAAATCATCTTTTAGAGTATTTTAATCCCAGTATTTTCCATGTTTACTTTGCAAGAAGCCTTCTTCTGTATCTCTGCTAGCTCACTGCTGCATATCTTGGTATGTTATCACCACCTGTAGATCACTGCAATAGTGTGACACCATTAGCAGAAATTCATATACTGTCACCCACATGTGCATGCATGTGCTCTGTTGATTTACAAGTTCTTTTGGTGCTTTTTTGGAGCAGACACATAGATGCTTCAAGCCACTCAGCTTTTTTCCCCTCATGAAACACCATCACAACTGTCAAAACAATCTCGTCTGTGTTTGTCATGTTGTCCAAGCGTAGTTTTAAAAAGACCAGTATACACACAGAAAACAGCCGGGCTGCAGGTTATCCACAGAACCTCTTCCTCATCGTTTGCTTCGGCAAACAACAAACACTGCTTGGTCACAGCAGGTAAATCTCTCTTTCTGTCACCTCCTGCTTTTTCTCACCATCGTTACTGTGTTCAAACATATCCAAACATCCAACGCAGGTTTTGTCATTGACACACTTTAATAATTACTGTGCTGCTGCACTGAGGTGCCACTCAATTCACTCCCGTATGTTCTCAAAGTCGTCTGACAACATTAACATAAATAAAGGTTAATGGCACCCACACTGCGTGATCAGCTATAGTGACATTTAAGATGAATAATAACGGAAAGAAGTGAAGATGACAGAAAACTGGTCTCCTGACATTTCTGCTCCGCAGCACTCGACCATGTAAGAGCGGGTTTTGGAAAAGCTTTGATTTCCCTTGTTTACATTACCAGAATAACGTTTTCTCTCTGACCACGACAGACAAAGGCATATAGTTCCCCCTGCTTCTCAGATTCTTTCATGTAATGACGATGAGGCAATAGGGGAAAACCCAACTCCTTAAGCCCCTCCACCCTTCTAACCGTACTTCCCACACAACACCAATAAGTGTCTCAGAAGCCATTTTCCATTTAATCCTGGTTTTAACCCCCATGACCCCCACGAATACACAAAGCTTACTCCATCCCCCCACCTGATAATGGAATCGAATTAGTGTTACAGCATTAGATATGAACCCTCCTGGCTACAGCATCACAGTGCAAGTAGCTTTAGCTCAGCCGTGTGTTATTGGCTCTGCAGAAGGTTTACATAGAGAAAAGCTGGTGAAGACTGGAGCGCCGAATGGCACATATTAACTATGCATTGCACTGAATAACATGTACACACTAAACAGTGAAGCGTGAATGGTGAGCAGACAGCATCCCTCCTCCTCCTCCTCCTCCTCTCCCACCTCCTCAACCTCCTCCTCCTCCTCCTTCTCCTACTCTCCCTGATTTTTCTACATCTTGGAAGATGGTGTTAAAAAAGTGTGAATAATTCTCCGCTGCGCTATTTAACAGAGCCTGGTCAACTGCTGTCAAACACTTGTTTGTGTGTGTGCGTTTGTGCCCATTCAGGTGTGTTGGTTTGACTGATATGGCTTTGAGGCTCATATAGTATCACTACTGATATGTTTTTTTTGTATTAAATCTACATTTTTTTTCAATATTTCTACAGATTTTTATCCACGGATAGTTAGATCCTCAAGCCAAAAAGAAGCTGGTTCTCATAAAATTGTAGATGCTGCTTTTTCTACTAACAGCAATACACAGACTTGATGATCCTTTTTATTTTCCTTATCCCCCCTTGTCTGCTGTGTAATGCATGTATAGACTCACTTCTATTTCCACTCTATTACACTCCTTCCCTCTCTGTCTCCGTTACACAAAAAATGACATTCCCATTTCCTACAGACAACAGTCTTCCATCACTTTCAGCCGGAGTCGCTTAGAGCTGAATGCCTTATACATAAACCTCCCTGCCAAAGAACACATGGACTCAATATCTGCAGCAGCTGTTATCCATGCCCATTCTTTGTCCACACACAATCACACACACACAAAAAGACAAATAAGTTTTGCACAAAAAAAAAAAAAGGTACAATAAATTCCTCTCACACAGTCTGTGGTTGTTTCTTAAATCACACAGTGCTCTCCACCTCGCTTGGCTCCAGGTTTCCACTACAGTGAACCTGACAGTGGAAACCTGCACACACACTGCTGCCGGCTATGACTACGGTTGCAGCTTGGTATCATCTGGATATACAATTCTTGCTGCTCACTGTCTTCCGGAAAGCATCTTAACATTTCCATCATGCTAATAAAAGGGCAAAACTGCTATTATCAGTTGTTGATGGTCCTATTAAAGTTTCCTGAACAAGTCTTTACCGTACTTTTATGTTGTGGGTCGGACTACACCTGAAGTGCCCATTTTGATGACTGTTTGCCAGTAAAGACAACAAACAGTATTGACTTTCTGAAGAGCTTTCAGAGCACTCAACAGTGATTAACTGGACCATCCACGATAGAACTGAGTAACACAATAAACATTGATTGAAGGTGCATTCGCCACCACTAAATATCTCTTAATAAAATCAGCATATACATTATCTGTGCTATAATGTGCGCACTAGCATAGCCATAGCCTTTACCGCTTAGCTGTGGTGTAGGTTTGCTACCTTGATGTGTGAAAGTTCAGTTTGCTTTTTGCAGCTGACCATACACCAGATAGATGCAACATAATTTTTGTCTTTGCAAATATATGCGTCCATGTCACTGTTCACAGAGCAGCACATGAAGGCGCATGTCATTGCGATGACACTGCGGAACAAACCAGTGCAACCGCATTACGCCGCACTGGAATTGTAAATGGAAGGCTGCTGAGCCTCGTTCTGACGCCGCATGCATGGCTGCAGTAATGTGGTGTTTACACACTGACATGTGCAATCAATTCATCAAATAAATCGACAAAGGCAGCCAAGCCACAGCAACCCAGGGTCCTCACCAAAGGATTCACAAGTTGTGTCCGAAAACTCATGTACTGCATTCAAAAAGCATGCAATTTGTAGTATGCATATTGAATAAAATGAAGTATTAAGATGCATGCACATACACACACAGATAAGAATGTTAAGTGACCCATGATTTTTTATATGCCCAATCTTTGCCATAGAAACAACCCAGAAGGGGAATATGACTAAACCAAAGACAGCAGAGAGGCAGTAAATTTACGCTCCAATGAAAAGTTTTAATCATTTTATTATATAAGAAAAAATTCTGAAATGCGAAATGGTCACATATGTTAAGTTTACATCCACTTGCATGTGGAAGTGTGACTGCCTGCAGAAAGCGCTACACACTGCATCCTGGTATGTAGTTCAGAAGTTGAGCTGTAAACTCCATAAAGTACACTTAAAAGACTGGCCCAACTTTAGATTTTGTATTTTGGTTTCTTACCGCCACAAAAAAGAATTTCAGTTATTCATTAGCCTCATTTTATTGTAAAACAAACCACAGCAATGCAATGGTTACTCTCCTACAAGAAGTTCTATAAAAAAAAGCCTGAAATGTTCTAAATCTTATTTTGCTTTTACACAAAATAACAATCTGTTGTGTTGCTGCAAATTTGAACTCCTGTTTCCTAAGCTCACTTGGCTTACAGCGGTTTTATTCTGCAAGAACCAAATGAAGACATTTTCTCTGTCTTTCTCATTCTCCCACGCTATCTTCTGTTCTCTCAAACTTTTTGTCTGTGCGAGTGATGAGCCAGCCTAGAGCCTTTGAAGCCTGCTGTTTGGAGTGTTCACTGTTTGAAACCAGCTTTTCTCCTCATTGTTTGACAGCATCGCATTTTGGTCTCTGCTTGATAAAATATACATATATGCCATGTATAATGAATAATAGTATGCTCTAAGCACGCTATTTGTACAAAAGTAATACCCCTGCTAAGGTAGAGTCATATTCAGCTCTTCTGATTGAAACAACACACCTGCTGCAAAGCTGCTGCATAGATGTTGTAGTTATCTCTTCACCTGATGACAGGTTTTCATATAAGTGCCCTAAAACATGCTGTAGCATAATAAATCCATCACATGTATCAGCAGTGCTTCTCTTTATGTACAGTATATGTGTTCTAAGCTATTACTACAACTACTACTGCACTCATAGTACAAGGGAGGGCCCTTGACAATGAGGCAATAGTATTGTCTGTTATTTTTCTGTGCATTCATCTACTTATTTGCTCAGTAAGATCATAAACAGTTTATTAAATAGTGAGCCCAATGTGACTCCACCCACTGAACTACTGTTTTGAGGTACTGTTTTGAGTTTTGCAACTATGGTCATCGTCATCTTGCTTTTTTGAAGCCAAGGGTGACCACACTTGGACAACAGGTTACAAAATTATGCATAACTTCAACCCTCAGTATATTTCAAAAAAGTAAGTTGTATAAGGAATTCAAACCCCTGCACAGTTGTCATGAAAAGGGAAATTTGATATAAAGATCTATACTGTGTTTTGTGCCACACTGTAAGCATGTTTTGTTCTGCTCTTAAGTTGCACATTTTAATGGGGCTCTAAGGAGATCAGCTTGCTTTTCTGGAAATGAACTCAAGTGGCCCTTCAAGGAACTTCAGTTTTTTCACACCTTGGTGTACCTTCATTTTTCAGCTTCAGAGGTTAGACCCAGTGTGAAACTCTCTGCTGAGTGATGCTCATTAAAATTAGACCTGATTCTCACTTATATTCACACATATTCTTTCTCTCTCTCTTTCTCTCTATCTCTTTTGCTTTCCATATGTGATGAACAGGCCTCGAGTTCTTTGAAGATGGCTCTATGAAGAGCAAAGTGTTATTTTTTTCTTTCTGTGTGTGAAGAGAGGCAACTCTTCTCCTCATTGTGTCTGACATCTAGTGCTTTGGTGTAAGCTTGTTTGAGGGTATGCTTAGTTTCATTTCCTTCCTCTATTCCATTTCCTGATTTCCTGTGCATGTTGAGGCTCACTGCTGGTCTGTGTGAGAGACTTACAGCTGCTGGTGTGTTAGCAACAATTTTTCTCCATCTGATTCTTTTCTTAGTGATCCTGTGTCATTGAAAACATGGCAACAGGCTAAACAAGTTAGCAGTGTTGAGGCATATTTCATGATTTAAACTTCCTCTGAATGAAATTATTGTGTATTTAAGAGGTTGTTTGTGTGTTTTAAAAAAAATGCATCAGTGTCTGCTCCCCTCTCTGACACATTCTGCTAGCTCATTTGTTTTTAGCACATTTCTTTGCTAGCAGCATTATGAGGTTAATGTCCTTGGTTCTCACTAATACAAAGGATGTTTGGAATATATCTGCAGTCATCCCAGTAAAAACTGAGATTCAGCAGAACGCTGACCCAAATGTTGCAAGAAACAGAGGGATGTGACGACTACATGCTGTTTGAACGACCGCATGGCCAGCTTGTTGCACCATGACAAGCAATCCATAGTTCCTCTTAATGCAGAAAACCGCTGATTTTGACTGAGTTGGACCAAAAACAACAACTGAATATGTTTGCATTTCTCCACTAAAAAAGCTAAATGCTGCAGTTGAGCTGTCTAGACTATGTAATTGGTTCATCACAGACCTATAAAACAATGATCAAGATAGTGAAAATTTTGGTTTACACTGACCTTCTGCCCTTAACTGCAACTGCCAGCCCTTCATTCTAAACAGTTAATGTAAATCTTGCAAATTGCACAATTTCACACACATATGCAGAGCACACGTACTCAGACCCATGTATCATTTATCATCTTTCATCAAAAGAGAGGCTAAAGCACAGACCAAACCATTTAATCAGACTGATTCCATTTCTTTTTTCCATCTTCAAGCACTTTGCTGCCTTTATGTGAGCCTATTTGTAACAGCACTGATGCACTATACAGCTCATACATATCTGCAAAAACTAACAATGTAGCAAAATGAGAAGCAGCCCTCCTGATGCTACCATCACACATCTAGGCCTTCAGTGCTTCTCATGCATTGTACCTTAATAACGCCCTAACAGCACAGCACGCTAGCCCTTCAGGGCCCTTTATGTCCTCAGAGATGATTCTGTGGGGGCCAGACAGGCTCTTTGTAGCCCTGTCCCCTCACTGCCTTTGTGTTTCCATCTCATGGGTCCCATGGGTGAGGCCACAGTGGCGTCCCATGTGTTATTACTAGCCAATGATAAAGTAGCTGCCATGGCTCTCATGAATTATGCAGGGTAAAAGGGAAGCAACTCCACCCTTAGTTATGTAAATTTGACTTTAAGGAGAAATAGGGAGGAAACTTGCTCGGGGTGGGGGGTGGCACCCATTTTTAGTTGAACAGCGCTGAGCTCAAAGAGGGAGTTGGTGTCCAGCATCACATGGTGTGAATGTGTGTGAAAAGGGAAGCCACGAGTCATGATCTACTGACATACATATGAACAAACATTTCGAATTCAAGGTAATAAAAACAGTGTGTGAAACTAGAGGCAGGTCATGAGAGTGTTTGCTGTTACAAGCAGTGACTGGTAGATTTTTCTCGTTAAAAAAAACTATGGTTAACAGGAAGTAATGCACCTGACATTTCACTTTTGTTTTGATTAGTTTTTCTGGGGGCTTTGGGTTTCTACAAAAGATGAACTAAAGAAGTTTATTCTCTGAGCCACTAAAGCCACTATAGTTGAACAGGCAAAGACACAAGAACCACCAAAAAAACACCAAAATCCCAACAAATACGCACCTTAACTTGCACATGCGCTTTGGAGCTGTATGATTTGGTGCCTAAGCTTACTATTTACGCTATATCACCTCTGAAAGCAGCTTCATCACTCCCTCAGCGTGAGTAAGCCATGAATGCAGCCATGCATAAAACAAACCCTGCCTATAAATAACCCCGTCTGGGCCAGGCCAGGCAAGCCAGGCCAAGCGCTGAGCATAACTACGGTTCACAACCTCTATACACATGGCGTCTCCATATATGTCTTAATGTCACAACTGACAATAAAAACCAACTTATTGATATCTCTTTACTAGTAATTGTATCGGTGCAAGCATGGTTTTTTGACAGTAAATGGACCAATCAGCATCTCCTCTTACACACCCAATTTAGTTTTCTCTGAAATCTCCAAGTAACAGATCCCCAGTTAGTTGATTTCCTTTACCACTGATGACATTAAAATCCTCTGTTTTTTTTTAAATTGCCCTCTTTACCTGCTGCTGCATTGAGAAGTGGATACCCAATACACTTTGTGAAAGAACCCTAACTGCATATCATATTGACCGTCCCGCAGTGACATTGAGTTTGGAGGGCTATTTTCCTGGAAACAAGG
This sequence comes from Ctenochaetus hawaiiensis, assembly GCA_029783645.1. Classification (NCBI taxonomy): domain Eukaryota; kingdom Metazoa; phylum Chordata; class Actinopteri; order Acanthuriformes; family Acanthuridae; genus Ctenochaetus; species Ctenochaetus hawaiiensis. The sequence goes on along the minus strand of JAPZDY010000013.1, from coordinate 19,844,187 downwards.
CTAATCCTCTCCATCAGTTGTGCAGTAGCCTACATCCATAGTCCTGATATTCAAACCTTCATCACCTGATTTGCATCAGATGAGAACATTAGGACATTGATTACACTGTAATAAAATGTTTTTTGAGTGTGTGTGTGTGTATGTGTGTGTATGTTAGTGGTACAGTCTAATTTTTCTACCGCAGGTCTGCAGGCTCAGTAGGTGAAGGTCTACCTTGCTGTGCTGTCACTGAGCCAGACATCCAGATTCACTGTTATGAAGGGGAATATTAATCTGGCCGCGGCTCCGGCTGTCCTGTTATTGAAGCAGATGGTACCCAACGAACAAGAGCCATGTGGCCACATATCTCCCTCTATCTATCTATCTATCTATCTATCTATCTATCTATCTATCTCAGATCTGTAGTTGTACTGGCAGTAAAATGAGTTGATACAGAAGTAGTTACATTAAGTTTGTACTTAAGTGGCATTGCTTTATATAAAAAGTCAAAAG
>JAPZDY010000013.1:19801027-19811857 GCA_029783645.1 Ctenochaetus hawaiiensis | reverse complement strand
GCTGCTTATAGCAACAGCTTGCATCACACTACTTCTGCATACGTTCACACACACACACACACACACACACACACACAGACACACAGACACCCACGCATGCTCACACACACCAAGTGCCGCAAGAACGCGGCCACATTTTTTACATCGTGGATTAGGGTCTGGTTTTGAACCACACTTCAGCAGCGATGTGAAAAAGTGCAAACCCTGTTCGAATATTTGCAGAATTACTCCTTACACACACACACACACACACACACACACTCTTACTGTCATCATTGAAGACAGTTCCACAGTCAATTTAATTTATTTTTATCATACATTCTGTTACATTTGCAGTGATGTGCTGTACAAAATACATGTTGGTCAGGGTTTATAAAGTATCAGTAAGATGTAGGTTTCAAACATTTTTTTTTGATTGATTTTTGTAGTATTTTGGGCTTATAGGTGAGGAGGACAACTATTGAGAAGCCCACAAAAAAAAGGCAGATGGGAATGAAAAGCAGAATGTACCAGAGTATGGATTCCCCACCTTCCTCCAAACAAAAAAATAAGTGGGAGTGCTTGACTCTGTGGGTTGTTTGGAAGAGATCTTTACATTCTATCTCTGATTGTCCAACCACATTGACTGTCTTTGTTGCTTCAAAAGTCCTGAACCACTCTGCTTGGCAGCAGTTGAACGGATTTCCAGTGAGGAAAACAGTTTGCAGTTTAGAGGCTAATGTGTTAGCCTGACCTGTGGGAATAGTGGACAGTCTGTTGTCTCTCAAATCCAGCACTTTCAGGTCAAGATGTAGAAGTGAGTGGGGGAGATGGGCAAGAAAGTTGCTTGAAATGTTTAAAAACTTCAGATTTTGGAAAATGGAAAAGTCAAAGTCTTGAATATGAGTGTTTCCTAAACCTAGATGTTGCAATGTTTTGCTAAGACCATTTACTGATTCTTGGACATTGAGTCCAGGATTGTCGGACAGTTCCAGATGCGTAAGAGACAATCCAGCAAATGCAGATGTTGAAATATTTGTAAGTTTGCATCCCTTAAGGTAAAGCTGCCTCAGGGATACAATGTTTTTCCAGTCCACACAAGATGACAAAGTCTCTGTACTCGTCTCAGCTTTCTCGGGCATGCAAATATCAATGCTGTTATAACTAAGATCCACTGACCTGAGGCTTGGCAATGAAGAAATTAATCCTGCAGGTAACTGTGTTAGATCATTCAGGCTCAGGTTAAGGTACGTCAGATTTCCAAGAGTAGTCACTGTACCTTCATCTGCTACAATCTGGTTCAGCTTGTTGTTGCTAATGTATAACTCATACAAGCTGCCAGAGAGCTGTTCTGATGTTAGATTTAATGTTTCCAGACAGTTGGTGCACATTTGAAGTCTGGACAGGGCTGGCATTCTCTGGATGAATCCTTCTGGGAAATACTCCACCTGGTTTCCTCTTAGATCCAAAATCTCTAGAGAGGAGACGTCACCATGAAGGTTCTCGTCCCACAGCTGAGCCGTCACGTTGCTGATGTTCTTTTTAATGTTGTAAAACTCAACTGTTGTTGTCGAGTTCAGAAATGTTGAATTAAGTGCCAAGTGGTTATAAAACCTAACACTGTTGTGTGACAGATAAAGATTCTGTAAGCGGCTCCGGCTGGGCAAAAAAGGAAAGAAGAGTAGTTTATTGTTGGAAAGATCGAGTGTCTCCAGCTGAAAGGTGTCATTAAGGTCTGGCGTGGAGATGAACCATTCAATGATGTTGTGGCTAGCGTTGAGGACCACCAGCTGGGTCATGTGAAAGTCCGTCAGGCAAGGCAGATAGTTGAAGGCTAAATTGAGCCGCTGGAGCTTGGGATTCCCGTCGAAGGCGCCATCAATTTCGAACATGATGTTTCTCTGCAGGTCAAGTTCTTTAAGTTGATAAAGATCTGTGAAAGATGTCTCATCCAGTCTCTTCAAGAGGTTTCCAGAAAGATTAAGATACTCCAGTGATGTCAAATTTTGGAGAAGAGTGGCAGCCATTTCTTCACTAAGCTTATTCTCAGAGAGATCCAGAACTTTAAGCCTGGGCAGAGTCTTTAATGCATGACTGTTTTCTTGGTAGTTAATATAAAGATGGTTATTTGCTAAATTAAGGCTTTCTAGCGATTTTGAGTCTTGAAAAGTATTCAATTCCAATTTCTTCAAACTATTACAAGCTAAACTCAGAGTTTTTAATGAGGGATAACTGAGAGAGTTGTCCTGTAGTGTTTGAATGAGGTTGTAGTTGAGCTGAAGCTCCTCTATGTTGTCTGGCAGTCCTGAAGGTACAAAGTCGAGCATGCCATTGTTGCAGAGAGCCGTTCTTTGTATCTACAGAGAAAAAAGAGATGATAAAACATTAAATTTGTGTGTTAGTGTATTGTATGTAAAGCTGAGTATTTTTTTTTTAAATTTGGGTACCAGTATTGATACCTTTAAGGTGATACTGATACTCATTTTTCTGCTTCACTTGACACCCATGTTTATGAAATACATCATATGCTTTATGTCACTTGGATTTCCAGTTGTCCTTGAAGTAATTCTTCCACATTTTATATATTTATTTCTATCAAATGCTACATGCACGTTGTTCAGCTTTAGGACATTTTGGTGGCATACGGTCATGCAAACTGCATGCAACTGTCACATACATATTGTTTACCACACTATAGACTGTATGGGTTGTTTGCTTTTACTAGATCTGGTACTGGAATTTCTCACTCATTGCATTAAAGGTATTGAATACCAATGGCCCAGTGCATGTCTTTAGGTGTGGGAGAAATAATTTTGCTTTTAGAAGTTCTACAGAAACTGCATTGCTTTCAATCCCTTTCCTTTTGAAAATATTGGGGTTTTTTTAGGACTTCAATGAAAGCTTTAGTTTTCCGTTTTTGGCAAATTTAGCAATAGCATGGCTGTAGGGACGGTATCTACCTGTTGTTTATTTGGTCCACCTCTCTCATTTGAGTAAAAAGTATAGATTGCTGTGGTATTTTACTTCACGTATACAAAGTTCCTATTGATACCATGACCTAAGTGACCTCTGTGACATGTTTCTTCCAGCACCACCGTGACGACAAATTTTCCTCTGCCTAATATTTTGTTTTCTGACCTCAGTTGTGCTTTGTTTTAGTGCTTACTGGAGAATATTAGCATTTTGACAGGCTAAACTAAGATGGTGAACTTAGTTAATATAGCCTGCTACATATTAGCATGTTTGCATTGTTATTATGATCATTTTAACATGGTGATTTAGCTCAGCATTCAGCTGAAAGCACCACCACACCTACGTACAGCCACTAAAGAGCAATTAGCATGACCAGAGATTCTCCGTCTTGTTGCTCTCACAATGACTGATGTGCATATATCACATTACCTGAACTGATATGGACGTAGTTTTTCATGAGCTTTGCTTTTTAATTTGCAGCATTACTTTATGAAACTTACTTTAAACGAAGCCATTTATTTATCCAAAAAAGTTAATTATCCAGTTGATATATTTTTTTGCAGGCCGTCCTGTGGTTGCATTTAAGTCTGAGACCTCTTTAATTCTTCCCTATATGTTTTTGATATATTCATATTATTATTCTTTTAATCATTTACATTTTCAAATGTCAAATCAGCCAAACACACTCATCAGCAGACATTTATCACCTTGATTGTGTACATGTTTCTGACAGCATACTTTACAGAGGGTTTTTAAGTGGTTACAAATCTTTTTATTAGTGTGTAACAAATAACTCATCACTGCTTGATTTATCAGTATCCTTTAATCCTGTATTATAATAGCTAGCCTTTGTTAAATGAATGTGGTCCCGAAAATTGTAGAAAAAATTAAACAGAAGATCTAATTTAGTGTGAAAATGACAAATTATTCTAATGTTTATTGCAGGGGATTATCAACTTAAATGAACTATTAAATGAACATATAATTTTTCACTTTACTTACCTCATATGGCAAAGTGAGAAATATCAGAACACACAAAATGCCCACACAAAAAATGTTGTTTCTTGCAGGATGTTCATGCGAACGTCTTTAAGCCTCAGTTACAAAATCATTTTTACCAACATCTGATATACACTAAATGGTTCATCAGATTATATGAGTTTGAAAGTTGTATTGGTGAGAGAAAATGAAACAAAAATTTCCATCTTTTGTCAAAATTGTACATCTAAGTTTGTTGACCAGCAGTCAGTTTTCTTTGTAAATCTAGATTTACAATGCAATGCATTCGTAAGAATCACAAATTTATTACATTTATGAAACGTATTATTTTCACAAGTTATACATTTTTCATCAGATACACTATTTGTCCACCCCTTCATTTCAAGATGGTCTTGTTTTTTATTTAGTTAAAAAAACAGAGAAATCTTACCAGCTGGCATCGGCTGGGCTGAGGATGACTGGAGACGGGGGTCAATAAACTCCACATGGATAAGAAGCAAAGCAGGATGGGAGTGAGCCCGTGGACTGGCATTTTAACATCCTTACTGCTAACAAAGTGACAAAAGGACAAAGGGAGGAAAGTGATGAAAACAGACATGTGCCAGATGAGTAATCCATACCTACGCCTGCGCCTAACCCAAACAGGTTAAAACTACAGTAATGTTGATTTGCATATCATAACCAGCCTGGTAACATGAAACTTTGGCAAACAAGGGCCATGTCTGTAAATTCAAATATGTGCTCTGTACATGAAATGCTGAAAAACCATTTTCTTCATTTAAATGGATTATCAAGCTGGGAATCTGGACAGCAGCTTGACTCTTATGTGTTGAAGCAGTGGGCAGACAGATACATTTATTATCAACTCTGAAAGCTCGGGTTTAATTATCTAATCACACCAAAAACTATAATATGACAAATGAAGATTTTCACGTCATTTTCCGTCTTATTATGAATATAATTTGGCTGTTATATTGTAGCCGTAAATGTTAGTTATAAATATGACCTGACAAATGTAAGAATGTAATGTCCAGTTCATTTGAATGTTGGAGGATTTCAATCCTGACATTATTCACATCAACAACATGTAATCTGTCTTGTAATTTGTCGTACAAACTGAAGTTACATCAAATTTGAAGTAAATAATATGATAAATGTCGTAGACTTTGCCTCAGTCCGATGTAAATGAGTGCCTGTCCTCTCTGCAGTATCATATTTTCTCCTGAGAACAGCTGCTGGACTTTTGAGCAAAATTTCCCTAATTTCAATACAAACCGCTGAGCGTGACGCATACCGAATGCAGAGGCCTTGTGTTCTTTTTTGGCTTGCACATACTTTTAGTTGTTTTTATTTTAGTTAAGGAATTTGTTTTTTTGGGGATGTTATTTATACCCGTCATAATTATTTCAAATGAAGAAAATTGTATTTTATTTTATTTTATCATATATTTGTTCTCATGACTTAACTGTTGTTCAAATGAAGACTTTGTCCTAACCAATTAACCTTCATGACTAACAGTAATTATACAAAAACAACATTGCAACATTGTTAATAACACTACTTAACACTGCTAAACTACAGAATGAGTTACATTCAAGAGAGTCCAGAGGTAAGGCTGAAGACAAAGACCCAAACAACAGAAAAACACACATTTTGCATATATTATTTACTTTCTCCTTTCTGAACATGATATCTGTGCTGCACACTGCACTAACAGTTTGTGAGAAAACCACAGGGTATTTAATAATGACATAACATAAACCATGTGCTGCTTGCACACAGTGTCATTTATCAGAATAATGGTAAAAATATTATGTATGTTTGCATGAAACTGAGAAATGTAAACATGAGCATTATTGTGTCTTTTTTGTCAAAATATAGGTTTTTGACAGTAGGTGTTGAGTAACTTCAGGGACAATTCCACAATTAATGGATCCATTTGCAAGAAAATGTCTGCAAAATTTAACTGCAATAAACATTTTCTGAAAACTACTGGTTTAAACAGACACTTCTTCTAACAAGAAGCTTTATTGTATGCCAAGAAGTTGGAATCAACATCTTGCTCAAACACACTCAAGACAAAATATGTTTTAATTCAACTTTCTGTCTGAAAACAGAGCATGCAGTTTGTTGCTTTTAGGAGTTAGAGTATCAGTGCATTCTGCAGTATTAGATTAGTGCATAGTGCATATACTTACACTGGTGGTTAGGTGTGGATTTCCCAAGCCACTGACGGTTGATCTCCTGACCATATCGCTGGTTGACTCGCTGTTGCAGAGCGTGTTCTCATGTATGAAGTTCAGCCGCCTGCCTCTACTCTGACTGAAGCACTGATGACTTTTTTACTATTCACGGAAGCAGGCAAGTAACGGAAACCAAGTCACATGGACAAGCTGCAATCAGAAAGAGGTTCTCAAGCCCGAGGACACAGAGAGGCAAGCGAAGGCTCAACAGCTGTCAACCAGCACAGCGAATTTTTTTTTTTCTCACAGCTCCTTGACAAGTAATGCTGTTATACAGAGAACTAAGGGCTGTCTGTAACAACTGCTACCACAAAAACCCAACGAGAAAACACACCCTTGACACCCTCGAATTGTTCTGATCAGCCAACCTTCGAGAGAGGAAACCACTCAGTACACACACCCTTCCTTCCTGATTTCGGCCTGCAACTTCAACAAGCATTCGAAAACACACATATGCACATACAGAGACAGCTAGGTCTGTGAAGTAATATGTAATATATAAGTAATATAAGGAATAAACAATACTGAAGGGTCACAGTGTTTCTGGGCCAGGCAGTTCATAACATAACTCAGGAAGTCAAGAAGATGACTGGTGGATAGAAGGCAACTCTGTGTAACAGAGGAGTCTTCAAATGTTTTACTTTTAATACTCATAATTTTGCAACATGGCTTCTTCAGGTAACCAACCTTTTGCCACAAACACTGTGCGTGTTTTGTACGTTCTTTCTAAATTTCCAGCCACTAAATGCACCAGCTCTCTTTAGACTTTTATGAAACTCCATTTTTTTATTTGTTTCTCTTTAGTAGTCACACATTGGTGCAAGAATAGGGAATTAGGAATCAGGAAGTGATGTTGCTGTCCTTTAAAAGCTGATTTGTCAGTGATTCCTTCCTGTTTTCATACAGGACATTTCAAGCTCTCACTTCTGACTATGTTGTGAGTTTGGGTTGTGGCAAGATTTTCTAATCCTTGCTCCTTGTTTAGGTGGATTTACTCAGCTGTGTGACTCTCCTAACAGTATAAACGAAAAAGTAAAAGTGTCAGCTGGTTATGCAAAGTTTAAAAACACTTAACCACTGAACTGACCTGCTTTCACAGGCGTGCTCCTGACTCCAGTGTTTGTATGCTCATACACAGCGAGCCCGACTCTAAAACTTAAAACATTCAAGAAAGAAATCAGATTCACTGTGAAAAACTGCATACCATTATTTAGTTTTATATCAGAAATATGCATTTTGTGCAGAAAAGTGTCGACTTTATAATAAGGGCACCACAGAAGAAGGATGTTCGAGCACCCTAGTGGCCTACATAGGGTTTACCATGAGCCACAGCATCTGTGGTTTTGGTTCAATCAGGAACGTTTGTTGCACCGCCCAGCCCCTCCCTCTCTCTCCTGCCCTTCACTTCATGTAGCCTCATCGCCTCACATGTTTACTGTCACTACGGCTATCACTGCTCCTCCCCACCACCTCACACAGCCCACCCCCCATCAAAGAAAAAACAGTGCTATTAATGTTTTGCAAGAATTTTTTTTTTTTTTTGTATTTTGAGTTGGTCTCCGTTTTGTTTCTTCTTGTGCACATGCAGGGGGATCGTGCTGTGAGAAAAGTTTCACTTCTGGTACTCACTTTTGCTACTTCTTTGACACCTTGCTGTTATTTTCACCATGTAACTACAAATTACAACATCCGTTCTGCCTCCAGAAAACAGAGCTGAGAAACTAACTGTTATGCACCCTTTCATACTCTGATGAGTGAACAAACAAACCTCTGTTTGTCCACTTAAATATCACACTTTTAATTCTGTCTTGATGATTTGGTGAATTGACAGTTATGAGCATGTAACCATCCAGAGCGATGTTATAAAATAACTTTTTTTCAAAGTGAACTTATTGTTATTATATTGTTAATAAAATGTTTTCCTTATTACAGGAGAGAATTTGTTCCTTCAAATGAAATGTATCATCTGTTTTTTGGAAGGTGAGAAATCATCTGGTTAGACTGTGAGAGGTCGATGCAGCAGTATTCTGCTGTCAGAATAGGAAACACTAAATAAAATAAACAGACTTGTGAACAGGGTCCAGAGAGACCACAAAAGGTCAAACCTCACCACTGTCTGTAAAGGCATAAAAAATTCTAGAATCACATGGGTTCAAACATTGAAGAAAAAATAGGCTTTGCGAGTTTTTATGAGAAATAAAAGCATTTCACATGTTAGTTACACCTCAAAGATACACACAAACTGTTTACAATCTCACTCACAGTTGCATAAAAGATAATGATTACAAAAAGTCACTCAGCAGTTAGATTATCGGTTTCATTCCAAAACTCTAGTTGATTTTTGACTCATTATTAACAAAAGTACTTCCACAATCGAGAAACAGTGCTTTTTGTTTGAGATGAACGAGTGACCCTTTTTTCATTATGAGCCCAGTGAGGTTACCTTACTAGCCTCAACTCTAACTGTTACTGATAAAATGTATCTGTACTATACTATATGAGCATGTTCACTTCCATATCTTGTATTCTGAGCAGGCAGATGGAACGCCGCTCTCACACTGGATTTGTGCAGTGGTGTAAATGTGTGCAGTGCAAGTGTGAATTACTGGCACTACCCTTTATCTATTTCAGGACTTAAGGGCAAATAAAGATATGGGTATGGTATGAAAATTTGCATTCTATTTTGGAGAGCTGAGGAGGTGGTGGTGTGGCAGATGGTGTGAAGTCCCTGGGGGGGGGCATGGGAAGCTCATATCATGCAGTATAAAAACATCACAACAAATGAGGACTTATACAACCAAACAGAAAGAAAGATACAGTAGGATTCTTAACGTCACAGATTTATTGGATTTTAAAGCTGTTTTTTTTTGTAACATTTTGGCAGCAACTGCAGTACATATCCTCCAAACTGCCATGACTTTGGCTCTTAGATTTAACTTATAATGTGGTCAAATCCACTTCAGAGCTTGTGACGCTGACCGATTATAGGTCACATGTTTTTTTATGCAGGTTTTTAACTCCTACTATGAGGATAGTTTCCTGTCTTTTAGTCAACATTTGTTACGCTGTGGTTGCATTTTCATCGCATGGTTTAACCAGAAATTAACCCTGTGTATAAAGTACACAGTACCAATTTGTCTAGCATTTAAAAAACTAACTGTAATTGGTGCTAAAATGCTGTAGATAGCACCTTTGTGGTTCACTTGACCATTGGATGTAAATGGAAACAGATAAAATGTAGAATAAAGAGTGAGGTACAGAAGCTCTGTCATCTTGAGAACTCTTCTGCATACGACCAGAGCTTCACTTTGTTTAGAGTCTATTTGTATAACATGCACAAGAAGGTTGCTGCCCTCTTGTGGAGGCATTATTGCATATTTATATGAGACATGAATTTTGAGGGGTTGAACACAAGAATTGATTCAGTCTTTTTTGTTATTGTGAAGAATTTTAGAAGATTTCTGAGCGGTTCCTTGAATATCATTAATGTCCAGTTGTTTATAACTATATTCAGACATATCTATGACAGGATATACAAAAGCACAGGAGTTATTTCTCACAATTTAGAGAAATCGCAAGAAAAACCAACACATGGTGGAAAATACCAGCAGCCCTGCTTGTAATAATGTGAAGGGGCAAAGTCATGCTTATAATTACAATAAATTCAGTCGCTCTTGCAGGTTTGATGCCACTCCAAACGCCTGAGATAGACTGATGGACAGATAATGCAGTCAGAGTGACAGTCTGACAGTGAGATAAAACGATCAGCAATGGACAGACTGACACTGATGGAGAGACAGTCCAACTATCTAACGATGTTCAGGGTCAGAACAGGACAGAATGGTGGGATACTAGAGCGGCTGCTCTGCGTTATAAGGTACGCAGACCGGACTAGATTCAAAGAGGAAGGGGACAAATAGGCTGCAAAGCTCTTAGCATTGGCAGCACATATTTCATCAATGACTTATTGAAGTGGTAATCCTCACCCACACTGGTGAGATCACACTGTGCTGTAATACCTTTTCCTCTTTATTTGCTATTGGCGAGGGTTGAGCTTCTGCTGGTGGTGTATATTGTTTTTGTCATTCATCCTCCATCATGAGTCACGCTGATCTGGATTCTATATATTTTAAAACCAAACCAGCTGCAGTTGCTTTGGTCATTCAGCTTCTAGGTTCGTTCTTTGTTTCAGTAGGTTTGGTATGAAACTCTCACAGCTGCCTTTGTTTTGCATACACTTATACTATACATTCTTCTCTATGTTTTCTTGCCAGGTAGTACTGTTTGTGCTCAGTATTGACTGCATTCTGCTGGATTTATGACTAACTACGTTTACTGATTAACACCCTCTATTCACCCATCACCTTCCACCCACATCAGCCTGAGTCCCACTTTCCCCTTTTCCCCCTTACTTCTCCTTTTGGGAATAAAGTCCTACATCAGTCATGAAGTTGCTGTGTCTGTGTTCTGTATTCTAGGTCTCTTATTGAGCTTAATGCTAGCTTAGGCCTAATAGGTTTACTTGTCAAAACATAATTTAATGTATTTTATGGATTGAACTTGATGCCTCACCAAATATTTTCTTGCTTTCAACAAATACAGAATAATACCACTGTATTGATGTCAACTGTAAAAT